>JBBBVT010000023.1:1882250-1896212 GCA_037177035.1 Craterocephalus eyresii | reverse complement strand
TTGAATGTGCCTCATTAGCTGTGCATAACATGAAGTGGAACTAGTTCACTGCGCAGGTGAACGTGCGTGTTATCGCTTGTGTTGTTTTCAGCTGATCTAATTGCAAATAATCACAGTGACCAAGGTTACTTCAGGTTTCCTTGTGAAGTCATAAAAAAAAAGAGAGAGAGTCAAGGACTTATGAAAACGAGGTGATTTGTTAAACTTTTGTTGGCACCAAAAGGAGCTTAGCCAAGGCTTGCCAGCAGAGATCAGTTGGATAAAGGTTTGTGAATCGGGTCTGTGTTAGCGTGCTGCATTGCAACCAAGCCTCTAATGGGTAACAGCCATATTTCTTTTGTCTTTATTTGATTAGTTTCTCTGCCAAACTGGAAGATTTTTGCACCCCTGGTTATGTTTAAGGCGCAAAGGTTAGGAATCGCTTCTTACGTGATATGCAAGCTGTCTGTAAATGTCAGGGACGTGTTTCGTGCAGGACTTAACGCAGACCTGCAGGCTGGCAGGTGAGAAAACAACATTTTATTGCCTAAACTAAAAAGGCTGCAGTGACAGGAAGTCCTTAGTACATAAATCCAAAAATACAGCAGAGCTCAGCAGGAACAAAACTGAACTTGATATGAGACTGTAAACAGCTGAAGGAAGCGAAGACAAGGGAAAGAACAAAGAAAGGCTGCCAGTATATCCACCGAAGCTGTAATCAGGAGCTGCAATTAGCCAATGAAAGCCTGCGTGGAAGCAGAGAGGCAGCAACCACTGGGAATAAACAGGGAAGGCAAATTCTACATCTTATAACAACAAGGAGATAAAGCAGAAAACAGAAAGTAAACCGACTGAAGCAAAGCAGGAAACATAAAAACCCAAAACAAAGAAGCCGGGAACCAAACTAATCGGCCATGACAGTAAACACTGTTGTGCTTTACTGTTGCTTCATTCTAAAAGCCCGTCATTTAGACTGACGCAGACTACTGCTACACGGCAGGATAACAACTTCACTGAAACAGGCCGTATATCTCCCACTATCTTATAATGGCATAGAAGAAATGTCTGGCTGTGCCTGTGCCATTATTTCTGAGAGACTTTGCTGTGAGGCAGTCTCACACCTGCATGAAATTAAGATGGATCCAGAGAGCATAGTGGCACTGCTACTGCTGTTATTTCCTGCAGGGCTTGCATGCAAAGCTGCTTCCCAGCTTCAAAAATGTGAGTCAAATGTCAATTACTCCAGCCGGTAATGGAAATATGCACGCAGGCACCTCTAATGCTCATTAATCAACACGTTTCAGCTTCAATCAGAAGAAAAGCTGCAATACAAACAATCTGTGGTGGGAGTTACTGGAACTGGTTTGTTTGCAAAACAAATTCTAACGTGTGTTCAGCAGCAGGTTTCATCCAGTCCAGTACAAACTAATATCCAAGTATTTATCCATCCACAACTAACATGAGGATATTTGGAGTTTATAAAACATGATATAGAATAGAAAAGGAGCAAATACTCCACATTGGCCTTCTGTTTTTATGACATGTGATCTGAGGTGAGAAGGTCTGTAGATGTAGGCATGAAAATAATATGTCTGTTGTATATAACTCGTTGTATAAATGATCGTTAAAAACAGATTAATGTTTGCATCCCATTACCAAGAGTCACAGCCAAATTCTGTGAAATGTGATAGAGACCACCAATGTGGATTTGATTCACAGCCTGAATCTTTAAGAAACTTTAGAAATAATAATATACAATGTGGAGCGCCACAAGCTGAATGTTTTGAAAGTTGCTTGACAGGAAAGTGGATCAGAGAGTGGGGAACGACACGCAGCAAAGGTTCCTGGACTGGAACTGGAACCCAGGGTAGCAGCTGAAGCACTGTGGCATCACACGGGGCGGGCGCTCAACCAACTGAGTCACACACCACACCGACACAAGCTGAATGCTGACAACAACAGGCGTTTACCAGGCGTGACTGTTTGCAGCTCATCATTAAACAAGGCTCCGCCACACGCAGTTTATTTTCTGGATAAAATATCTGCACATTCACATCTACACACGTTTGTTTGGGCACCTTGCACCACCATGATATCCATTTTGTTTCTTTTGCAAAGGACTCCTTTATCACGACTCTTTTCTCTCTTTTCACCATTGCATCAATTGTTTTTATATATGAGTGTTTTTTTTTAATCTTTGTTGTAATTATGTGTACACAAACAGCTGTCAGCAACATGAAAATGTCCTGTTAAAGGAAGGAATAAAGGTCTAAGCAGCGCCTCTGCATGGACTTGGTTTCTGTAATCAGAGCAACAAACAAGGAGAAAAAACTCAGCGTACACGCGATAAAAAATTATTGTCTGCATTAATTAATAAATGCACAATAAACTCTTACACACATGTAATGATTGACTTTAAACTGCAGCTTTATCAACTTTTTACAATGTGTTTAAATGTCATTTGTCGCTGAGCTGCATTCTGTTCAGGAAGTGATGCGTGATCGACACCTCGCATGTTAATGTAAACACAGATCAATAACATGCATGGAAAAGTGTTCATGCTAAGAAAAGTCACCAAACGATGGGCCACATGCTGAACTGAGCTGCAACTTTTCATCCATCGCAACAAAACTACATGCTCACCCAGATGATGATTTCTTTTATTTGTCCATAGCTAACGGATGTAAAAGTAGAAATACTGTCAACTTCATCAACCATACTGACATCTTTTCACTGAGTTTCTCCATTGATCATAACTGAGCTCACAGCACTCCGTCCCTATGATCAAAGATATTCAAACCCTTCTGAACTAAAAGCCTCCTTCAGTCCCCTCACTGTAAATCACTTTGGATAAAAGTGTCCCTTCAATTAATGTAATAGACATACTCGCACACAGCAGCTGATCGCACATACAACAGTGTTTTTCTGGTGCAGAGAATCAAGCGTGAAGTTAAACCGTTCTGTACGTGTAATGAGAAAACACCATAAAACAAAAAATGCAAATGTGAGGGAGGTTTCTCGAAACCTGAGTGACCACGTATGATTTATGCAGCGGCTAACAGCGAAGTCGCATTAACAGCTGCAGCCAGACTGACAGCGGAAATTCATCAGCATTAATGTGAGCTGGTGTTAAGAAATCAGCTGTTTTTATTTATAGATCCGTTGATTTAAAAGATTTCCCTGCCAGACTCAGTGGAAGTCAGGTTAACTCCTCCCCTTCGCCTGCACTGCCTCTGTTAGGCTAAGCTGCTTATATCCTGAAGTTTGCTCTGTACAGATGTGTAAGCGATAACGAGCTTCTCGGCTAATTCACGGAAAGGCAAGAAATTTCCCCTGAACGTCAAACTCTCGATGCTAAAGCTTAACTGAGTTTCAAAGTAAATGAATTGAGTGTGATTGAGAGGCTGGGTCCGGACAGAGGCCAGATCTGGAGGTTTCATGGAAAGAGTCTCTGTCGCTTTATTGAATTTACAGGGTGGCACATGCGCTGCAGAGGAAGCGAGAGCCCCCCCTCCCCTGCCTCAGCACACTGTAGCAGCTCTTTTTTAGCATTCTCCTGCAGTCTCAGGTTGTAGGCCACCGACAGCATCGTAAAGCGTCTTTGCATGGGCCACAAGCTCAAGGTCCCCAAAAAGAAAAAAACGGCTGATTTCTTGCGGAGGCTGCTGCCAAACTGGACGTCTGCCAGGAGTTTTAATCACGGGCAGACTGGATTGTCTCTGGAGCATCTTAGAGGGCTCACAGAGGATTTAATTTTTTGAAAGGGATGTGCGAAACACAGTACGTATCGGTTTTAGTCTTTCTTTTTTGATGTGCTATTGTTGTGCCTAAATGAGAGCCAGGTGCTACATCTTTCCTGTAATGCAGGAGCAGTAAATAGATGTGCGTGGAACACAGGCAGCCCACCAAGTTTTTGCTAACTGATCCTTTTTGGATTTCATTTCCAAAAACTATACTGCCCGTCTTCATAACAAACACGATGGCACACAGAGGGATGGCTCTGTGGCTAAAAATGCCGAACTGAGCAGAAATGTGGCAGTAATTGTACACTCCTCACAAGCAAATATGCTGACCCAAATTTAGTCACAGAGGCTTAGCACTTCAGTACGTCAGATCAATGGCTGCAGCCAAGCAGCGTCTTCCTCCTCCGAGCATCTGAAGCAGGGCTCTAATTAAACCAGCATCGGCAGAGAATAAAAGGATGTGTTATTTGCACTAATTGAGAGCAAACTGCTGCGTTTCTGCACCACTGAGGGGCAAAACAAACTAAAAATCAAAGCTGTGTATGTGGAGGTCCACTCACAGAAGTCAAAATAATAACCAGACAAATTAAGATCAAATGCAATCAATGCAGCCGGGAAACGGCAAAAAAGCAACTGCAAGACGCAGAAAAACATCAAATAGGAAAGTTTTGGGATAAACTGGGGGCTTGTCCGGGATCACAGTGTGGCGACTGACAGCGATTTCTGGAAGCGCTCCTGAGCTAAGTGTTTTCAAGCTCAATTTCAAGTAGAGGAGATGACAAAAATCCAGACATTGGGCTTTTCCCTGTGCGCACAGAGACTCCCTCTGATTCTCTTGATCTTTTCATGATGAGGGGATTTTTGCAGTTCCTAGTTTTACATTAAGGAACTTTTTTAAAAAATAATTTCAGATGCAGATGGTCACAGATTGGTGAATTTCCCATTTTTACATCTCTGCCTCTCTAATACTCTCCTTTCATGCCCAGTTATGTTCCCAACCTGTTGCCAGTTAACCAAATTAGTCGTTGAATGCTGCTCCAGTTGTTTCTCATTTGTGCCAATTACTCCTTCTGCCTCTGCTCCAACTTTTTAGAGATGTATCACAGCCATCAAATACAAAATTAGATCATATTTTCCATGAAATGGTAAAATGTCTCAAATTCAACATCTGATTGGTTTTTTATGTTCTATTTGGAATAAAATAATGGTTTATCAGATCTGCTAATCGTATTAAGGTTTTTTTTATTCCATTCCCTCTAGCTTTCCCTCTGTAGAGGATTGACTCGTAGATTAAAACTGATATAACAAACAATACTGGTTTAACCATGAAGTCTGTTGAAGTTTTTTGGTTTCTAATAAATCTGTAAAAGAGACAGAAGTTTAAACCGTCTTCGGGATTAGTTCTGGTCTTTGATTTATTGTAGCTTTTTGCTATTTGGACTCCCGTGTTTTTTTCTCTTTCCTGTTAATGCTTGCAGAGCTTGTCCACTTGTGTTTTCTTCTCAGATTACTTCCCGTCTTGCCCCACACCAGAGGCCTTTCTCACAAAGCGGGATTAGGGGCTTAATGGGTAACTTCAAGTTCAGCTCAGGATTTTTTGGTATCATGCAGCTGGTTCGCTTCTTACAGGGTTATATCACCATGGCAACTGATGCTGGAAACGAACCTGCTACAGGGAAGGTGAGGTTTAAAAACAAAAGCTCCACCTTGTAATCGACCAGCTCTCTTTGGAAGAGGAAAAGATACAAACAGTGTGTAAGTAATGAGACTAATGAGTGTGTGACGCCTTGAAAATCAAAGACCGACCTTGACTCATTGATTTGCGTCTTTATGAGCGATGTGTCATCAGAAGGGCATGCTTATGTAGCTGACAACAGAGATGAAATAAAGTCATTTCAAACCTGCTGAATTATAAGAGGTCGTCCTTTCCCACATTGTGCGTGCGCAGAGCATCAAACTCAGCAACCGGATTTAATGTTGACTGTTTGGCGTCCAAATGTCAAATCTGTTTCTAACAACTAAAGCCGTCATCTCATGTAAAAATAAAGGAAAATTTGTGATCATTAGTGTTTATTCATCAATAATCGGTTTATTTAGGATTATCCCACATGACTTTAACCCCTATTATTAAATATAAACCATCTGAAAAAACTAATTTTATCACCCATGTAAGCTGTGTTTGCGAATGCTGCCGTGCGATCCTGATTTTGGTTGTACTGATGTAGAAATAAAGATGGGCTTCCTGGTAAACTCTGCTGGCGTGGTGACACTGACCCCAGGAGCCACATGTGCAGCTGTGACTTCTCATCGTGCTGGTACGGTCCATATTTTTTCCCTTTAGCTCCCGATTTTACTCCAACAATTTCACGTTTTATAGAGCTCATATATTATAGCTTATATTATCATAATATTTCTTATTTTTCTGGTGCAGAGAAGACCATTTCTGTCCTCTGCCATGTTTTTTACCCTGATATAAATAGATAGATATTTGGGCATGTGAGGTTTACATAGGAAAAGGTCATTTTCAACTAGATACAGGTTAGAATTTAATTTTCTACACCTGAGAACCTTTTTTTAGTTAAGCGGCGGTCAGCGCCCCCATCGGCTGCTTTTGGCCCCATTCTTGCTGTAGATTCATACAAACTGGTTTGAATAACTTATTTGTTCCTTATTAGGTCATTTAAAGCTGCCAGAGTTGTACCTGACAGAATTCAGACAGAATAACATTAAAAGTGCAGTCCGTAACCAATTTAAAGACCAGTGAGCGAAAAATCATTAAAAACTGTTTCTTACCTGGAATCTAATAATTTTGTCTTTGTATTCTCTTAGAGCGAACCGTTTATATATCTAGCTCTCCTGGGTCCAAATACATGGCAGCTGTCATATGTTTGCCACCATTTTTACTTTGGTGTATCTGAATGGACAAATAGCTCTATATGTGAAAACTGCAGGACTACCTTTGTCTGAAATGAGCAAGAACATCGTTTGGGATGAATAAAGGACCATAGAATAAGACAATGGTCCAATGCAAAAATGGCTGCTGAATTTGTGATGTTTCAGGGATGGGGGGGTGCAGCTGTTGTGTCTAGCAACCTGTACACAACACGACATGGGTGTCTTTGTGTTGCCATGGCAATGCATGTTTTCCTTTTCTGATAGAGGGAAGAGGACAGCTCATTCCCGGCCATCTGTTTTGTCTGCCCCCCCCCCTCCAATTAAAGTTCCTTCCTGCAGCTGCGAGTGTGACTTCATTTGCAGTGAGACTCGGTGGTGAAGGGATTGGGCCGATGCTCAGGTTCAGGTCGGTACCGGAAGGCCCTGGATCCACTCACAGATATAAAGGTTTATATCTGGAATCATTTTTGACCACTGATCACGCAGGTTGACCGTTCGGCTGGCTCATAGGCGGCTCATTAAATATGCGGATGTGATGCGCATAACCTGAAATCTTAGGTCACTAAAACAAGCAAATCCAGCCATGCATGTCAAGCTGAATAATAGCAACCTACAGCTGCATATTTAGTGAATTTGACAGCAATGGGGAGGGCTGCTTGTGAAAAGTGGCTCGGTTGTGCAGGGCAGGCAAGAATATTTTACACATATGCAACCCACCGGCGTCTGAAGTAACTTCCATCCCCATCTTTATTCTGACACACTGCACCTTTAAAACCAAATTCAAACCACTGAACTTGTAAATAGACTCGTGCGTTACTGGATCTGTGTGTATGTTAATCATGCGGCTTATTCATTTTTAGTCATTCTTTTATGTCGTCCTTCCCGCCTTCTTTTTGTCGTATTGTGAGAAATAGATCAGGATCAGTAACCCGATGCCAGGAGCGCACACAGAGACAGAAAAGCTGTTTTTAACCCCACTGCAGGATCGCTATTGTTTGGGTTATTTGACCCAGATCAGGGAAAGATAACCTGGATATGTAGATCCTGCTTCGTGGTGCAGGCTCCATGCTCCGGTGTACCTCACAAGCGTAAATATATAAACCTACCATTTACTTTTAAGGATTTGTCACTATTTATTCTTATTTAAAAGATTTTAACCTTGGAGAGTCATTTTCTGGATTTCTGTACTAGAAAACAAAAATTAATTCTGCCTTCACATGACGGCAGAGCATTTACAGCTTTTTCCATACTTCCCTTACAGTTTAATGCAGGACAAGTTCATGGTACTCTGATATTACATCATGAATGTATAATAAGTAAAATAAGGGCAATTCCTCAATTTCGTGTCATTTACTGAAAGCAAAGGAGACCACCGCTGGCTGTGGCACTACATTAAACATGACAATGTCTCATTACTCCTCATGTTTTAAGCATGTTTAGCTTCGTCCATCCTCCAAGAGAAGCAAGAAATTTGTTCTTGTTCTCGCTGTAAAAAAATGATGAGGAGGGTGGGGTCCTGTGTCTCTATGTGCAATGAGCCGGTTGACCCGATTATTCTTTATTTTATGTAAAACTTGGTGCAGGACTGAGCCAGTATCGTGTCTTTATTTACCGTGTGGTGGAAATGTTTCTGTACTTTCTCTCTATCAGCTGTTAGTTAAAGCTGCTCATTCATCCTCGCATTAGTGGAAATGCGGAAGTCACTAGTCATGCTTTCACACCTTATCTACACCCTCCTCACACGGCCCACCAATCACGCTGCACTTCTCCCCATGAAAAGCACGTTGGGTCAGCCCGATGCACGGCCTGTCCTCAGTCACGTCCGCAGAGAACAAGATGACGCCATTTTGCTGTCGAAGCTCAGGAACAAAATTCTGGCTTCTCGTGGAGGATGGAAGAGCCTTCAGAAACAGGTTGTCTTTGAACCTTCAGTGAAGGTTTTATTTCGTAGTAATTTATCTAGTTAGGAAGAGAATGTTGTATAATAAGTACTTAATTAATTAACATTTGCATGTGTGAGTTCCAAAGCATAAAGATGGTGAAATTAAGTTCACAAATAAAGGTTATAAAGCATGTAAGGTGCATTCTGACATCATATAAATCGTATATTTTTGTGAGCAGCATAATGGACCTTACTCTCTTCCACAAAACATTACGCTAACATCTCATAAATCTCAACGTCAGAGTGTTTCTGAGTGCAGAGCAGACGAATCGTTCTCAAACACCTCCGCTCTGAAACAACGGAGCGTATCGTTTTCTGAGGCAAAACGCTGCTTATGGAAAAACCATCACAAGCCAAACACACCCGACTCATCCAGGATGGAAAGTCGCAGGCCGTCTATTGTGGAAGGAAATGATGGCAGATTGCACGCTGGCTGTGTTTTCTGGCTCACGATTATTTGTTTCTGCACAGCGACACACCTCAAGCGTCTGCAGAGAGCTGCTATGAAACAACGCTTGAAGAGAGAAGAACAATCTACTTTCCATATCTGGCTGATTTTAGGATCGTGTGGGGGGGAAACAGCAGGAACGCACACAACCCCGCACTTCACATCTCTCCTGTCTTCAACGCGACACATCTTCATGCTTTCATGAATTACCATTCAACAGATGCTCTGCAGCTCCAGCTCGCTCTACACAAACCACGCAGAGCATTCCCTGTGAGTGAGCAGGAGGCCGAGCCGGGCCGAGGGCTCTGCCACCCCGCTGACCGCCAGCACTTCTCTAAATAAAACTACCCCTCCTCCTCCTCCCCTTCATCCTGATTGGCGCACGCCCCGACAACTCGCAGCTACTCAGTGAAATGGGCATCCACATAAACAAAGCCGAACCGCTCCAACACTTCCCAGCACACAAGAAAAGCTACCAGCTTCCCTCCGGGGACCATTAAGGGAAAGTCAAGCTTGGCAACAAATGGTGCAGGAGTTCCTGGGAGGGGGGCGGGGGGTGGGCGAGACGCGGGACAACAAAGATAGCTGTTCCAGGCTGAGTCACGAACGGGCCTGCAGCGCCACGGGCACCTGTCACAGCTGAGCAGTCTGGACAACGCCCCCTGGATGTCTGTCAGCCTCCGCCTGCATCTGTTTGACAACAGGCCCTAATGGACTGATGGAGCTCCAGATATGTGGAAGAGCTGTAATGATTTGCATGTGTTGATCGCTCCAATTAGGCCTTTTTTTCAGGCAAATCTCAGGAGGAAGGTTAACAAACACATTTGGCCTTTTTGGTCTTTTTATGTCACTCATTAGACGGGATTTTCCAGTTTCTGCCTCCAGAAGAAATGAGGCAGAATTAGAAGCTTAGCTCAGGTCTGAATGTATCAATAAGCAGCACATATCAGACGCGATTTACTCAGCATTTCAGCCATTAATTAGCTTTTCTCTACTTTCATTAAATCAAAATAAATCCGTTACAGTAAAAAACTTCATCTTGACTAAAAATTGATTCTTTCTGGAATCCAGACAAGTTTAAAATGGCCGTTTTTCCAATTTTGTGTTATTAGTTTTCAGACATCATCATCTTTTTACAGGGTAATATTCAATACAACCTCAGGGTGTCCCTTTTAATCAGAAAACAACCAACAGCCAAAACCAAAAGTGAAAGCTGCTCAAAAAGCTCATAAATATGAAAACTGGATAAAACAGATTGTTGAGGACTCTTGTTGTCTCTGCCTCTTTGGGGAGTCTTTCGTAAGAATATTGTTTATTGAGTGAAGGAAACTATGCTTAATCTCAGAGACGCTCGTGCACGAACACGCGTGTGCAACAACAGCGGCTCAGATCAATCAGACTTATTCTGTTTAGCACTTTTCATCTCGCTATAAGGGATAAACTTGGGAAGAACTGTGGGCACAATATTGCATTAAGATCTAGAGAAATCTCAGAAATCCTCTTATGTCCTCAATACTTATTCTTTATTCCTGCATTTGTTTTTCGTTGTTCATCTCATGACCGTTCTCCCTCTGTCTATTTCCCCAAACTGATTTAATGTTGATCTCACCATTATTTTAAAAGGTGTTTAAATTTAAACCAAACTTATCTATAGGGTGTCTCTTTTGTCCCCTCCACTTATTTCCCATGGTGCATTCATTTCCATGTCTACACGTTATTGTGATTCATTATGTGAAGGAGAGGAGCTGTCTTGTTATTGCTGCGTTAGTTCAACCAAATGTGTTTTAAAATGTGTGTAAACGTGGTTTTCTGAATGAAATCTTGCAACACTGAAGCTTTGATAAACGGACCGACAGATGATGCATTTAATGGCTGATTTACTGCAGCATGAACACAATCAGCGAGACTCGGATAAGCCCAGGTTCTCTGCACAAAGATCCGTCTTTTCGCATGGAGCGTAGCGGTGTATTAAAACAACTGAATTCCCAGTGGAGCTGCTCCCATTCACAAATTTTTCTGTTTCTTTTTTTAGACCAAAACAAGTCATGAAATTGTGACTGTAAATCAGCACGTTGAGTTTGTGTCAACAGACTGTTGCTCTGCTCCAATGAAATCCTGGTTTGATAACAACAGTCTCTTCATTAAACAGCCATCAGAGGACATGAGCAGTGAATTCAGCTTCACTCCATGGACACTTTATTGGAAACGGTGATGGTGGTTATGCTGCATTGGTACAAAATGTGCCAAGAAGCTACCCCCCTCACCAGTGTTAGACCACCATCAGCGTGAACCATGGATTCGAGGCACCATGGATCCGTGCTTTCATGTTTCTGACGCTACGGTCTGAACGTGGAGCTGAGTGGCGTGCCATGGCGTGACATGTCGGCCAAACGGCTGCAGGGCTGTGATATCATAGAGCACGTACAGGCATCAGGCGCTTCTGCAATCAGGTCAAACACGTCAGTCCTGCTAAAACACAAAAGGAATCTACAGGATGGCTGACATCATTAGGAGCTTCCTCAAATGTCCGGTGGCAACAAATAAACCGTGATCTGATCGCGCCACGAAGCAAAAACAGGCTTTTTCTTTTAAAAAATGACCTAAAAATGAAGAAAAGCACTTTAATACAGTAATTCCTTTTCCAGTCAGACCATGGCCATCTCAAGCCAGCACAGCCTCCCGTAGCTTGTGGAATCTATTCGTGTTCGTTTTATTTATTTTTTTAAGTTTTATTGTTTCTGATTATTTTATTATTATCATCATTGAGAAATATCCCTCTTCTTCCAGTTTTCCACCGACTGAGTCATTTTACCAACCAATTTACCCACAAATATTTCACAACTATTTTCTTCATTTACAGCTTTTCTATTTAATAAGTAAAATTTTATTTACAGAGCACTTTTCACAGATAGAAATCACAAAGGGATACAGATGAAATTGTTGCAAGAATTCAACAGTAGCATAAAATGAATAACATGAACCAACCAAATCAAACAAAAGCTTTCCTAGATAAAAAAAAAGTCTTCATCTGCTTTTTAAGATTCCACAGAGTCAACCAGATGAAGGGATGGGGGAGTCGTTCCAAAGTCTACTTCTGGAAAGACCTCCTGGATTTTATACTGGGTCTCTGGGACCTTCAGGGTTTCTGGCCTGCAGACTGAAGGATGCGCCCTGAGGAGTAGTGCCACAGTAAGGCAGCAATGTACCTGACCATGCAACGCCCAGAGAGTCAAGAGTAAAATGTAAAAATCAATATGAAATTTGACTAGAAGCCATTGAAGAAGAGATAAAAACATGATTAGCAGCATATAAACATCCTTCCACCTCCGTGTTTCGCTGTCTGGGTCAGGCATTCACTGCAGGGCTTCTGGCCAGATTCATATCCGGCATTAGCCAAACAAATGTTTCCCCTCTTCTGAACGAGTTCTCAGCAGCAAAGGTTAATATTGCAATTTTATTCCAAAGAAGGAGCAAAGCGTTTTATTTTTTTCCCTACGATACGATAAGATAAGAAGTTCCACTGTTACAGCAGCTCAGGCACAAATTAAGGAAAGACATTAAGGTGAAAAAAGTCGAATGGTAGCCTATGAACAATCAAAAGAAAAATAAATAAATAAATGTTGTGTTTGCTCTCTCAAAAATGCCAAAGAAGCTTTGATTTTCAGAGATAACCACAGTGGAAAGTCTGAAGCTTTTGTGTGCCTGATGTTCCTGAGCTGGATGGTAGCCGGAGCCCTTATTAGAGGTGGTGCGGCTCATTGTAAACCTTCTGATTACAGCAGCTCTGTTTCCACAAGATTTCATTTGGCCCTCAATCTTCCTCTATCCTTTTCTGTCTTAATGAAGTCTATCATCAATTTCAGTCCCTCTGATGAGCCTTTTCTATACATGATGCAGACATGCAGGAAGGTAATCAGTTCGAGGCAAACGTCACCTACAAAGGGCTTGCAGAGCTAGAATCCACGGACAAAGCAGTGGTTAAGCAACCAGGAACAAACAGCAATAATGTGGGAAAAGAAAAAGCAATTGCACTGCTGAGATGAAGTCATGCACTTATTGGCAAAAAGGCTGGAAAGCTACCTGTTAGCATAAGCTAGTGCTGCTAGAACACAGTATGCTAATGTTTTTCTCCCGGGGATGAAATCACCTTGGATAAACACAAGTGGAGCAGCTGATCCACACCCACCCGCATGCAAGGCAGGTTGCAATTTTATAATGCGAGCGCTCTGGATGTAAATAAATACCGGAGTGGCTAATTAGCTTGTTGATGCAGATGCATTACAGGAGCCATTCTCAAACTGTAACTAGATTTGCCTCATTACCGACATATACATGGCACACATTTTCATGCTCAAATGCAATAAACAGAGGCGTCAGTAGGAGTATAAAATGTATGATACTCAGCTACCAACCCTCTAATGGATTTACTGACTGATGTCCAAAGCATCGAGAAGTCCTGTCATCATATCCAGATGGAAGATTTAAAATCAATTAACTGTAAGGACAATAAGAACTTACCACATGAAAAACCTGTGGCCAGTTATATTGAACTGAATAACATTATACTGCATTGAATTCAACATATTGTGTTGAAATTAATGGTTCCAAGCAACACAGACAATCGGAAGGAGGACAGAGAAACCAGGGAGCTCATGATGAAAACTATTTCTTGATCACATTTTTCTCATTGATGAATAATTTCATGGCTCCTGGTTGGAGATGGTTGAAAGACAACATGAAGACAAATAACCTTGAAGCAGCTCCAGCAGCAGGAGATCCCATCAGGCCCCTCCTGTCAGTTAATAACAGGAAACACAGACTCAACAGAACTGGACCAACGGGTCTGATGAGTCCACGTCCACGTTGCTCAGACCAGCACCTGATGCTGCTGCTGACCGTCTCCATCCTCTCTGAGCCAGAGGAGCATCTCCTGATGCTGCTGCTGACCGTCTCCA
>JBBBVT010000023.1:1866694-1882150 GCA_037177035.1 Craterocephalus eyresii | reverse complement strand
TCTGAGCCAGAGGAGCATCTCCTGATGCTGCTGCTGACCGTCTCCATCCTCTCTGAGCCAGAGGAGCATCTCCTGATCCTGCTGCTGACCGTCTCCATCCTCTCTGAGCCAGAGGAGCATCTCCTGATGCTGCTTCCAGGAGAATGATGCCACTAAAGTGTCATTAGGAGAGTTCTGATCTGCAGCTTTAGTTTTCCTTTCATTCCTTGAGATCTGTCCAGGATTGTGGATCTTTTCATAGACACTGGGTGTGAAGGGGTTAACCTGTCAGCCAACCTTGTATTTAGATTTTCCAATGGGATCAGATTGATCAATTAAAAAACAGAGATGTGCTGCTCCTTCTGTCTGGCTGAACAACTTAAGTCCAGGATTTGTACAGACCTAATTTTGGAGCGCCGGCCTGCTGTCCTGATTCATGGAAGTGCTGCTATTCAGGACACGGACATGTTCAGAGCGGAGACAATGCATGGCAGATTTACCTCTGCTGACACAAAACCCGTTTATCCGACACAAACATCCCGCTGTAACCAATCTGCGGCGGCTAATTTGGATGTCACATGTAAATAGGTCGGAATGAGGACACGCTTCTTAGCAGGTTTTTTATTATTTGTTTTGACTCCAAGTCATGTTGTCTGCAGCTGGAGCAGAGACAAGAATTCCCATCACTCTGACTGCGCGCTCAAACTTTCCAAATCAAAATTTTAAGATCATTTTTATGGCCTTTAAATCTTTGTGTCTGAGTTGATCTGTTGCTAAAATATGCTGCAGATCTTCAGCTTCTTCCTTAAGGCAACGACTCAGAGCAGCGGGAAGATGATTTCTGCATTCAGGGAGCTGAACTCTGGAATAAACTCCCTCTGGATCGGAGGCTGGCAGCTACATCCACTCAGGCTTTTAAGAGCCCACTCAAGACTCGCCGACCTGCCCGTGTTCACCTGAAGCCACTTATTACAGCCTTGATACCACTTTCTGCTCCATCTCTGACCCAGATAAACTTCGCTGTCATCATCCCTGAAACCATGTTTATTTTTCAGTTCGTTGACTTTACTGCTATTAAAGCTAGATGACAGCTTCTGTATGGGCACAGAATACGCTGTGGGTGTCATTTAAGATCTGTGTTACTGCAACAAGAAAAGCTTAAAATAAGATGGAATAACAGTGTGATGTCACATTCAATATAAACCTGCACATAAATGCATAAATACAGTGTAATCTGATATTATTGAGTTTCTCTGAGACAATTCAGTGTTTTAATCACACTTGAATGAAACATATTCAGGCTGAGTTACAAATTTCTGGTGTTATTTTAGTGTTTTAAAGCCCTTATAGTTTTAATGTAAAATGCCAATGGTTACAGCAATTGAAGAAAAATGTGAATAATTCATAAATTGCAACTCATATGTAAAAAACAATTTTATCTACAGTCTGACAAGACTAAGGCTTGCTGTTTGTGATTCTGTAGATGTTTGGATCTTTAAAGTCTTTGCTGGAAGATTTTTTGCTGCAACTGGTTCATAAATTTGTGTCACATCGGAGTCTGTGTCCATTTTCCCATCCCAGACACTGAGACGCTCCTGTTACACCCAGCCAGGGCACAGATCTGTTTCTAATCAACCTAATTAGTTGTCAAATGCTCCTCCGGGTTTTCTAATTGGAACAATTATTTTTTCATCTATTTTTGTTGTTCCAACTTTTTACAGATGAGTTGCCATCAAATTAAAAACAAGCACATATTTTCCATGAAAAAGTGAAATGTCACAGTTTTATAATCTGATATGCTGTTTATTCTCTTTTAGGAATAAAATAGGGATTTTGAGTGTCCTAAATTATTTGCAGCTGAATTATTGTCCATCTACTTTATGTTAAACCTCATGTTTCAAATGCATGTCAAGACAAAAATGACAGTAAAGGCTTTCATCTTAAAATTAAAAACAATGAAAATAATCAAATAAAAGTAGCTCATGGAAAATCTGGTTCTGGTATAACGGGCTTTCAAAAAAAACAATATAACGTAGGTCTGCAAGTGCTCTGAGTATAGCTGTTCCACATGAGGAGGATAAAAACTGCACCAGACACTTTTTTTACGCTATTTCATCCGAACAAACATGGTGAAAACAGCCTTCATCATCATGAAGGTTTGCAAACGTAAGTCTTGAAAAAGGGACAAGAAAAACAACAAAGGTTGAACAACCTGCTGTCATGGTTTAAAATACAACTCCAACAAATATTGATGAGTGTTGCAGTTACAGGAATTAGGAAGTCTCCGGTTTTATAAAGGACGGTCCAAAGCTTCCGTTGAGAAGAGATGATGAATGAAGTGCCGAAGCTCAGTTTCTTCACACTTAAATAATTCATCCAGCCCTTATCAAAGCAAATATACTAATCTCTCCACCTCTGCCTTCGTCTGCTTCTGCTGCATTCATCAGTTGTGCAAATAAACTACAGGAATAAATCTGGCTTTCATTTTATTAATAGTCTCTGTCATATTATCCTTTTCTGGCAGCACTGCAGTGAAACATACACGATTTGGTTCGCCTGATGTTCCTCATCCAGGCTCTGCCACTGGATTTAAAGTTGAGCCATGAACACAACTGCTTTAAAATCAAAATGTTTAACACTAATAGAAAACAAATCAAACATGACGAGAAAAGTTCTTGTCATACATTAGACATATTTAGGTATATCTACAACAACATATTATGTGCTCTAAAATGAGCCCCATGATATTCTTTAACAATATAAAAAAACAAAACAATAATACAACAATAATAAATATTTGTTAAATCATTTTCTGCTAACTAAGAGATTTAAATTTTGGTATCCTTATATATTAAAGAAAAACATTTGTCTCTTTCACCGTAATCAGACAATGGAGTTTTTCTTCCATCTTTTTCCTTTATTGTGTGCTATTTTCCACAAACATGTGCTGGAATACTGTGAGAATCCTTCCGAATCCTTCTGTAGAGAACATTTTTCAGATACCTAAAATCTGGCTTTCTAATTCCCCCTCAAATGTTAAATTTTGTATCTGAAAGACGGAGTGGAAAGGCATGCGACTGGGACGAGGGGAACAGAAATAAAAAGCCGAGCCGGCGCCAGCAAGCCTTTTTTTCAGCTCATATTTTGCATGTTTTTAAAATCTGAACTCCCTTTTTCTATTTTTCACAGCTTCTTTTTTTGCTGCTGATGAACACAAAACACCATAAACATGTTTAAACTATGACAAAAGAGTCTCTCCGTGACTTCAGGCCAAAGCAGAGCGTGAATTCTGGGTCCAGCCTGAATTAACAGCCGTGAACTGTGCAGCTTCTCTGCAGCTTCTCTGCAGCCTGCGTGGCACCATGTGGCCCAACGGTTGTACAAGCTGATCTCTTAAGAGCAGATATCCCTTTAACTTAGTCTCTGTAACTGGTCCAAGACATTCTCCGACCGGATGGCACCCCCACGTTTGTATTTGTACCTCTAATGTCACAGGGTTTGTGTAAAAAGCTTGATGTGATCACACGGAAACCTCATCTGTTAGTGGCAGCAAACCAGTTGATAAAGAAGCAAATGGAGTGGAAACAAATTAGCTACAGCCTGTTCAGCCTGTATCTCCACATTCCTTGGGGACTATTTTGGTTCACGCATGTCAAGCGCTCTTAAACTGCAGCAATACATTTCAGCACCTTTAAAACTATTCACCGTCTCAGTCGTAAAAGCTGAAAAAAGCGCTTCCTGTGAAAATCCCATCAACATATTTCATGTGTCTTCACGGTGAGACAGAGTCGCGACATTTTGTCCCAGGAATGTTTTTTTAACGGTCAGCTTACATAACCGGCAGGCTGTAATATACGACCGTATTTATGAGATACCGTGATTGTGATGTCACGTGTTTGTCCGGGTGAAACCGAACGTGGCCAAACTGGATCTGAGCAGCGATGACAGCAAAACGAGCCACAAGATGCCAGAAGAGTCATGTGAGGAAGGATATACGCCCTCTTTCAGTTCACATCGAGACAAATACAACATCCACTGAACGACACATTACACATCACTGTGTGTCATTATTATTCATCTAAAACAAAGTCAAAATACAGGATTTCATGGGAATAAAGTAGTAATCATCAGCCAATCAGATTTCAGGGGTTTTCTGGTCTTTAACATGGTGTGTAAACACGATGCCGGGGACGGAAAGACATCAGCAGTGACCTTTGAGAAGCAACTACTACTACACATCAGTCTGGAAAGGGTTAAAGGTCATTTCCCAGCTATTTGGAGCCCATCAGTCAACAGTGAGAAAGATTACTCACAAATGAAAACATAAGACAGCTGTCAGTTTGTCAAATGTTAAAAGTCTTCCTCGTTTGAAGGATTAAAAATCTGAATTTAGTTTGATCTTGGCCAGATGAGCTGATTCTGGGGATGTAGGTGTTTTGTTACAACAGCAATTTATCCTCCTTATTCATGGCGATTGAGACAGTTTTTTATGTTTTACATTGAGAGCAGGGCTGGATCCAACATCCTATCACAGCGGCTCATTAAACTGAATCAGGTGTTGGAAATGCAGGATGCGGTCTTTGCATGAGGGACGGTTTTTGTTGTTCCAGTACAGTCACAAATACATCTTTTGTGTCGTACAAATTAAGGAGTTATAAATGCTGTGGTGTAGATATTAAAATACGTAGCAAAGTTTTTGATTTAACACTCAGCTAACTCACAATGGGCTGATTTAGAACTACAGCAGGAGAATTTACTCTCCATATTTGGCCATTATAACAATCATAAGATAAAGCTTAAAGTTATTAATCGTTACAGCTTTGGAGACAAACATGATCCAAAATAAACCATCATTCTTCTAGAAAATGATTCAATCATCAAACATGAAGCAAATAAAGCTCTGGCGTCATATTTTAAACCTCCTCTGGTTTCCTTACCAAGGAACATACAGATAAAATATCTGATAAGAAGCAGTAAGGAGAAAGGCAGTCATAAATTTCAGCATGTATTAAAATACCAACATCATCAAAAACCTGTTTTCACTTCAGCTCGACTAAATATTCAGATGTTTGTGTTTCTCACTGGAATAATGTTAATGCAGTCAGCTTCAGAAATATTTTTTTTTATTAAAGGGCCCATGGAATGTTTTTCTGTGTTTTCTTGTCTGGCTTACCTACAATGTTAAAACGTAACCATATAAATCCAGAGATAGTCGTTTCCGATCCTTTACTGTAGGGCTGAACTGGACGGCTGCTTAGCCGCTCGTAGGGAGTGAGCGGAATAAAAATCTACAAAAAGGCTATAAGAGGAAGTTAGCTTAGTGATAGCAGTAGCTAGGAGGGATGTTTAACCGTTTAAAGCTTAACCCAAGAAAAAATGGGGAGAAAATATTTCCTTTTATCTGAATTCTTTATTTGGCCATTTAACAAAGTGTAAAACATAATGTTTGCTTACCGAATGAAGGCCCTAGATACAGTAGGTCTTTTTATACATTATGCTCTCAGAATAAACGGGACTAGCAGCACAAAATATCCAAGGAAACCCTAAAATACTTATTCTAAATAATCTATGTTTAATAAATGCATCGCAATGTGGAAAATTAATATTATTGGCTGGAAATCACCACACACACAAAATAATTCACAGTGGTAAAAACCTTTTTTTACCATCTTTTTTAGTACATGGCAGCAGATCAAACTAATACTAAACTTAGAAGAAGCATTTAAGGTTTACCCTTTTGCTGATATCCTTATTTAATGATATGTTTTCTCAAATTATCATTATTTGCCTTTATCAGATTATTAAGGTCGGGGTGGGGTTATGTACAACGTATTTATCATAATTGGTGGTACTGCTTATGGGGAAAAAGAGAAAATGTAAAAAAATATTTGATCCAAAAAAACTTATATTATACTTATATTTACTGTGTGATCTGTTCAAATTATTGTAGTAAAGTATTATATGGTTAACGGTAATAAAGTTGGCCCTATTTAAAATTCATTTTTCAAATATATTTTTACATACAAATTAAGTTTTTGGACAAATTTTACAGAAAAGATGAGTTATAAGGACAGTGGTGTGAGAAAACGTCAGAGAAAGAGACTGAGTGGAACTACGCTGAATCCTTGGGAAACTCATCAATTCTAAGAGAGTTTTTTCCACTGGGAGCTGATTCTTTATCCATCCACATTTACCATGTTCACTGCATCATTTCACTTTGTTGTGTTTGCTGGAATCAAAGAAAGCAAAGCCTTGACTGGTGATGATGGGAACAAGTCATACACAACGTTATATGAAGGCAATGAGAAACGTGACAGAGCCGTTCTTGCACCCACTCACTGAGTTATATCAGGTCCTAATTTTCTGTCGGCTAATTTTCTGAACATCATCAACATCATTGAAGAAAAACATTCAGCATTGTCTGCTTTTCAACAACTTGTGGTTTGAAGTACATGAGACCTTGAATGAAAATAATGGCCCAACACGTCACAGAAGTCAGGTGGAGCATCTCGGCGTGCAGCTTTTATCTCAGAAATCAGAATTTTTTGCTACTAACTACTAATTAAGCGATGCGTAAAGAAGGCATAACTCTGTATTCTCCTCTTTCATTCAGCCGTAATCCTGAATCCTGGACGGCTCTCAGCTTCATGCAGCAGCACTTTCTCAACTGCTGACCTTCACTCGTGAAGTCAGCTGATGGGCATCGTTTTTAGGGTTTTAGGCCAAGCTGGAGTGGAGATTACTTTAATCCTGAAGGTGAAACAAACCTTGCAGTGTCAAATTACTGGTGAGCTCCGGCTGAATTACAGCCTGGCTCACGTTCCCTCTCAAGCGGGTCCTCTGGGTCCTGTGGGGGGTTTAGACTTTAAATATCCAAGACAAACACTAGCTTTCATCTCCTACATTTAGTTAATTGTGTTTACTGTATGTCTGCATTACCTTCAGAGAGCAGCAGTGTCCTACATACAAACACAACACAGACTGATGATAAAGATGTGGTAGGATAGCTGGGAGATGGCTGATTTCAAAGCAATTTATATGCAAAAAGATTTCCTCTGACACAGCCTAAATAAAAACATTAAATAAACATGAGTCCATGTAATGATAGAAGTTTTAAATACAATTAAATAATTCAGGAAAATGGGTTCTACAGTAAAGCATCCCTTCATTTTGATGCTGTGATCCTTTTGACCAGAAATCCAGTTTTACTCGAACAAACTGTGCAGATCATCTACTGCTGTGTGCTCAGGAGCTACTTCAGCTGCTTTTATCGTTTCCATCGCAGCATTTCTGCTTAATTCAGATTTTTCTTTCACTGCTTTTTGTTAATTCCAGATATTTTTTATCTCTCCAAACTTACGGTGATGAGCCTGCACGAAAAGGGATTTAACACAATGTCTGTCTGTGTGGGCAACATGGCTGTTGAATCACTGAAAGAATCTGCAAATCAAGTTTTAATCCTTTTTTTAAAATTTAAAAATAAATGTGTGAGTGCGGAGGTAAAAGTCCTCAGTAAAGAGAGCAGCACGCTGAGTGTGATGATGGGAGAAAATGATGAATTATGTCAGAAACTAACAGTTCGCAGGTAAATTTTCTACAATGTGTCAGGTATTTAAGATGAAATCTGAAAGGGAACGATTTCACAACAGAGCTCATAATGAGCCCAGGCAGAAAGATGTGTTGCTATGTTACGTTTTCAGAGAACCACAAAGTCTGCATACTTCGGGTGTTTGTGACAGGCGTTCTACAAAGTATATCCAACGTCGGATGCTGTTCATACAGAAAAATGTCCAACGCGAAACCAGCTTCTGACTTTCTCAGTGGGGAGTTATTATTGGCGACTTGTGAGAACCGCTGACAGGTAATTTCATCAGGTGACCCTGCAGTTACGAGACAGAAACCTGGCCACGCTTCAAGCTTTATCTGCATGAAACAGAAAAAGAGCTTTAATTTAATAGGTTTTCCATGCTGACTTGCAGTCTAAAATGTCCAGTTTTGAACATACCAAAAAAAAAAAAAATCGACGCCCATAAAGATCACAATTTTTAAATCCTTTTTTTTTGTGTTTGAAAAACAGATTTTTAAAAAATTTAAAACTGGTCTTGTCGGGCATTACAGCAGCAAAATGATGGTCCACTTCATTTTCAGCAAGTTCAAATATAATCGCTGCTCAATTAATTCTAAAAGCAGATGCTCATGTGATGTGCATTGTTGTGGGGGTGGGGGGGGTGGTGGCTTCTGATATTGCCTGTAGATATTTTCATAGTTCATTTTTTCACATGATCACATCTAGGATAAAAAAAGCTGATTAAAAATCACTAAATCCTGCAACATCAATGAATTATAATTTAAATGAATCAGCACCCAAAAAATTGTGAAAGAAAATAATCGTGAGGAAAATCTTATCATCCCTAATTTCAACGACCAAAAAAACCCAAAAACTACAAATTATGGTGAGACATATGTTGCCCTCTGCTTGGAAACGGCTGATGATGGTAATGAATAGAGAAAGTGTTTTGTAAAATAGTCACATAAACTACTCATCTGTCGTAACTGGAGTTTTTACTAAATAACATATTTTCAATTAGCTACCAAAAACGTCCGACTTCAACAAATTGTTTGATGTGCTGCATTTCTGCATGTAGCCATTTTAAACCTTTCTTTGCATGCTCATACTTGCATCATTTTATTAAAAGATCACTTCCTCTGTCTAGTTATTCTTTATATCAGTTTATTCCCAGTAGCCAGAACTTATATTGATGCTAACAGTGTCAGTAAAATCTCCAGACAGAACACACACCGTTTGGTTGTGACATTTTCTAAATGAAGGTTAATTTATGGATAGAAATAAGCCGTGAAATTATTGTCATTTCATTTTTGACCTGAGGTCAGATCTAGTTTTATTCTGGGAAGTCCTGTGGGCCTTTTAAACCGCATGTTAACATTATAGTCTGACAGAAAACATATGAACCATTTATTTAGGATACAGACAGAAAATAAAAGATAGCTGCCTCAGGTTTCATTCATCTTTTAGGTAATAGTTTGACTGACAGCTGAACGAGAGCGCCCGGACATCATGTAAACAGCCTCGTAACTTACAAGTTAAGGACAGACATTCATAAGTAGAGTGAGAATGAATAACACGCAGTTTTAAAAGGTTCAGCTGAGCTTTAAAAAGGTGCAAAAAAATCAAAGCAGATACAAAAAAAATGAAACTCAGCTTTTATGCTCCCATGTGCCTGCTTTTAGAATAATTATCTGTAATCTAAGCGCTGCATACGAGCTCAGTCACTTGTCCGGGTGCAACAGGTTTGTGTTTACTTGTCCTGCTCTGGCTTCACGAGCCATTTATTGTTTAACCCCTCGAGACCCGCGCTGCCATTTAAACCTCCATCTGCAAACCATAAAATTCAGCCAGTAGCAGTCTTTCCATCCTGAGCATAAACTGGGGAACACTGGGCCGTGTGAATAAAACACCCTGTTACTGTGCATTACGATAAGTTGGCTGTTCCTAAAGCTTTTTCTATGAATGCAGCATGTTCAGCGCTAAAGAAAAAAAGAGAAAAATTGCATTGGATAAGTTTGCATTTGTGCGTTTTCTTTTTTTCTGTGACAAACAGAACTGGACCCAGTTCAGGGACTGCCTGGGTTAATGTCTAACCCAACATCTGGTAAAGGGACAACAGCTGAGAAAAGGTCATTTGGCAAACGTGTGCATATTTAGAGACGTAAAATAAATATGTAAACAAATAAACTGCAGCGAGTCTAAGAAAAAACACCACTTCTGTGTCCTCAGTGAAGTACGTGGAAAAACTGCACAAAACCGGGCGAGCATGGATTCTTTTTCCAAGAATTTCAACAGCATGCTCATAAAATAATAGTGTACAGCAGCGCTGGACTCGGATCAATGGGTCATTGTGCAGAACTTAAAAACAAGCTGGTGGACCCGTTTCATTTAAATCAGGTGTGGTGAAGCAGCAAACATCTAAAAACCTGCAGGCAGCAGCCCCGGTGTAGAGCCATAGTAGTAACATAGCGTGGTGTTTCCACAGAGCTGTGACCTGTACAGCTAACACACACGGATGTTTGAATGTTAGCATCAAATTTCCTCAATCAGTTATAATAGTTTGGAAAAAGTGACAGCTGTCACTGCCATCTTCATACAAAATGATCGATTAGCCTCTATTCCATCAAGTAAGTCGCTTACAACAGGATCCAAACCACCACAAAAAGCAACTGAAGCCATCCTGTTTTCTAACATGGTCCACATCAGACCTGGATAAACCGCAGCAATGATGGTTCCTGTTAATGTAAAAATTACATCCGCTCTAACAAACCAAGAAAAATCTCATTCGTACTGGATCTCTGAGCTTTGTTTGATTCATACAAACCAGATGTGAACAGCAGCTAACCGGTTTAAATCCCCACTATAGGATGCAAAAGATCCGTAGCTCCACAAGGTTTGATAATAGGACCTCTTCTATTCAACATTGATCTGCTCCAACTTGCTGAAATGAAGCAAAACATTCAAATATTTCACCATAATTATGTTAAAACAAGCATGTAGCATATGCACAATGTGATGTGTACCTTCATTTTAGCTCTTAACTCCCTCTTATAATAAACAAGTTATAGGAAAAGCATGAAAGAGCATTTTTCTATATAAAGCCCCATCGGTCACCTTGCTGATTCATGTCATAGAGATAAATGGCATTTAGCTCTTAGGCTGCATTTACAGGAACCAACTTAAAAGGAGTGAGAAGCCAGTGATGGTTATCAGGGCTGCAGCCATCTGATCTGCCATACAGACTGCATGACCCGTACTCAGCTCCCTATATGCTGCTTAATGCACTTACAGCTTGTAATACAAGCTTCATGTTTGCGGCTGATTTTGCAGCAGAAATGCTGACAAAGACTGACATTTTAGTCCCGTTGCTGGATTCAGCATGTGTGAGCCAACCGAGGCCGTCATCAACCCGATGCAGGGTTTTCTGGATGGGAAGAGTTCAGCTGCAGCATCAGAGTGACCTGGATAAAGACCCCTCCAGCCTCTCTGCAGCTTTCATTCATTTTTCCTGCATGATGCATCTTTTAGTGGTTTCAAAAGTAGCAATAGCCAAATCCTCATCTTCCAATTCAGTCTTCATTTTCATCTTTACAGACCTGTAATATTTCCCGAGCATATCGTTTACAGAAATATCTCTTATATGCAGAAAAAAAGGGTGGTGGTGAGCACTCGTATCTGTGAAACACACACATAAAAAAGTGAAAACAATACCAGCATCGCTGTCACAGCAGGTAAATGTACACATGAAATATTAATTAGACGGTTTTGAGAGGAGACTGTCTCTCAGAGAGGAAGAGGTAATTTATAGATCTGATCCAAAGTGCTGACAAAGTGAGGCAAAAATTCTCAAGGACAACTTTAAGATAGCTTAGCAGCATGTTCTGCAGTAAACGTGGCAGAAAGTATTTGACTGGATCAGATATGACTGTGGATTTGACTAGAATAATAATGTTATGCTACCTTGTGTGTCATAAAAATCCTATAATGTAAGGTGTGATCTGTGGTTTAAATGCAATCTTCTCAGCACATCTCAGCCATAAATAGTTAATGAAGTTAAATGTATTTGCATTTTAAACATCTGTTTGCTGCTGGATCGAACAGGAACGGCATAATTTACCAGGCTGAAGCTTTTCAAACAGCTCGGATGTGGTTTGATTTGCAGATATGATCGGTTTTCCTCTCTTTATTCTGGCGGTGGGCTTTTTACCCGTCCTGTCATGTTGATCTGAGCTTGTCCTCGGGCTCTTCATGCTGCATCATCTGCAGCGCTCTTGTTTTCTGCACACTCGGCTTTCTGTTTTTCCTGTTTCACTTTTCCGTATCTGTCACTAATTTGTATGCCCATGCTAATTTCCATACACACAAACAGGAAGCGCCGGGGGTCGGGGGGGTGGGGGAGATGAGCTGGAGGACTTGGGGCAGGAGGTCGTTTTTAATCTGCTGTGCCCGGTCTGGCAGGCGGGAGCGGACAGGGAGGACTTACTTGTGGTGTTGTACCTGACACCGTAAAACATCTCGGGACAGGGCCGTGCCACCATCTGCCCGGCGCTGCTCCGGGGCCAGCAGGTGCCGATGCCGTCGATGGAGGTGTCGCAGTAGATCCCCGAGCCTGAAGTGGCAGGAAAAAAATGTCAGGAGCGTGCAGACACACGGACAGATCTGTGACAGCGCTCCAATTATGCTGGAGCAGGATTTTAATGATTACTCCTGCGCTTTGTCTCTCAGAGCAGCGGCGTCTCCTGTGCCTGATCTATTTCCAGCATTGTTCTCGTCTTTGATCTTAGTCTTAATAATCTCACTTCATTTCAAACTTATCTCCCCCGTGTGGTTTTCCACAGCATCCCTGCTTTGTAGTGACTGCGTGGGGAATCGGTTTCACACGTGTGAGAGGAGCGGCTGTGACTTACCGCTCCAGTGGCTCGTGGCGTTGATCAGGGTTTGGTTCCAGGAAGCGGCCAGGGACTGCACTGCAACCCAGAGAGACGGCTTCATCAGCAAACTCAATCTTCATTTGCACACTTAAGAAGAGGCTATGAAATTCTCTTTAGACTCAGCTTAACAGCTACAAAGGGTGAGCATTAAAGGGCAACGGTAAACACTGGTGACAGACCTTTCCTGCAGCAATAACAGGACGTTAGCTGCAAATATGAATCCAGACGTGCCCCGAGGGTCAGGCCATTATTTCTGTAATAACTCAGGAGGATTTGGATAAGAAAGATCCGGAAATAAGGATGTTCCTGGAGGCAAAGGTGACACTTGCTTCATGGCTTTTTTCTGTAACCGGTGTTTTCACACATCTAAGCGGTGAGAAAAACGCTCCTCCACAGAGAAACGCTCACCTCCTCGCCTCACATTGTTTTAACATCTTTAACAGCAAAGCTGAAAAACATCATCTTTAATAAACATTACATTTTTATATATATATATATATATATTTGCTGTTTCTGTTGCTTTGAAGGTCACCTGCAGGTTAATAGTGCATAAGGTCTTATTAATGTTTATTTCAGGCCTTTACGTACTTGAGTTACAGGTATGGATTATCCATTTCTATTTCTTCTGTTATACTTATTTAAAGATATATTTATTTGCCTTCATTATGCCAGCATTATGAAAATAATTGATTCTTGATTACAGAAAAACAGAAACTCTAAATTCCTTCAGCACAATAAAGTGACTCCTCTTCATCCCACACAGTCAATAACAGGGTTAAACTGCTTGGTCTATATTTATCCGCTGATATTCAGGGATATACCAGATCCACTACATGCAGCCACAGTGTCTCCGTATCATTCTGCTGCACAGTGGGATGTATTGTGTGGTTTCATTTGGCGGATTCGATGTCCCTGTCATCTTGCCAATGTGGGTGTTAGATCTGAAAATGGGTCGTTTTGTGAAGGAACTGATAAACAACCATTCTGACATTTTGGTTGGAGGATTTATCTGCTTTTTCTTTGTGTATCATCTGCACACGTCAGACACGCTATGAACCCTGAACACCAGCACCGACAACACTGAACTATACACTTAAAACATAAAAAAGGCATTTTTCTACCTTCTTCATTAGCAAATTGCATTTGTAATAAAACTACAATAAGATTGAACGTATTCTTTGTTTCAGTGTTGATATAATACAAATTTACAGTTTAACATCAACTTATAAAGTGGGATTTGTTATTCCTCTGAAACAGCAGGGTGAATGGATGTGATCTGCAATGCAGATTCAGAGAAGCAGCTCTGGAGCCTAAAGGCAAATCAGAAAGATTTGAAGCTCACGTTGATGTTGACAAATATTTAAAATGCTCAAGTTTTAAAGTTTAAAGTGTCTGTTTGTATAAAGAAAACTTATAATGGCGTAAGTAAAAGCGCCTTTTATTAAAATGCATGCATGTGTGGTTGATTATAGATATAATTTACTAACAGGACAGCCTATTCATTCCGACAGGGAACAGACCATTAATGCAGCGCCGGCCCACACATCAACACCGCCCACCTAGAGGTGGCGGCCTCATATCGGCGCTCTGCGTCTGTGCAGTTTGTGCTAACCGAGGACTTCTCTAACGCTGCATGTGTCTTCACTCATTGTGCAAATTGGCCACTTTGCTACTCACCCCACTATATGCAGGCCCCCAGGGGACACAGGGAGATTTTGTGTTACCTTGCAAAACAGAGATCATCTGACAGAAACAGATTACCCAGCCAGGGGAGGAGGTGTTGCTGTGAAACGCAGTGCTGTGTAACGAATGCAGACGGAGAGCTTTACTCTGTCAGGCCTGCTGCTGCTGTAAAGTTTACAATATTCATCATTTACTGTTTATATATGAAATAAATCTCTCTTCTATTTCTATTCTGTTTAATTCCTTAAAGCCCTCAGTTTCACCAGACGGGCTCTGTAAGGAACACATGGTTGATTAAAGAAGGTTTCGGAGTCATTTCCTACTGAATATTCAGCTCAGGTGTCAGCATCTTTATTTAAATGGTCAATGATTAATTCACTGATTTCCTCTAATTCTTCTTTTTCATATTCAACGAGTTGTCATTCCAAAACTAAATATCAAATGAAAAGTTCAACTTTGGAACCTCAGCTGGCCCAATTTAATATTTCCCTGGTTTATCATTTGTTTTTACCAAATGAATAACAAACTGCGAAAAAAGGTGCATCCTAACGTCCCACCATCCAGCCAAGGATTCTTCTGATTCACTCTGCAGGAGCAGGAAGTCTGATTATTAATCCTGTTTCTTACTTAGTTGATAAACCCTAAAACTGGTTACTGTACATGCATGTTTTTTTGAGTTCAGTTTGCATCAATTTTAGCTGTAAAAACTTCATGCAAGTAATATAAGGTGGAGGAAAAACACTTTGTCAGACTTCCTCAAAATAAAAGGATTCGAGGCTCTAAACAGGTCAGAAATATTTAAATCAAGTCCCTTAAAAAGTAAAAACAACCCCAACCAGCCTGTCCATGTTTCCTCCAGAGTCGTCTCTCATTTTAGTTTTAACACAAGAGCAACTTAACATGAATTCACAGACGCTGCAGAGCAAAGCCGACCTTCCAGATTAGGATTAAAACCTTCAGTTGAAATGAATCCTATAGTTAGGGCTGGTTAGTGATGCTGCCGAGGGACGTCCCATGATGCTCTGTCCACGTATAAAACCTTTGTCAGTAGCTTTCTCTTGTCCCAGCAGGCGAACTTTCTGTCCTCTCCAGGCCGACCGGTGGAGGCCGACGGCCGCCCACCGCCCCGAGCACGTCAGGATGGGAATCAATCAAAGTCTAGTTTGATGCTTCTTCAGGAGGAGAATTCACCTGTTTCATTCTGGGGAAACCATTTCCTGAACCTTAGTGGGAAAAAGTGTAAGGATGATCACATGATCATTAAGTGCAGCACCAGCAGATGCGTTTTGATAGTTG
>JBBBVT010000023.1:1820657-1832267 GCA_037177035.1 Craterocephalus eyresii | reverse complement strand
TTGACAGCTGGGATAGGCTCCAGCACACCCGCGACCCACTTGGATTAAGCGGTTCAGAAAATGGATGGATGGATGGTGCATTGTGTGTATTTACAGAGCCGTCGCTGCCCAGCAACGTCCCGCTGCAGAGTCACTCCTCTACAACTTTTGTATCCGGAACGCTGAATGATGTTGCAGCCAAGTATTGTGTCATGCACCAAGCAAATGGATATCAACACAACAGCTATTTTAAAAGCACATTGGATGATTCAGCAAAAAAAAGAAGCTGAAAAAGAAAAATAAGACATTACCAGAGGAAGAGGGGAAAAGAGAGGACAAAACAAGAGATGAGACAAAAGTCAAGACAGAGGCTGGAAAGAGCTCACTGAACAGCTGGGATGCAACATGAATGCAGGATTATCCGTCAGTGGGAAGTGTGTGTGTTCTGTATTCATCTTTACAGCCTGATCCACCCTTTACCAGAGAGAGGTTTTCTGTAAATATAATGAATTCTATTAAAACTTTGTAGACATAAGAATATAAGTCATCTGTACCACTTGGTTTTGCTATGTAATGCCAAAAGTAATTGTTATCCCTTTTCTGTTTAATGTTTATCGACTGTTATTTCAACCATTTATTTTTAAAAAAACTGATTCTGGTTACTATTGACCAAAGAAACCTAAAATTTTAACACTGCTTTCATGAAATCTTTTAGGAGATAAAGTTGCTCATTGTCTAAAATAAGAAAAATAACGAAACTTCATACGTTTCTTCTTCAATTAACAAATCCAGACGTGTGTTTTGTCGGATGCTCAAACGTTTTAGTTTTTTTGGTTCGCACATATAATCAGATAGAAAGCTGTGTGTTTGATAAAGTGCTACATAAATAAAGCTGAGTTTAGCAGAAATGAGCTAACAAGCTCATTAATCATCACTTTGCAAATGATGTAAAAAGCAGAAAAAAATTGGACAAGGAGAGAAGTGCTGCTCTCTGCTTCCACCCTCCCGTCTGCCTTCACCATCTGGTATTGTTGTCCATGCATTAATGATCCCATCCATTTATGTGTCAACACCCAGGGATGCTTAAAGAAAAGACGATGCTACTGAGATTAAACTGCTGCAAATGATGGAAATGATGAGTTATTGAGTCCCACTTTACGCTGAGTTTCCAGGAATCACTGAAAATGTTTCACGTGGAGCTGCTCACCCAGATTACACAAGGATTCCTTCATATAGCGCACGTCATGAGGCCATGCATGGAATCAACATTCACACCGGGAGTTACACGTTTTAAACAGAATAAAACTTCCTATCTTAGTCAAAAACTGCAAGTTTCCAAACCCGATTTAAAAGAACCAAGGCTAAGAGTACATGCCAGTTTGTTGGGTTTTTGGTTTTTGTTTTTTACTTGTTTGTTCAAGATATTAGGATCATAAAACTAAATCCAGACTCTCCTTGTTTAGTTTTAACTCTTGGGATGGAAAGCAAACTTGACCCAGATGGTCTCAGAAATCTCTCCTTTTTTTTAGGCAATGGTTTCCATGTGGTGTGGAAAACACACTCTGTTTAACTTCTAGAAAACAAAATAAAGTCATGACAGACTTGAGAAAATATAAGTTCAGGCGCGATGGGAAATGAGGATTGTCACTCTGCAGAAGCAAATGAGGCAGAGAGGAACAGTGGAGCATCAGTGGGTCTAAAACATGTCAGCCATCAGGCAGCGTTTGTTATAAGGAAACTGGATAGTTTCAGAGAAAAAGCATTAATATTCTCCCTATCTGAACTCAAATTGCTGTTTAATACAAACCGTTAATGTGTGAGTTTTTAGCAGCTGCAGTAAATCAGAGGGGTTTTAGCTGTGGGGTCAAACTGGGCCCAGTAAAGTCCCGGAGCTGTCTGTGACCTGATCTGAGAACTGAGTTAATTACAGATTGTTAAAAACGCTTGGCTTTGCAAGCAGCAAATATTCTGTAATGGCTTTATAATTGCATCACAGACCCCTGACTTGCTGGGATCTAACTGACCCCACCCCCGCTGGATAATGATGCTGAAAAACCAATATGTTTACCCAGCACATGCAAACTGATTCTAAAAGCAAATCTGACTGAAACAGATATGTGATGCTGTGAGATGGAAAGGCAGACAAAGCAGTGTTGGCCCTGCTCTGCTGTCCAACCCAATCAGTCTGTGGTGCTGCTGCAGCCTTGTCAGAGTCAGATAAACACACACCTTCATCCTAAAGAAGAGAAGAATTAGCATTTAACTATAAGATTCCTCTGGATTTAAAGTTACCCTTTGAAAGAATCTTAGTTTCTATACTTATGTGATAAAAACTCATCAGCAAAAGTAGAATTTTAAATGTGCAAATTATCCTATTTCATCACCTTAATTCTGCAAATTTTTGTAGGAAACCTGCAAATGAAAATGAACATGTTGATCAACTTGTGTTATGCAAATATTAGGAACTGAGCTGAAAGGAGGCCAGCTGGCTGTGGTTACTCAGGAAGCCAGTAAACTATAAGAGGTTTATTCACTGAATCTCTTTTCTTTACATTGTAGATTGCAATATTCTAAATATGATAAATATCTGTTTTTGTATATAAATGAAATACTAAGGATGGGAACAGCCTGAGTAGCACTGCTAGGATCTGTTCCATTTGGTAGATAATTGGTGTCAAACAGAGAGTCTCAGGTAAAAAAAGAGAGGCCATCGTGGTCGTCATCATCATCATCATCGTCATCATCATCATCATCATCATCGTCAGGCACCTCCATCACTTCACTGATGAGTTTGTAATGATGCCTTCAGGTGGCAGCGACCGCGCTTCTCTGAATAAAACCAATCATTTCTGCAGCTCTTTTATTCTTTCTGCCACCAGGCTGAATTCTGTCATTAGGTGATGTACCTCAACTTTTATCTTTTTTTTGTATTTTTGGGTTATTTTTCTAAACTTAATCCAGTCTTACGACCATTTGTCTGTTTGGAGTGCTGTTGCTGGCAGGCGGTTCTGATGACTGCCTGTAGACGTGATCTGGGCCTGGGTGGGCCACATATGAAGTGCTCTTTTGGGATCAATAAAGTTTAAGTCTAGACGAGTTAAGCTGCTTGTTACAAAGTCATTTATATTCAAGTCCAGTGAGATGAATCTTCAGTCGAACTGCACTTCCATCATCAAAGGAGCAGAGACTCAGGCTGAGGAAGTTTTCCAGACAGATGCTGTCCTGCTAATCCTGAGGTCTGCAGAGAGACTCCTCCATGGAAAACATTCTTTCCTCCTAGTGAAGAATTGAACGACAACCTGCAAGTTTTTCCCTCAGCCAGCGAGCAGAGCGGACTGCATGTGGGAGCGCTGTCTGACAGTGAGTGAGATGGGAACACAGACAGCTTGTAAACATGCTTGGTCCGTAAAGATGTGATAGAAAGAAAATAATCCTGTTTCTAACAACAAAAAGTTGATAACAATCACACCTTTTGTAGAACCGTCTGCACTGTTTGCACATCCTTTGATAGAAAATGCAGAGGTGATGAACTTCCAGTCTTTCATCGCATGAACAATGGCTTCCCTGTTTGCACTCCTCTTTATCCCCGCAGATCTGATCGAAGCTGTGCAGGAATCTTCAATTTCTGCATGAGCTTCACTGCTTTCATTCTTTTTCTCACCAGCTAGACAGGTGTGGACGTAAGGCATGCCTGGAAAGGTTTCTTACTTCTGGAGCTCGCAGGCTCACATTTCTGCATTTTAGTCCATTTTGCATCCCACAAGTTGACCCTCAGAATGGACCAAAGCTCACAAAATAAACTTCTGATATGACTGACACTGTCATACTGGCTCCATTTTAATAATTTCTTAATAAAAAAAGAAAACAACTCGTACAACTTTTCCATATTAACTTTTCTTCTTGCCTCACTTCTACACTTTCACCTTGTGAAAGCATGATACAGATGGTTGCAAAAAACATTTTTAACGGCAAGATTTGTATGTACAGCAGATAATCAGAACCATATAAATTCAGATGAAAGTTAATATCAGTGTTGCGTGGCTTTATCTCATTTTCTTCATGAAATTACAGTTTTGTCTCTTTCGGACACGGAGTACACAGCTTTCTGATCAGGCTTCTGGCATGGGAACATCTGCTTCAGTGTGTACATCTCATCAAAAACAGATGCCGATCTTGTTGAACTGGACTTGTTTCTACATGGAAGCATAGCTTTCCTAACTACATGCTCGACTGGTTGAGTTTTTCCAGGACATGGTTGGAATCCTCTTTCTTTCTGTCTTTAATTCATGCCATATTCCAGTGTTTGTTCCTCAGCATGGGAACTTTTTTTTTGGAACATCAGATGACTGTTTTTGCAAAATAAAGCAATAACATCATGTGAAGGAGAACAACGGCCGATTGTCTGAGGGTGGAGTTCTCATAATCTCCATCCTCTCCTGCTGACCCAAGGTCGTGTCCAAATCTGGGTGGCGAGGAATTTCATCAGCAGACAACAAATTTATCACGGGTTCAGTTTTCAAAGTATGCACGAGTCTATTTAAGATCTGTCAGCGGCAGCTTTAATCGGTTTTAATTTGTCCAAGCAGCAGCTCGGTAACTTTGAAAACCCATTTTCTTTATGATGCCATTAGAAAGACATTTAAAAGAGAAGAAAGCCATAGAGGATAAATTAAGTTTTCCCTTAATGGCTGGGACATAATGACAGACTAGTGATGCTCCTACTTTTGAGGTTGAGGTTTTCAGAGGATGATTCAGTTGCTTTGTTACAATAATTACACCACCAGGTAATAATTAAATTTAATTTGATTGTGTTGTGTTTCATTTTATTTTATATGTATATTTAAAGTTTTGTCATGCAGATAGTTAGAGTGTAGTATGAATATAATTTGCTTAAGCTAGTATTTTCGACCCAAACATAATGGAGGATTTCTGGGAACAGAGTTTGACACATGTTGGCTGCCGTCTTGAGAAAGCAGACATTTTGACTTTGCAGGAGCGGATCCGTCTCTCGTGGATCATGTGACCTGGAGCTCTCTGCTTTACGGCCCTCCTCTATAAACACAGATAGAGATAGAGGTGTAACATGAAATTGTTTGACACTGAAACATTAATTCAGTGATCCAGTGACATGAATCCAAACTGAACATATCAATGATTGGAGGTGATTGGATTAAATCGGCCGGTGTATTGTCTCATACTGACAGAATTTCTGACTGGTAACTGATATTGTATCGTAGTAATCCTGGAGGGGATGAACCGCTGCTCCTCCACTTCGAGAAGAGTCATCTGAGGCGGTCAGGGTGCCTCCTGTTCTGGGTTCGTCTCACCACGAGGAGGTTCTGGTGAAGACCAAACTCTTGAAGGATTACGTTTGTCAGCTGGCTGGAAGAAGTGTCCAGTTAAAGCAGAATTTAGCTTTTTTTGAACCAAGAAAGGGACGTTCCAGATCGCTCCAGTATGTAACCGGGCAGCCAACATGTGTAAGGATCGGGCAGCTCACGCTGCATCTAAGTTCGCCCTAAAAACGAGCTTTTAGTCTCAACGAGTGTCCAACAACATACTAGAGAGGAGAAATGAACGAAATTATCTGTATTACCTGCCGATCGCCTGGTTTTGTCATGTTTTGATGCCTGTGTCCTGTTGTCCATGATTATCCGGGAATCACGCGATAACTCGCGTCAAAACACCGCTTGGACATTCCACTACTTGACACCAAACGATAGCAATCGCCAGGTAATACAGATACTTTGTCCATTTCTCCTCTCTAGTACATGTCGGACGCTCTGTGAGACTATTAGAGCACTTCAGTGTGGAAAAAAGCATGTTTTTAGGGCGAACTTAGAAGCAGAGCGAGTTGTCCGATACTTATTAGCTGTGCTGCTAGCTGCCTGCCGGCTAAATACTGGAGCGACATTGAACGTCCTCCATCACTCACATGTATGAGAGGAAAGATGAAAACAGACCCCAGGTTAAAAAAAAGCGAAGTTCTCCTTTAAGGAAAGCCTGGGCTTCACTGTTAATAGAGATAAGAAGTCCTGTGTGAATGGGCCTGGATAAGGCTCTATAAATGCGAACCATTCAGCATTGGCCCTACCCCTCCATAGCTGAGGCTGTAGCTGCACTCAAACTAACCACGGAATCGCTGGCTGCTGTGAAGCACTGAACACTATTTAATCTAATGACGATGGAAAATAAATGCAGCAAAGCATCCATAAACACGGTCTGCCAAGGAAAGCAAAGACCTCCCTCCCCTCTTGTTTATGTTTGCTGCATTTTTGCGGTTTCCCTGTCTGGGATCAGGCCAGACATTGGAAATTAATGGTGGGCTTTACATTTTTTCCAAACTGAGTCCCTAATCCAAATTCACCCGAGAGCTAGCGAAGTCCATGCTGTCAGTTTCTAATAAGCTCCTGGCAATCAAACCTGTTAACACGTCTCTACCAACTATTTCCAAACCCATCCAGGCCTTGCTCTGTTTTGCATACATTGGAAGGATTGGTGTGAAGAGGGAGCACTTTCCAGTATGCTTGAGGATAACACTATACTACTACATCAGGCTTTAGTAGAAATACAAAATAAATGCATGGTGTTCTGTAGATGTGGGTCCCTATGTCAAGGAAATGCTAGACGACTAATTACAACTGTTAAATGTAATTTTAAAAGATGGAAATTTGTTTATTCAGTGATTATATATGCTTGTAATTATACTACTTATGCTAAATCATTGCTCATTTCTAATGACTGATCATTATTACAGCTATAAACTTATTAACCTGATTCTCTCAATCTTTTGATATCATAAAATCGTGCAAATCTTCAAAGTCTTTGCAAATTTATGTTAATTTTTGTTTGTTTCACACTTTTAAGATGCATTTTGTTGAGTCACTGCTTATCTTCACATCTGATGCTCCGCTCCTTTTATACCCAGTCATTCCTGACCTTTTCTAAATTAACCTTATTAGTTGTTAAATGCTCCTCCGGTCGTGTTTTTATTCAAATGCCAATTACTCTTCCTGCCTTTTATTGTCCCTATTCTAACTTTTTGAGATATGTCGTTGCCATTAAATTTTAAATTTTAAACATTTAATATGTCATTGATGGAAAAAACTTTGAGTGATATGGTTTTCTATCACAGAAATTGGAATTGGGGTTGTAGAAACACACATATTTCCGTTTTTATCATAGTCTGCTTATTAAAATCAACTCATCCTGACATCATTCTTTGCTAACAACATTAGCATAGAGATTATGTGGCAGCTAAAATCGCTTTGTTGGTTGTTTGTTACTTCAGTGTGGGCTCTTTTTTGAGTAAAATAAAATCTTTTTTTTTCTTCCTTTATATATTTCTCCCCCTAAACCTTTTCCCTGAACCATTCGCTAGTCTTCTTTTCATGTTTTAGTGAGCTGGACAGTTGTATGTTATTTGCTAAAAACACAAGAATAAAATGTATTAATACCATATTATCTTTATAAAAACGTTTTATTTCTCAAACCTGCTGTCTAGCTAAAAACCTACAGTAATAACTTTTTGTAATAAAAGCTTACTTAAAAGGAATTTGTCCCATTTCTGCTTTAAGTGTCACATTAGCAAAAAGAAACAACTTGCAGGGTTTTAGTTATTAATCTGTTTTAAACTGTTTCTAAAGAATAATGTTAAATCTTTTTCTATATGAGTTTGCCATGATGTTTTCAAACTTTTGATGTAGTTTTAGATGTCAGTGAATTTATATATTTGAGGATATTGTCCACCATCAACAGATTCGATCTGAAAAGCTATTAAAGGCACACAAGCAGAAGATTGGATCTCTGAAATAAATATGAAATTCCATTCCATTTCTTTTTTTCTTTAAACTATAAATCACTAAGAGGCTGTTTCCAGACTGCCAGAAATTTAATCCTAATGCAAGATACATTTCTAATTAAATAATAAAAATTATAAATGAGACAACCAGCTGCTGTTGTTGGGCTGTGAAAGCTGGGAGACTGACACCTGGATATTTCAGCTCTAATGTGAGGAACAGGATTTCATCATTTATCACACTGTTTTTGCAAGTTGCACATTCCTGCACAGACATTTGCAGCTGTTGGCATGTCATTTAGACCTTCTTCTGTCCATTAATATTGAGCAGAAATTGCCCCAAAACCACTGTGAGCTTATTTCCTGCATAAGTCTATATAACCCTTAAAAATGTGATTCATATTAGAACCCAAACCAAACAAGCTCTATGGGTAGCGATACATGAGTCAGCCCTCCTGTGGCTCTGGGCTAGTCTTATTTAATCCACATTCTATCAGATCCAGCAATGGCCTGGAGCTGGCGCGTTTAGATCCGTGTCTGTGTAATCAATTTGAATTGGACCATCTGAGGATTCTTGCATCACAGACTGACCTACATATCCTGCTTCAGACAGAAACCTGGCTTCAACATCAAGTCATAAATTCCAATGTCTCCTTAGATAAGGATAACTTAGAGGCGTAGCTTCATAGTTATGGTTATACATACAACCACTCAGCTTTTTGATTTATGATCTGAAAGTTAACTCATCTTGTAAAATGTAAATTTTCATTCTGGGTGCGTGCAGACCCCCCTTCAGCGCTGTTTTGGCTCCTTTGCTCAGTGACTTTAATCTTGTTTGTCAATCACTCAGCATGTCATATTCCTGCTAATTTTATCTGATTGTCAAGTCAAGTGTGTGATAATCAGCGCTTTCCATTGTTGGAAATGACTTATTTTCATTTTTCTTTCTCATTCTATTTCTAAATTTGAAGAAAAACATTTCTGATTCTCAGTTAAACATATCTTGTTGCAATAATCCTGAAATTGACCAGAAATGGGCCTAGTTGGACCTTTATGTGCGTGTCAGGATTTAATAAAGTTCCTTCTATTACTGCCAATGCTGATCGTCATGCAGCCATAGCTGCAATAAAAAGCAACAAGTCGTTGCATAAAATATTAAGTTGATGTTTCCCACAGCTGATGATGATGGTTATTACATAGATTGACTCATTTTGATCCATTAGACGAGGCAGCAGAGACGAGTGTGGGGGCTTTTACGGTATCATGTGATCGGGAAAAAATAGAAAACAGGTCCTGGGCTTGTTTCCCCGCTGGGGCATAAAGAAGCTGAAATGCGAAGTGTGGGTGGGTTAAGGCGTTCAGAGACTGTCAGGGGTGCTGAAGCATCATTCTCAAAAGGGGGCATTGAGATGTTTTTGGGTGGGCTTTGGCAATCCATTGTTTATTCTGATGATTGACACTTATTTGGACCAATCAGTTCACTGATTCACCCAGAAACAGCCATGCAGCAGGGAGTGACCCAGAGGCAGCATGATGTAGAAACATGTCCTAAAACACTTTGCTTCTTCTAAATAAATATCTTGGACCTTTGTTTCCAGCAAACGCAGAGTTAAGAAAGTCGACCTTTCTACTATATTCAGCTGGAATATAAGTTTTAACACAAACAGAGAAGCTCAGACACATTTCATGGATCTTAGTGGATCTCTGTGTTTGTAACGGAGCGTGTCTGGGTAGCAGTAGAGTGTTTCTGCTCATCCTGCTGCTTCTGATGCTGCACGTAGATTTCCTGCAGCAGCATCAGCAGATCCTCTGATGGATCTAAACGCAGCTTATCGCTCATGTTTAGCTCACCTGGTGAAGCAGGTCTTTATACAGAACTGCCCACCGTTCCTCATATCAGCTGCTCCTGGATCAGTTTCTAGCTGCTAGCTGAATGTCTCCCCCTGGCCGTAAAGCCCACCAGACCCACAGATTCTTTTTCTAAAAAGTACCACAATTATTACAGTCCCAGTCTGTGCAGGAGGAGGCGGGACATGGGAAATTCTGAACAATGAACAATGGGGGGCAGTAAAGGAAATGGATGTTAGGTTAAGTGGTTGTGAGTTAGTAACAGTGCGATTTCTTGCAGGTTCTTGGGACAGGGATCCCCCAGCAGTGTTGGTGTCCCAGCCCCCCTGGGTCCTAGGCAACTTGCTTTGCATGAACAGGACAATTCAGGGTGATTTGCATAAAACAGAAGTATTGTGACAATGTGCAGAGGTAATTTAAAAACAAACACAAGAGGAAGGGAGAAAGAAAGGACAGCAGGTAAGTTTAAAGGTTTGATAAGCTTTAAAGATTTGTAATTTAAATAAAACAGGTGGGTCAGGATCTAAATAAACTGAGTGTTTCAGCTGATTTGAGACTTTCTGGGAGTTTTTTTCCAGACATGAGGAGAATACAAGCTGAATCCAGTTTCTCCATGTCTGCTTCTGGTCTGATGGTGCCTCCAGGTCAGAAGGAACTCAACAATTCCTTAAAATAAACACCATCTATAACTTGTTATTAGGGCTGGGTATCACTCCTAATTTCCTGAATCGATTCGATTCGCAAAAGCAAAAATTGATTTGATTTCGATTATTTTCGATTCAATATTTATTCATTTTCAGATATTTATGTCACATCAATATTTCTTGAAAATTAGACACTCACAGATGGCCATTTTTATGAAACGCTGACGCAACCTTTCAACAGTGTGTACTTTTTATACATTTAACATTCATGTTTTCATTAAAGCATGTCACATACATAACGGTAACATTCGTTTGTGAAAATAACCAGTGTTACATGTTAAACAGACTACAGTGTTAACAGAAACACTACAGTAAAAAAGAATGGCCAAATATATATATATATGAATTGATTTTGGCATTTTATGAATCGATTATTGATTTTTTATTCTTCAATTGATTTTAATTGATTAATCAATTTTTTAAACCCAGCCGTACTTGTTACCATAAAATATCTAGATTCAGTTTCCCAAAAGCACAAAAAGATCAAAGTGTGTTTCAAACCTTGGCTGATTACACTGGAGGAAATATTTGATTGTGTGAAATAACGCCTGTGTTAATGACAAATTAATCCAGGGAAAAGCATGAACAACTTGCCCACAGTCCTTGGTTCGGCGTGGGGGTTTGATGTCTGTGTGCAGCAGTTTCCAGCCGATGACCCTGCAGCTGACCTGGAGGCAGTGGTGGCAAACCTTTTAAAAAGATAGAGCTATATTTTTTCATAAAGGAACTCAGGTCTTTGCTGTATATGGCCTGCCATTTCTGTTTGTCCTCTTGAATGTTTTAAGCCTATAAAGCCACATGTATCTATTATATTTGATACATACAATTTCTGAAACTTTTTGCTTGACTAAATGGTAAAAACTTGGCTCAGCTGTACATAGTCTGATACTTTCCCTCTGTCCTCTGATGGATACAATGATAACATGATAAACCACAACGACGTTGACATATCCCATGGTCATAAACTAATTAAACAAAAATATTTCAACAGTCAAACGTAGACTTCAGACTTTTTAGAATAGAAAATTAGACTTCTCTCTCTAGTATGCCTTGGGTCAGGGTTTAAAAAGTTAAACTGTACTGAGACAGGCAAGTTGTCAGATTATCGGCCTTTGGAGCCTCAATGTGCAGAATGCAATTTTCTGTCTGTCAGACTGTCTTTTCTCTTGTGTTTCTGTGTATTTGATCAGGCTGCTAGAAACAAAACCATCCATCCATCCATTTTCTGAACCGCTTAATCCAATTGGGTCGCGGGTGTGCTGGAGCCTATCCCAGCTGTCA
>JBBBVT010000023.1:1807650-1819764 GCA_037177035.1 Craterocephalus eyresii | reverse complement strand
TGGAGCCTATCCCAGCTGTCAAGGGGCGAGAGGCGGGGTACACCCTGGACAGGTCGCCAGTCTGTCGCAGGGCCAGAGACAAAACCCTTAAGATTAATTTAAAATGGGTTCTTTGCTGAGTTGTCTGTGTGGATACAACTTGGTTCATCCCTTGAATTTGGAGCCTTTTCCTATAATTTGAATCATTGGGGTCCGGGTTCAAACAAGCAAACATTCATCTGAAAATGCTAAAGAAATAGAGAGTAAATAATTGGAGACAGCATGCAAATAACTTTTAAAAACTATTGACAAAGGCCAATTTAAACCATAACAAGAAAATCAGACAGCTTGGAAGCCAAATAAGAGGGCAAAGCTTTAAATAAGACCTGCATGCAATGAGCTCATCCCTGCTGCAGCTCCAGCAGCCGCTGTTCCACAGAAAGGCAGCAGAGGGAAACGTTGCTCTCTTTCTGCCACCTCAGACAACAAAAACAAGGCGAAGCCCTCACGGTCGCCAGCATCTCAGCTCCAGTCAAAGGCAGGAAGGCTCGCGCGCGGCGGGGACGGACATGGACACAGCGGCCGTGGATGCGGGACTGGAGATGTAGGATGCCGCCCCAACGCATCTCTCGTTTGCTCCTGCTCGCGTGGCTGTGCGCGGGCTGGGAGGCGCGGGCCAAGTCTCTGCCAGAGCAGGGAGCCTTTGGTAAGCTGGCCGTGCGGGGGATGCAGCACAATGAGGGAATGGGAGTGGTTGCATTTTTATGCCTTTTGTCGACAAACCGTCGATGTCTGCAGCGCTGCGCCGTCACAGCACGCTGCCTGGGAGGAAATATGGGAGAGGGGATGGATTTGTCCGCATTTCCTTGAATGAGGCTGCTTTTTATTGTAAAGATGTGTGAATATCCACGCGCTGCCATGCAGGAGCTGGGGAGGTGGTGATGGAGCTCATTTAGGTGCAAATTGGTGCTTTTGATAGTCTGATGAGTCCAGGCCTAGATCTGCTGTTCCTTCAGAGGCAGGCCTGGTGGCACCCGGGCCTCATGGCTGTCATTGTTGATGTATATGTCAATGACAGTGTGAGCAGGATTGCCTGGGGTCCAGGACGTGTGTCAGTCACCAAACAGCATTTATGGCTTTTTCATTTATCTGTTTATGTGCAGAAAAGGGCTGTTACGCTGTTAAAGATGGACGCACTGACAAGCTGAGAAGGTGCTCATGTGTTGTGCATCTTTGAAGGGCATTATGTAATTGTGTTATGCATGCTTGGAGCTGCTTTGAGATGCATGGATGCACACAACGTGGAGGAATGCATCTGACTGCTGCAGTTTTGGTCCACATTTTCCCACATTATCCTCATGATTCACTGCTGTGAAAAAAGAAAATGTTTACTAGTTATTTATATGGAGGGAGAAAAAATCAGCAGTCAGATTTTATCAACATAACTCTTAGACACATCATAAAATCTTAAGTGTAGTCATAAATTACAAATAGTATTTTAAAAGAGGTTCCTGAAAAGGCTCCTTGAGTGTTTCTGTATACATATTGTGTATTATTTAACTTAAATATTTAACGTATTTCACATTTAATAACAAAGAAATATCTCTGAAATGGGACCTTTTCACCACAAATTGTGTATTTTGCCTTATTCAATTACAATTTTCTGTTGACGTAGCATTTAGCTGCTAAATCAGACACTAAATAATGAGTTGATTAATACGTCGGATTTGTTAAAGCACAGCTTAGTAGTTCTATGCAAACATTTGTAAGTAGTGAATCTATTACTGTACTATAAATGAAATCATTTTATTCTGTAGTAACATGCACAATGATAATGTATTTTTTTAGAAAACACAATTAGCTCAATGATTTAGTTTAATATTGGTCTTTTAAGGGAAAATGCCCAATGAGGTGTCTATTATCAGAAATTAATGGACGATGCGGAGGCGTGAACCATCCGACAGCAGCGCAGTGATTTAGAACTATTAGACTATCTGACCAGAACAAATTTTTAACTGGTGTCCTGTATCATTTTTTACCCCTATACAGATTATTTTTAATTCAATTATCTGGCAGAACTTTCAGAAAATGTCAACCCTTTGGGATCATAGTTCTGGGAAATTGATTGTTTTCTAACATAGTTTATAATTTATAATTTCATTTGAAGTTAATAATCAGTAAAACAAACTAATATTCTCAAATCAATATGACTGCGCCGGTCATTTTTTCTTATTCGTAAATATGACACATAGCAATACCCTGTACACTGACCCCTACAGGCAGCTAGAGTTTCTTTCTATTAAAAGTCTTATTTTGAAGTAAATAGCTGAGGAAGATGGCATTGATCCAAGTTCGACATCTAAAAAAAGACCCTTTTTTCATTTTATTTATTTAATAACATGACAGTACATATGAAACAGTTTTATTCTTCCTAGTTTAGGAAGGACCACAGCAGAGGCTAAAATACATTATTTTTTTGTGAATTCACCATCCTCACCATCACCGTTTCTACGTTTCATGTGCAGTTGCTCCCACAAATACAGCAGATTACCTTTTCCTTCAAAATTATTTTGGGCTTCTTGAAGTCAGAAGTAATTTAGTGGTACATGTTGATTTGATTTATAGAAAGGTTTCCATTTCAAGAAAATTGTGAAATCTGTATTGAAATTGGTCAAATTAATACATTTCTGTTGCAATGATATTGGTTTTTAATATTTCAGCCTTAAACATCTTAGTAAATATTTCAGATATTACACCTTTATTTTACTTTTTTTAGCTTTACTAGTTTGGTTAAATGTGAGAATTTGTATATAGTTGAGGGCTTATGAGCAGTTCTGTAGGAACACAATGTTGACGTCTGCGTTTTCTCTTTTGTGCCCAGCTGTTATAATAGCTTCAAAGGGAGCTAAATAAATGCACTGTACCACATCTGAGCAGGTGAGCTTACTCATTGGGAGCAGCTGATGACCATGTCAGTTTACTTTTCCCTCTTTCCTGTTGAAAAGTTTAGAAAAATCTTTTGTCTGTGCGCGTATGGAAACCCTGGCAGAATGACACCCACAGAAAAATGTAAACACATCACTTCTCCTACTCTTCATTTTCAGAATCAGAGTTTCTATTTAGGCTACAAGGACGTAACTGAGTCCAGTAAAGTGGCTGCAGTGAATTTCAAGAGGGTTACGCTCCACTGAATAACTGCTGAAGGACTGAGAGAGTGAAAAGTCCCACTGTGACAAAGTGACTCAGTGTTTCTGTTAGTAGAGCCCAGACCAAGGAAATCCTCTTCAAACACACAAGGAAGGCTTTATCGCCCAAATTATGGGAATGAATGACACGGACACACACACACACACAGACGTGCTGCGTATTATCCGCACGCAGCCATTACAGCGAGCGCTGCTGTCAGCTGGAGGAGTTTGTCGCTGGAGGGTTTTAGAGCAGTGCCGCGGGAACTGAAGCACAACGAGCCAGCTTTTTGGACCGCCAGTGCGTATCCATGGCAACCTCCCCGGCGTGACCCACATCCAGGCGTCCAAGAGGCAGGATGAGAAACAAAATGTCCTGAAGGCCGACAACATGAGGATGAGATTTAAGGAGGGCGTGATGTGGATTTCTACAAGCAGCAGCAGCATCATGGGGACAGAAATCCATCTCTGCTGGAAAGGACAGCATCAGAACTGGATTTAAATAAATAAACGTTTGACCGGAAGCCTGAGGATAATTTGCTCTGTTAGATAAATCCCCCGGTCTCGGCTGTGTGGGATATTGTTTCATGCCGACATGGTTGCTCTCACTTTGTCGGTCATCAGGGACCAAGCCATTACGCTGCTTCATAATGACTTAGACCCTGTACGACAGCCAAAGGTGGCTTGATAAATTGAGTCATGTTCCAGTATAATTACTGCCTCACAAGCGCAGTTTAATCAGATTGCAGCAGAAAGTTAAACTGAATAATCTTGTGAATGAGGCCCAGCCACATCCAGCCGGCTTCCTCTGTGGACACGGATGAGGATAAGAAAGGAACTTTCTCTGTGTGGCTGTTGTCCCAAACCGGTCATCTTTTGTGAAAACATTGAGGAAAATTTAAAAAAGAAATCATGAACACTCATGTGAGTTTTTTAAAATAACTGTAGAAATGACACATGATATAAAACTCCAACTTAACCCTAGTTTTGGATCAGTTTACATCATGTTTTTGTCTTTTTTAAACAGAAAATGTATGTAAATGGTCTCATATGCACACTTGCCTTCTCGTTTTCCCTCATCATTTTTCCTGTCACTGCATTTATGTCCTCATTCTTTTCATGTTTCTGTCGGTAAAACAGACTTCAGAGGACATAAAGAGACAAACATGCAGCATTAGAGATGCTGAAGTACAGCTGATACGGATGCTTTTAATAAATACACCTATTAAGTACAGCTATTTTACCATTTCTGCAACATTTCTACTTGTTTTAATTTCACTCATCTTTAATTATAAAGCACTTTAACACAACGTGAGCCAAAAAGTGCTGAGAACTCTATAGAAATAAAGTGCAAAATAAAAACAGGAACAATCGCAATAAAATGATCAAATAATGAAACCCTACAGGCAAAAACATTAAAAACCACTAGACACAAATAATACATTAAACCAATAAAATAAAACAAGACCAAAGTCCCATGCTGGTTTGATGACCAGGTCATAAGAAAGGGTCTTCATGCCCATTTAGTGTTACTAAAAGTGTTAATTAGTCTGTTATTCTACAGAAAGAGACAGAAAGTTTAAGTTTTATACTGATATATCATCATAGCAATGTTATCGTGATGAAAACATTAATCATCAGGAGGTTTGTTAGAAAATATAAAAGTAAAGACATTATTTAATTGTATTATAAAACAAAATATTCAGTTTACTGCACTGACATGGAGGAGTTGGCTCCAGAGTATCTGTTTAGATCATTTCATTGATATTTCAGTCATCTTGCAACACTTTTCAGATTAACTTTACCATCGTCTACTTCTTCACTTTCAGAGGTGCAAATAAAAGTCCAGGTATTCGATAACAGCGACCTGTCGCCGCTGGTGGAGGCTCAGGTGGAAGTCAACGGCAATCAGACACTGTTGGCGTCCAGTCGCGCCGGCAGCGATGGCGTGGTGAGGGTGAGCTTCCCGTACCGGCCGGGAACATGGGTCATCATCACCGCCTCCAAACAAGACTACGTCACCAACTCGGTGCCCTGGCACTCCAACCGCATCCCCTGTAAGTTCTGCAGACACTTTTCTTCTCACACGCTCAGAACAAATAAAAAACTATTATATGGGATTCAATTACTCATTTTATTAATTCTTTTATAAACATTTTTAAGATTCTCAAATTTAGCTGAAAGCCATCTGTGTTTATGGACTCTGTTGTTTAAATGTGGCAAAACATCTAAATTAAGAATGAGGATTTAGGGTGACTGGGATTTTTTGATCTCGGCATAAAAAGATTTATCATGATTCAAAACTGCACAAAACCCAGCTTTGTTCACTTTGGTCTCAGCTGTGGAGCTTACATGTAGAGGTTTTTTCTGGATAAAAAGAAATTATCAGCCTCATGCATCTCAGTTCTGTTGTTGTATCTCTGAAATGTGTTCCTGTTTTAGTGTACGCATCGGTCAGCCTGTACCTGCTCGTCCAGAGGCCGGGAACGCTCATCCTGTACGATGACGTCCTGCAGGTGCTGTCGGGGTCACCAGGTGAGAAGTTTCATGTGCTGTGTGTGTTCATTTCTATACCATTTCAGATTTCCTAAGTATCTGTCCTGATTTATCTGTAGGAATTCGAGGTAGAGGCCTCGGCAGCATGTTTTTACCTCTCAGGGCTTATCAGATTCACTGTTGTGTCTGTTAGGAGCTCGTAACCAGCCGCTGGTGCAGCTCCAGAGGAAGTCCATTCAGCTGCCGTCCAGCTCCAACTACACGGCGCTGTCAGCCTCGCTGACCACGGCCAGGAGTCAGTACGAGATCGGAGGTTTCCCCTTCCTCCTGGGCCAGGAGACCAACAGCTCAGGTGAAACAGGGCTTCGCGGTTCAATGTAGAAGCATTAAAACTCCCCGCAATTATTCAGGAAAAAAACTGTTTTATGCAGACAAGTTCAAATTGGGTGATTCCATATTTTTCCCATGTTTTTATTTAAGAAATAATTAATTTGTGACATTATTGTGTAGCATTTTACAAGCCAGGCAGACCATGAATACAGTTTAATATCTTAATAAGAGCAATTGCTTTTGCATTTATGAAAGCACAATATTGTCCCTATTATAAGCTTTAAGTAGCTTCCCTGTGGTGACCCACACACACTCCTATCACTGTGATACGTTGCCATTTTTATGTGTGTGTGACTAAACTAAACCCGACTTTTTGGTCATTGGCATGGGAAATGTCTCAGATAATGTATGGTTTAAATCCTTTTATTATGTGGACAAAGACTGAGGCAAGTGTCTGGCCTGATTTCATTGTGCATATTTTTAATGCATAAAATCTGAAATCCCAGCGAGGAGAAGCAGACTCGAAGCTCATGTTGCTGATTCTTTCCATGCAGGTGCAGAAACGGGCTGGACGGACCTGACGGCGCTGGCGGTGGTCAGCATTCAGCTCTTTGACAAAGACGGCAGCATAATCAAGGTAGCAGATCCGATCCACATCTCGGTGCCGCTGCCTTCGGATACCCGCAACAGGATGGCAACTAGTGTTCCTGCTTGGCTGTATCAGCCAAAGACGGGTGAGCAAAGCATAAATTATAGATGGTGAGGAACAGCAGAGCGGGCATGAGCTTACGTAACCTCCTGAAATAGAAAGTCTGTAGCTAAATGTGCTGCGTTTTAACATATATATGATGGTGATGATCACGTTTTGTTGCTCCAGGACTGTGGGTTCGGAACGGGACGGGTTACATCAAAAAGGACGGCTCCCAGTTTGTGTGGAACGTGGTGGTTCCTCAGATGGGATACTGGTTAGCAGCTTTTCCTTCATCTTCAGGTACAGCGACCGACTTCATCCTCTGTTCTACGACTTCTGATTCTTCATGTGGCCAAAGGTTCTGCTGTAGTGTAGATGAACTCATTTATACTGTATTTTGTAATTCCCATTAACCGTTCTCGCTGTTTCTGTGTCCGAGAACAACAGTCTGAAATCATGTCTGAGAAGCAGCTGTTTAATTGCGCCCCATTTAAAATGATTTCTGCATTGCTCTGATAAAATCTGATCAGCATGATCTTCACTATGTCAGCTACAGCTACCTGCCTGCACACAACCAGACCCGTCCTCTGAGCAGAACCGTCTCTGTAGCACAGTTAGTTTTCTTCAAAAGAAAAAATAACCTAAATGTGGTGAAAACACATGTTTTCTAACACTGCGTGCAGCTGTCAGAGGTAAGAAAGGAAATGGGAATATCTTTTATTTGCACACTCAGGCAATGGCCAACATCCGTGTTCTGTTTGTGCTGCTGAATCTTTCAAAGTTATTTTGGTCTCTCAAAGCAAAACCTTGTTCGAGCGTCTCACAAGTTATCTGTGCCTCTACCCGCCGATCTATGCCGTCAGCAAAGATGCAACGTTTACATGCATCAAGAATCATTTTTTGTCATTATGCAGCATAATGACAATTTCTCCAGCAGCTCTGGGCTTAATGACACAAATAAAAAGTATAACGAAGGCAAAGAAATAAATCTTTAAATAAATATAAATTGGGTTACTTTGGGACAATATAACAAATATTTTCTGTAAATCCCGTAGTAACAATAATGATAATTCTAAAATTTAATAAGTATGTTTCCGAACACTGAAAGGAGACTGAACAGACAAATGTCTAAAAATGTCACAGCAAACCCGACAGCATGGATCATCTGGCTGTTCCTGTTGTCAGAGGTCCAACCTTTCTGCCGTTACGTTCATGAAGCTCGACTTGTTTGCAGGTTTTGGTCTGTCTCATCCCGGCCTGAGGGACATCACCACCTACCACACCCTGTTCCTGCTCTCCATCCTGGGCTCGCTGGCGCTGCTGGTGCTCATCCTGCTCTGCGTGCTGCTCTACTACTGCAGGTGTGCCGAGCTTTTTATCTGCAGCAGCTTTACCCAGACTGAGATAAATGATCTTGGATAGTTGGAGATAACTGTTTTAATGCCGCTGTATCAGGCCACAGGTGTGATTTCAGATTCTGATCTTTCGTGTGTGTTCACCTTTCAGACGAAAGTGTTTGAAACCTCGCCGGCAGCAGGGAAAGCCCCACACGTCCAACCTGAGCGGCGCTAAACGGGACCAGGGCACATCTACGTCGCGTATCAATCTCATCTGCGGGGGACACGTGGAATCCGGCCCCTCCAACGAAAAATCCGACATGTCGCCTTCCCGTGACTATCAGAGCTCTCGGGAGGACCTGACCAAGCACGTTCCCCCCCACATGCTGCGACACGCCAAGGGAAAAACCACGTCAGGCCCCCAGCGGGGGGAGAGCTTCCCCATGAAGGTCACACGCGCCACGGAGACCAACAACCTGGACAACCCTCTGCTGCACGAGGACTACAACCGCAGCTACAGCCCCAAGGAGGGCAAGGAGGCGGAGTACCACAGACACCACAACGCCAACGACAACCGGGGGTACTCGTCCGACCCCCCGTCACCGCCCCGCTTTCAGGGCTACGTGCCAAGCCAGTCGGACAAACCTCCGGAATATTCTGCGGCGGCGGCAGACAGCCTGGCCCGGCCCACCTCCCTCAACACGCAGCCGGGCCAGATCATCTTCTGCAGCTCCATCGACCAGATGAAGGAGAACATGTACCGCAGCATGGTGCCAACCCTGGTCATCCCAGCACACTATATGCGCCTGCCCTCCGAGTTCTCCGGCAAAGACGGCAAGGACCAGAAGGACCAGGACAAAGACGGAGCCCAGATGGGCGGAGGCCAGCAGCACCACCACCACGCCCAGAAACCAGGCCAGCAGCAGCAGCAAGGGGGATCCCAGGGCGACGACTCCGAAGAGCCCAGCTGGGCCTCCGACTCCTCCGGGGGCGCCGTGACCATCCCCGTGCTCTTCAACGACTCCACCATGGCTCAGATGAACGGGGAGCTGCAGGCCATGACCGAGAAGAAGCTGCTGGAGCTGGGCGTGAAGCAGCACCCGCGTGCGTGGTTCATCTCGCTGGACGGCCGCAACAACGCCCACGTGCGCCACTCCTACATCGATGCGGGGAACGACCTCAGCGGCGGGGGCGGCTTCGGAGGCGGCACGCCCCGAGACGTCAACCTGGAGCCGCCTCTGGAGTCCCAGGAGCGGAAATCCGCCGCCAACCGGAAGGGACGAGACGAGCGCTGGGGGACGGGAGGGCGGAAGGGCCACGGCGTGGGCGGCGGGAAGAGCTACTCCAAGCTGGCGTACCCCGACCACAGCGAGCCCAGCAGCAGCGAGGGACGGCCGGTTTCCCCCGAGGAGAACTCCCTCACCCCTCTGCTGGACGAAGGCCCCTCCTCGCGGGGATCCACCATCCCCAGGAGAGGACGCAGCCGCGGGAACAGCAGCCGCAGCAGCAACAGCGAGAACCGCCGCGACTCCATGACCAGCCCCGAGGACGATCCCGACGACAAGGACGAGAACAAGAAAAGCCCCTGGCAGAAGATCGAGGACAGGCCTCTCATGGTCTTCCACCCCAGGAAGTAACGTCGCGAACACTGGACCCCTCAGTCGATCCGGAGGGGAAAGACGAGGGAATTTTCTCTGATAAATATCGAAATAAGCACAACGGCTGCTTCACTGGCCCCATTTCAGGTTGTTTGACCTTTTCCGGTGAGGCGCTTTGCCTCATCATGTCACTGTCAGTTAGTCCCTCCGGGTCTATGGAAGCCCGTTTCTGCCACTTACAATACAAAATCTCAAAAAGAAACTCTTTATTATGAGATAAAATCAATATTATGAGATAAAACAAAAGTCATGATTATGAGGTAAAAAACATAATTATGAATTAAAAGTACAAATTATAAGTTTACAAAGTCGGGAAACAAAAAAGTTATGAGATGCATTTTTATCCTAAAATTATGACTGTTTTTCTCATAGAACTGATTGTTTAATCTCATAATTCTGAGATTTGTTTTTTTTTAGATTTTTTTAGAAACGAGCTTCTATAGATTCCTGCTAACTTGATCTATTGTAAACTCAATCTGTCCGGTTTGTTGTGCATCCCCTCAGCCCGTCACATGACCGACTCGTCCTCTGAGCCATTGCTTACAAAGACTGAGGAAATAGCCATTTTATAGAGCAAGTTATAACACAGCACTTATGGATAATCTGGTAACTTACTGATTCTTAGAAGTATTTGGAGACGGATGACATTTTTTATGGGACTGATTGGTATGGTGGCGAATCAGCTTCCTCCTCTGGAGTAATTTTACACAAAGGCTCCTTCCCTTTGTCCTGAATTAGAAAATGATTTCTGGAAAGGAAACCCTTCCCTACAGCCTGTGGATGGGTGACGCATTACTTGCATTTCGCTCCTTCAGGGATGTACTTTGTTTTCCTCCTTCTGTACTGTGAAACTTCTTGTACTTTCTTTTTTAATGATAATGATTTGATCATTTTCCAGTCGACCTTCTTTGTCGCTGATTTATCGCAGCGATCACCGATACAATTCTGCCAAACGTTTGTGATTTTCATTTTCTTTCAGCCAGCAGTCACTTCTTTGTGTAAATAGGTGTCCAGACATTTGAAGCACCACTTGTTATAGGAAGTTGCATGCTTATGAATGTATGAAATTTAGCAGAAGGCACCAAAAGCAGCCCCACACTCTCACGTTTCTCTAATCGCCAAGAAATGTGTGAAACCACCACTTTACTTGAAGATTCACCGCTGAGATCCACGTGGTTGTTTGTAGTCGGGGCCTGTACCACTTCTCTCCTGTAAGTGCCTTCTTCCACACATGATCGAGCAAAAGGCATGCCCTTAAAAGCGCCGTTAGTCGTCAGTCACCTGGGCTGCAGGGTTCATGGTCACACGCATCACTCCGTGGAGCATGCCCGCCAAAACCAACAGCTTTTTATTGTGGCTGTTCCATCCTTAAATATCTAAAAAGTTTCTTGTATCCTCTTTTTCACCAAATTTGTAAATGTTCCAATGAATTCTACGAGATTTTATGTGTATACAATGTGCATGTAACATGTAGAATAGGGTGTTTTTAATTAAACCTTTTTTTGAAACGATTATGAGGACGTTTGGCGCAAACTATGACTCACACATGCGTCGCCAAATGAACACGTTATATGAAAATACACTGACTTTTTTCCCTTAATATCGCTCCAACGAAATCCACTTCCGGTCGTAAATGTTTACAACAAAAACATACTGACCAACACGCTCCCACTTCTAGCATCACTGCCTGTAGCACACGTGTGACGTTGAAGAAGAAGATGCTTTTTTGTTGTTTGTTGCAGAGTAACGAGCTGCTTCTGAAGTGACAATGTTGGGAAAGTCGTGCTGATATGTCTTCATTCGCTTGCTGTTCATACGCCTGTGTCACACGCCTACAAGCTGAAAACCTGATGAAATGAAATCCCAAGTCTAAGGAACTAAACCGGCCGAGGAACTAACCCTGCTGAACTTTTTCGTGTCCGCTGCTGTAAGTGTAAAGTTTTTTGGACCAGTTATGGAATAATTATGAGTTGTGAAGTTGTGGCTTTCCTTTGCTTGTTTCCGTTTTACACAACAGGTGTGTTTTACTCAGTAGATTTTGTGAACTTGTGTCAGAGATAGTACTCAAAAGTCACAAGCGAACTGAATCCCCCCAGGGGGACACTTTGTTTTTCCCTGGCAACCCGCCTTGTTGGATTTTACTGGTGGTTATGGAGGGTGAGGAAGACTGAGCTGTAGGCCTTCATCCTGTGCAGTAAAGCATTTCCTTCATAAACCTGGTCAAATGTTTGTAAAACTGTAAATTTCTTCTTTCTGTACATGAGACAAGATGGAAATAAATCTGTTCCCACAGTTTGCTTGTTTGGGGTTTTCTTTGGAAATCAAGTTTACCTGATCTGATCAGTTTTAAAATCAACCTGCAACCAGTGGCGTTTTCTCCCAGAAGCAAAGGGAAGCACAGCCTCCTCTATTTTTTGTTTATGTCCATTCATTTATTA
>JBBBVT010000023.1:1795888-1807166 GCA_037177035.1 Craterocephalus eyresii | reverse complement strand
AAGTATGATTATGTATCTATAAGCTACAGTCTTTGACCATGCTGGCCTTGCGGTGGTCTGCGATTAAAAGCACAAATAAATATGAATGTCAAGCCAATATCCAACAACAAACCAACTTTACCGCGGTCATGTGATTACAGCTGCTGCGCTGCTCAGAAATTAGCCTCTCACTGGTTATTTCTCTCGTTCTGCTCCCAGTGTTTCTTAAGATGCATTAAAGAAGACAGATATGATCATTTGGACGTGTTTAACCGGACTTGCGAGGTGAGAACACTACTTCCGGTTGTCCGCGAATTTTTAAAAAAAAACCGTTAAACGTCATTCAAAGCAGCTAGCCCGACTGTTAGCCGACTAACCTGCTAAGCTAAATTGATTAATTTATTTCGATTATGAAGGCTAACATTATTTAGCTCCCAATCTCCAGCCACCGCCTTACATAAAGTCATTATTTTACTTCTTGTGTACTTCTGTATTTCCTGCTATTTTCCAGCAGAGTCGCGTTCAGTGGTTTTATTATTTTTCAGGTTGTGAGAGGAGAATGCTGCAGCTGCACAGTCATCTTTGTTGACAACTGACTTTAGAATCTGAAGCTACCTGCTAATGATGGTAAAGTAAACACACGGCCAACAGAATAGCTTCAGTGGAAGAATTTCATGATATTTATTTAGTTTTTTAGGTCTTATATATATTTTACATTGAAGGAGACAACGAGCGTTAAGGCAGCAAACTGACGGAGAAGCTGCGAAAGTTAATAATTACATCTGTGCTTTTTCTGTCTGGACTGGTCAGAATATCTGCTTGGGGAAAACAGATAAGGGTAAAAGCTTGGATCTAAATTCAGTTTAATAAACCAATTTGACAGTTTAAGGAATCTGACAACTTATAAATGTTTCATTCCCCAGATAATACTTAAATTAGCTCAACATGGATCTTTGCTTGTAGTTTGCTTAAAATGTTGAGGAATGGAGAGTTTATTAGCAATCGTATTATTAATAAAAGCAATGCATACTAGTCTTCATTATACTCTTTTATTTTGTTCCCCTGCTCCAAACACGTGACTCAAATGATCTGCAACAGGTTGGTGTCTAGTTCTGCAACAAGCCTGTAAATGAACTGTTAATCTGAAGGGGGAACATCTAAAACCTGCAGGGAAGCAAACCTCCAATAATTTCGTGAGGAAAGTGTCCAAAATGGCTTGTTTAAAAACTATACTGAGTCCATGTATTCGGGTCAGGTTTGTTAAAGCAGGTATACATGAAACATGAAGAACAGTGGTTCTTAGACACTGAGATCAAGAGACGCTCATTTTATAGTGTGCTTTTTATACATTTATTTTTATATTTATTTATATAATTGTCATAAAAAGTAGATTCTGTGATGTCTGTTTTTGTTTCTTTGAGACGCTTTGATTCATCCACCCTCGAACCACATGTGAGGAGAAAGTCTTGGATGCATAGAGATTATTAAATTGAACCTGAAACTACTTTTATAAAATATTAATGGTATAACTATTTAATATTTGGCATCATTTCAAGCCACGGGAAGATAAAGCTGTAGTCATGATTTTATCACGAGTGATAAGTTAAAACCCAAACTACTTCTAGTCTCTTAGATTTATTCATTTTAGTGTTTATTTTAAGTTGTGATAAATTGGGATGTGTTTTCAGGAATTGTGATGATTTTTGATGGATATTTTCTTAAACATTGAAGCAGGTAATGAATGTCTTGCTCTGACTGAGCAGATCCTCCTCAGCTGCTTGGTTTTATTTAGCTCAGTCTGTAAAGTTTCCATGAATGGGCTTTTAAAAAAAGAAATGTTAATATTACACTGTTAACCAGCTTCTGTGAAACTGATTTTACACTGTTTATAAGTGGCTAAAACATCACAAATAAGGGGGAAAAGCTCATGAAGCATGAGTTGTATATGAACTAAATCTATAACATGGTATGTAGGACATAGTTGTAAAGTTATGACATTGATTAAAGGAGCATGACTACAGCAGAGATCTTGGTTTGTTCAGTGTGGAAATCCGGTTTATCAGCTGGAATGTTTGCAGAGCGGCTCCTCATACTCGGCTCCTTACGGGGATGATAAGACTGCTTTGTGTGGGGCTGCATAGCATCACGCTGCATCGCCGACGGCCGTCATTGCTGCTCTGTTTGCTCAGACTCTGCAGATGGGGATCGTGTTTCTGCTCCTTCTGGGCCTGAGCGCAGCGCTGGTTTGTCCAGATGGAGGCATGTGTGCAGACAAGAACACCTGCTGCAGGAACAACCAGGGAGGATACAGCTGCTGCCCGCTGCCACATGTGAGCTACTAACCTGTTAGTTGTTTGATTTAAACCCCAAGTTGTGTTAATTTCATATGTATAAAAGCTCTGATGAGATCAAACCTGGGTCATATTACCACAAGGAGTCTCATTATCCTTAATGGTATTTTGGTTAGGGTTTATAATAATAAAAACTATTTAAAACTACTGATTGGATCAGCAGAGCTGAAGCACAATGCTGGACGAAGCCCAGTTCGGCCAATAAGAATAGACTTTGGGGTTTTAATAGTCAAAAATGGCCTTTTCTGTGTGGAGTTTGCAGGTATGCGTGGGTTCTCTCCGGGTACGCCAGCTTCCTCCACCCCTCCAAATACATGCGTGTTAGGTTAACTGGTTTACTGTTATGTATTTATAGTGTGCACGTATGTTTGTATGTGAAGGTAGCAACTGTGTTCAGAATAAGACTTGCATTAATTTAGTTGTGCTTGGTGGATTATCTGTATCTTTCATATGAATGATACAGACCCCAGGAAGATCGGCTGCAGCTTCTAGCTGCATCTCGTGGGGATCCTGATAAAAGCCTTATTTTAACGCTTGAGCATTGCTGTGTAAATGAATGGATTTGTGTTAAAAAGCGCATCTTTCACCATCTTTCCTCCACCTGTAGGCCGAGTGTTGCTCGGACCATTTGCACTGCTGCTATGAGGGAACCGTGTGCGATCTGGCTCGTGAGAAATGTGTAAATAAAACCGTTTCCCTGCCGTGGATGAGTCGACTCCCAACCAAACAAGCCCCGCTCAGCGCTCAGGTAACCGTTTTACGTCTCAGAGCTCTGTTTGCTAAGTGTTTGCTCCTTCAAGCTCCAGCAGGAGGTAATTGTTCTCTTGACCTCCACCTTTACAGACGCCGTCTGGGGAAAGCGAGTCAGATAATTACATTTTTCAGTGTTTATCCCATGTTAAATAAAAACAGATTTTCCTTGAGGGGCCGTTTTAGGCCAAAGTGTTGAGACGAAACAACATGATGCAAACGTATGGAAATATGATGACGGAGGCTCTTCAAGCCTGGGTCAGCTTCTGGAATCATATGGGTTGTGTTATGTGGAGATTAGGGGCACTTCCAGATTAGTTATGACTGATCTGGAACATTTCTCAGCTTAATTCTGCAGTTATTCCATGTGTTTACACAGTAAACATGTGCAAACTTAAAGACTACAGTTAATGTTGCTGCTCCGTGTGGAGGAAAGCTTTGGTTGATTTTTACATCTAACCAACATCTGCCTCTTATTAACACGCCGAAGATCATTTATCGCAGCTCACTGCTCTCTCATTGGTCAATGATTATGACTCATTTTTGCCTAATCTGAGTGTGATACAGAGAATGAGTTGTGGAAATCTTCTGGTTTGTTAAATGTTTTAATATTTGTGTGAATTGAGAGTGAAACGGTGAAATTTAACGTGTAAACACGGAATCTGTCAAAGACTAATGGAGAAACGTCAGTGAACTTAATTTTTTATATTCTTTGTGCCCTGAGGAACATCCTAATGGTTCATCTCTAGACTTTTTCAAGACATAATGGCCTCATTTTCTTTGAAGTTACTGATTTTGTAGATTTATATTTTTACGCAAAATCATTCATGTTGAAACCCAGACATCTTTTTAGTTTTCCTGCTAGGGATGGGCATAAAAAAATCTATTTAGTTGATTAGATGTGACGGCATCAGTAATGAAATGGAAAATACTTTTTCCCAGCTTTGTTTTATTTTTAATCGTTGTGGGATCTGGGGTCCGTGTGCAGTGGTGCTGATAAGAGCAGTTTGTAGGGAAAATGAGGCAAAAAGTTATCATCGATGAACTCTGTCTAATGTTATGATCCCTGCAGGAATTGAGAATACGATGGAGGGAAGCTGTGCAGCGATGGGGCAGGCCAGCGGCGATTGGTTGCACTGAATCAGCTCTAATGAACTCAGTAGTCCGGCACCTGGTGGAAAGGAGACGATTTTTCTGAACGATCCCTCTAATTTCCATAGAGACAACACAACTTCACGTTATAAATATAAATGCAGAAGAACAAGAAAAGTAATAATAAATTGGAATGGTGACATTCACGCATTTTTGATTTCAAATAATAATTGTAACAATCATTCTTTGTGAATTCATTTTTCAACATGTAAAATCATGTGAACATTCATTTATAGATCTTTTAGATTTAATTGGTTAATTGTCAAATAATGCAAAGAAATTAATTTGCAATGAACACATTTTCTTCTGCATTAACTCAATAACAAGTTATAAATAAATATAAAAGTTTTTGCTCATGTCATATTAGAAATCCAAATCCACCTTATCCTCCTTATTCATTACATTTTCTAGTAGTTTCAATTCGTACATTTAGCATTTTGTTGCCGGGTGTCCAGACAAAATAATTTGTTCTGCTGTTTTTAAACCTCTGAATGTGGCTGTATCTGACCAAATCACCAAAAACCTCTTTATCCTGCTTCTTTACAAAGAGTCCAGCCAGACGGTCCAGCTGATGCAGCTTTGCTTTCCTTGTGTGCTCAGACATGATATGTTGTTTCAGGTGAAGAAGATGAGGATCTTTATCATTTAATTGTGCAGCAGCTCTGCTGGTGGTGGGATGTAAAAGGGTCGTCTCTGTGGATGATGATTTCCTTACAGCGGTTTTATGTGTGAAACATTTTCATGAATTCCATGCTGAACTAAACGCATGCGTGCCGTTTTCCTTTACAGACATTAGATGAAGAAAAGAGGCTGAACTTTGTTGTTTTTGTGCTGGCTGCAGTTTGGAGGGAGGGCGAAGGCGGTCGTCTGTCCGGACCAACAGTCTGAGTGTCCCGATGACACCACGTGCTGCCAGCTTCCCGACGGCTCCTGGGGCTGCTGTCCCTTACCCAAGGTGACCATTTCCCACATCCACACACTCGTCAGCCACAGATGCAACACAAACCCGGATTCTTCAGACCGAGGAGCATGTCAGCGTGGACGGGCGGAGGTTTCTGGGCCGGTAGCAGCTCGCGTTTTGTCTGGCGCTCCTGCTTGGTGGGACGATAGCAGATAAACTGCTCTGGTTGCTGAAGGAAATAAAAACACCGTTGTGAGTCGTGAACATCTGAGGACTCTGAACATGACAAGCCATATCAGTTAATAGACTCAGATTAATGGCTGAGAAGTTGCTATTTTTATTCAGTTTCAATGATTTCTGGGTAAGAAATGCAAAAGAGGAAAGCGAGGCATTCCCATTAAATCCTGCCTACGAATCACTCCAACCAGAAAGGGAGCTTCGGCTGTCTGCAGTCAGTGCATCACGCTTACTGGTTGCATCTCAACCTCTTTCAAAGGGAAAAAGTAAACACAAGACAGAAATAAAATGAAACATTTTGCTCTGCAAGCCTCACCACAAAGCTTTCATCCATCCATCTTCTGCCACGTCAAAGCTGCCAGGAATCACAAACATAATTTGGTGGATTGAAATCTTTGGAGGGTTGATTTTTATCCCCGGGAACTTTAAAGTTCTCATTAATGCTGTAGAAATGGAAGAAACTTTTGATTGGTGAATAAATAATTATATAATAAAATAAAAATATAAATGGATGCTCCGACCGTTCCTCCTGGGGATGAAATGCATGATGTTGCTTTGCATGAAAAAAACTAACAAACGTAAGTTTAGCTGCTTTTTATTTATTTATTTTTTTATTAATCAAAGGTCTGAGTTCACTCCGTTAGTTGAACATAACTAGTCCAGAAGAATCACCCATACAGTGGGAGTGGGGTATTTTATCTTGTATATTTTATTATTTTATTATCTAATGAATTTGTTTTATGTTATATTCTATTAGGATTTGATTTTAATAATGTGTTCAATTGTATTCATTCCAGATTTTAGTGGTTTTATTGTCTTAGTTTTAGCGTAAACAACGTCCCTCAACTCATTCAGATTTCAAGCATCTTTTAAAATCTGAGGCTTTTCTTATAAGTTAGAGGTCAAATCTTTAGCTGAGAATTTTAAATCACCGATTTCATCCTCATGTCTGATAACAAAATTTATATTTCAAGCTGAATTGGTTGAATTTTGATGCTACATATGCACTGCTTCATGTTTGCAGGATAAAAAGTCATAATGCTTTAAACTAAATTACTTGCAGAAATGTCTTATAAATGCAGCAGGTGCCGATCATTTTATGCTTCACATCGTAGTTTGATCACAGATCTTTAAAATAACAAAAAATATGTTTATTAAGGTGTTTGCTAGAAAATTACTTTAAACCTACTTTCATAGAGTCATTTGCTGCCTTTTATAATAACCGCTGGTTTCTCATTTGGTGCTTCATGAAATATAAGATCTTGTTCTTTAAATGTTAGTGAAAAGCAGTGATGGCTCACTAAATGCACATCAGCATTTATTATTTATACAAAAAAAAGGTCAAACACTTTGTTGTTTGACCTTCTCCTCCATCCGAAACATGGGCTTTCAGCCTCTTTTCTGTGCATCTTTAATCCTCAGCTTCAGCTCCAGTGGTTTTCCATCGTGTGCAGGAATCTGTGTCCTGACTTCCTGATTGTCAGAAGAGATTTTCTTCTCCTTGCAGGCGGTGTGTTGTGAGGATAAGCGTCACTGTTGCCCCGAGGGAACAAAGTGTGATGTTGCCCGTGCCAAGTGTGTGTCTGGCTCGCTCAAGTCCTTCCCCATGCTGCAGAAAGTGCCTGCTAAAAGTATTGAGAATGACCCAGGTGGGAAATTACTAGAAAATCTGTGAATTTAACGCTTGTATATTGAAGTCAGAGCAGCGCTCTGCGTGATGGATTGAGGTGGAAGAAGTTGGTGGTGCAACTCCGACATGGAGTGACAGTTTTTCCTCTTTGTGCTTGTGATGCTTTTGCAGCTTCCTCTGCTTCTGTAAAGTGTCCTGGTGGGAAGAGCAGCTGTCCGGACGGTTACACATGCTGCCTGCTGACCAGCGGAGACTACGGCTGCTGCCCGTACCCAGAGGTATGCATGACTGATGCAGACATTTATCAGGAAGCTGCATTTCCTGTGCCAGTCAGTCCCCTCAATGGCACAAAAAACGGCTTTTATTGTCCACTTTGTTCATCACAAGAATGAAATTATTGTTTATTTTGAGTCCAGCTATGCATACATTAGGACGTAAAAGACAAACTATAATATTTGTTCAGATTCTGAACAACTTTAAAACAAAAACACATTTTATTCAGACAGAAAGCTTGGCTTTATGTCATCTCTTAGCGGTTTCAGAAGTGTTTAATGGCTCCAGTTAAATGTTTTACTTTTTTTTACCAGAAAGAAAAATCATTGAACTAGAAAATAAAAATTCCAACCTGAGCTGAAACGGAACTGAACCAAGCATCTTAATAGACTCCACTGCTTTAACATCTGCGCCAAGATGTTTGTCTTCTGTTAGTCAGGACGGCGTCGGGATGATTGTCCGGGGAAATCATGGACAGTTCTTCACATCCTCATTATGGAATTTTACAAAAAAAGATACGACTGCATTATAATTTGTCTTCAGAGATAAATTAAGCTTCTTATTTACATTCTGTTCTGCAGTAATTTTATTTTGTTTTCTACTTTTCTGTTTGAATTGCAGCTTTAAAGCCATCTTGGCTTTTTTTCTGAGCTGCAAAATGATTTTTTTGGGATGATATTTGGAGCTGGAGATCTATGCTAAATACCTGACCAGACAAACCACATGTCTGTTTAAACCTGGAGTTATTGTTCAAATGCATTAAATTAAAATAATGAAACTATGATAAATTCATTTTTATGTTTCATGAGAGAATTTATCCTTTTTTCTTTTACTTCTTGCAACAAACTGGAAGTGAACTTATCTAAAATAAGCTCCATGTTGACTGCAGTTCAGCTACTCACTCAAACAGTATATGATCATTTTAAAAAAAATGTTCAGATATAAATACGCTATAAAGCAAATGATTCAATATATTTTTAAATATATTTTAAATATATTTTTAATTGTACATATGCAAGTTTTATCTCACTCTTCTCTCAGTGGAAATCAGATTTAGTAACTTCATGCACATGTATTATTAGCAGAAATGGACAAATAGTTCTTGTAGGGGTGGGAATAAACTCCGTAAAAGATTGTGAAATCTGAATAATATACCAGTTTAAACACGGTTCTTGTTCGATGATAAATTTATTTAATTACTCCTTGGCTGGTATAAAAGAAAATTCACTGTCTGTCAACAAACAGAGGAACAAATTAAATCTGTTAACACACTCATAAACGTACACTAACTTCCAAACACACCTCACTGCCTGCATGTAACCAAGAGGGAATGAAGTGGTAGAAAAAGCAAAATGTTCATGACATCCCGAAATCTTCTCAACTTAAAGGTCGATATTTGGTTCCTACTGGATGTTTTTACAATAATAATATAATTATAACCAGAAATAAGTAACGATAACATAAACCATGTTTATACAGTTAATAAATCTAAATGTGTATTTGACTTCTATTATTAAATAAGCTTTTTATGGAACAAGTTCCAATTCTTTCACCTAATTTCCTGAAGTTAGTGTCCCTCTGATTTCTGCTCTTTTCAGGTCATTTTTTTCTGAAACTGTGTACCGATGTTTGAGCCGTGAGGTGAAGGCAGGATCAGGTCAGGAGCCAGTGTGAGCAGAATAACAAGATTACAGAAGCAGGTTTAATAAGATGTATTCTCGGTAATAAATCCCTCCAGTGGGTCACAGAGGCGGACAGATGCTGAAAGGCTGCAGCTAAATGAGCACAGAGCAGAGCGTGTGCAACTTCCTGAAAGCTGATGCGTCTCTATCTTCCTACAGTTTTTGCTTTCTTGTGCAAAATGAATGCATTCTTCTCTGTAACCTGATTGGCTGACTCTGATTTCATGTCTGAATCCTGTGCAGGCCACGTGCTGCAGCGACCATCTCCACTGTTGCCCCAGCAACACAATATGTGACCTGGAGCATCTAGCTTGCAGGTCTGGTGCGAGCCTCCTGCCGCTTATGAAGAATATCCCTGCTGCAGTCGGTGACGGTGAGATCTCATTTAGCGGGACGGATCAGAGCTCGCTCGGCTCGTCCTGCTGCCGGGAGCGATTACGTAAAGATTAATGTAACTGTTGCTGTGACGGAAGTGATGAAGCTGGTATTGATGACTGGACCTTGTGTCTATCTGCAGTTGTGTGTCCAGACAAGAAGTCGGCGTGTCCCGATCAGACCTCATGCTGCCAGCTGACCAATGGGACGTACGGCTGCTGCCCTCTGCCCAACGTAAGTAGTCCGTCCGTCATAAAGCAGCGAAACTTCCACCACGATTACAAAGCATCAGCCCAGACGGCAAACACTTAATTTCACCAGAATAAGTCCTATTTTGATTTTTTTTTCTTTAACATTAAACAATTAAAGATGAAAATGTATAGAAAGGTTGTTTATGGAACTGGGTTCTGTTTTATGGCGTTTTAGATTTCATCATTAGTCTGCCATCCAATCACAGTGGGTGGAGAAGCTTGCAGAGCGCATGAAAGCGCATGTTTCCATGTTCCTGCAGGCGGTCTGTTGTGCAGACCACGCCCACTGCTGCCCGGCCCGAACCACATGCGACCTGTCTCACAGCAGCTGTATGTCCACACAGGGAGACGCTCGCACCCCCATGAAGCCGCTCGCTGCTGCCGGGACGGATCGGCTGGCCGTACAGAGCCAAGGTGAGCATTTAGTGCATTAGTGAGTATCGCTGCTTATGCAGAGGTTTCAGGGTTGAACTCTGAATTTATCATGTGGAAAAACATGTTTAACCAAGTTAAAAAGCATCGATGGGCAGTTTAAACTGATCCACATGAGTTAAAGTTACTACTTGACAATGACCTCCATCTTTTCTGAGGTGAGGATTTCCTGCTGCTACACATGCTGCTGTAAGATGACCACGTTCTAGATTTTTGTAAAAAGATATTAAAATCCTCTGATGCACTGCTACCCAAACTTTTTGAGCCACGACCCCCAAAATGACACATATTGGTGTTTGTGAGCCTCCCTTCCATGATGATAATTTGATAAATATAAGTTTTATATTTTTTACAATTATCTGGCGACTCCCTAAAATGAAGTTACGACCCACAGTTTGGGAACTCCTGCTCTAATGCATGCCGGCGTTTCCAGGAATTTTGCATAAGGGTCAGTGTCGTGTGACCGAAGGAGCATGACGTGATTGGCTGAATGCCGGTTTGATGTAGTCTTGGATTCACTCTCATCCTGGCTTGCCCGCATGTGAAAAGAGACTGAATTTTAATCCGCAAATTTGGCCTGTTGAATTTGGGAATCTTGATTATTTTTTCTTTGAAATTTTTATATTCCAATTTTGACTTAAAACACAGAAAAAATAGTAGAGAAAATAAGAAGTAAAATGTAAGAGTTTAATTCCGATGAAAGAAAATTTGCATATGTTAACCTGAGATTCAGAGGTTTATAAATTTCAGAATGTGATGGAACAGATGAACTTCCATACTGCAGTCCTGCAGGTTTCAGATGTTTCCCTGTTTTAACACACCTGAAACATTGGGCAGAAGGTAAGTTGTGGATCATCAGGTGTGTTGGAGCAGAGAAACCTGTAAGGAACCTGCAGCACCGCGGCGATTTGATGCTGTTTATAGTCGATGTGGAGCCGGCAGTAATGTAATCAGAACAGCAGCGTTAAATAAAGTTTGCATGCGTGCAGAAGTCTAATGTTTCTGTGTGCTTCCAGCCCGTGCCGTTCCCTGCAACGACTCGGTGGCCTGCGCTGATGGAAGCACCTGCTGTAAATCATCAACAGGAGAATGGGCCTGCTGTCCTCTACCCAAGGTACGACTCGTTGCTGGCAGGCCAACTTCCAGCTGCGGGGGGGGGGGGGGGGGGGGAGCACGGTTGATTCAGGGAAAAAAGTTTTCATAGTGTGTAGAGGTGGAGCAGAGCCGGTTTCCTCTACAGAAGGACATGTTTGGTTTTCAACTCT
>JBBBVT010000023.1:1774695-1787458 GCA_037177035.1 Craterocephalus eyresii | reverse complement strand
TGTGTGTGTGTGTGTGTGTGTGTGTGTGTGTGTGTGTGTGTGTGTGTGTGTGTGTGTGTGTGTGTGTGTGTAGGAGCTCATAGCTCAGACCCAGGGGCGGCCAATCAGCAGGGCCTGTGGGGGCAGAGAGCTCTCACTTGGAAGCTGGCACACATGACGGAGGACGGACAACCCGGCTGAGAACTTCTCTGAACCGGATCTTTGGATTTCTGCTGAGCTGCTGCCCGGCTGACGGAGGTAATGTTGCAGCATGCTGGCGGTGTGTGTGAGCGTCGCTGTGAGGATGGAGGCTGTTTTCATGGAGCTGAAGAGCTGCTGCTTGGCTTTGCTTCGACTCTCTGACACCTCGCGTGTCCTGGACGCCGTTACTACTTTACTGTTTCTTTCTGGTAAAACTGCGATGACTCCTACGAGTTTTACTCCAGCCATGACGGAGCCGCAGGCCTTCAGACCGCCCTGCCCTCCATGAGTGTCTCAGGACTCCGGGACGAGTGCTGTCTTATAAAAGCGGGGCGTCTCTGTTTTGGTCGGCAGCAATCGCTGTCAACATGGCGAGTTCTGAGGAGAGAGACTCTGACAGCTGGACGCGGCAGTGGAAGGCATGCAGCGCCTCCCTGCAGGCTATTTTTACGCCGCTGGTGTCTGCTCATTCACGCCCGCCACGGCACATACCAGCACATCAGAGCGCTGCCAACTGCAAATCTGGGTAAATCGCCCGGACTTTGGAAAACGACGGGAATTCTGCATCACTTCATGGCAAAAAGCAGAAACATTTAACATCCTGGCTGATCCTATAACTGTGTGAAAACCTCATTTCTGTCAGGTTCAAACCAATCAACCAACCAATGAATGCAACTGAACATTTCATATTAAAAGATGCAAAAAAACTGATGAAAACGGGGAACAAAACAAAAACTCTCACACATTTAGGAAGCAGGAAGGATCCCAGGAATTTCCATTAGAATAAAACGTATCTTGAGTTTGGTTTTGTAAACAGGTGTGCTTTACACATTTAATGTCAATATTTTCTGGGTTAAACCTTAATTCATTTATTTCTCATTTTATTCAGTTTTTATCTATTGAAGTGGTAGAAATAAACAAAAGAAGAGAACCTTGATGAAAAAGGCAAGAAAACATCTATGATGACTTTAATTTCCCCACAACGTTGCAGACAGAAAAGGGCCCAAACTTCTGAAATAAAGGGATTAACAAACATTTAATATTGAATAAATTTAGTTGGCCCTTTTTTTTAGGCATCTTTTTTTTAAATCTTCGTTTCTGCCTTGAACCCTGAAGCAACCTTGATTAACCCTATAAAGCCAAACGTGTCATATTTCATACAGTTTCTGGGACATTTAGCATCATTTTATGGTAGAAACTGGTCAGAAATGTAAGATACGATGTGTGTGGATATCCGGAGGTATGAGACTACACGAGGATAATTTTGACATCTCATGTGGTTATAAACGGTAGATTTACCAGATAAATGGGGATTATTTTCCATACTTTGTTAAATGTCTTTTCTCCCCAGTTTTTCCTGGGTTTTAAAGGGTTAATGTCATGATTTTAATGTGTAGAAAATCAAAACCATCCCCAACGTACGGCATCATGTCCTGCAGCCAACATCTGCCGGTCCACGGCGAGCCGGCGGACTCCAGCTGCTGCTGGACATATTTAATGTTTGGGCTAAAGACAGATCAGACTCCAGAGAATAAACCGAGGTCACATGACACGCTGACCGACTCCTCCACCTCTCCCCAGGTAGATGCTCTCTGACAGCGACAACGAGATGGCCATCCCGCGCATGTTCAACTCCAACACGCCCTTCATCATCGTCACCGGCGGCTCCGAACTCTCATTTCTGGGCAAAGACGACGGCAGCCAAGGCCGCGAGGAGCAGACGGCCCCCCTGGTCAGAGCCATCGCCCCCCACCTGAGCCGCGTGATGCAGCACGGCACCGCCAAACACCTGGAGACGGACGGGCTGCAGGACAATCCCTGCCTGTCCATCGTCGCACAGGCCGAGAGTACGGCTGCTTCAGGATGCACACACCCGCATTTTAGTTATTTTTCTTCAATCATTGTTTGGATTTAATCAGTTCCGCAGGAAAATGACTAAAAATACAGATTTAAAGTTAATGCATGGTTAGTCCAAGAAAGCAAACAGTTATGTGAGGGTTAGTTTTTTCAGTAAAGTAGATAAAATTCATATATTTTAGTGTAACGCTGCTCTGAGCACCACTTAGATCATAGCAGCATTTTCCTCATAAAGCACCAGATTTCTCATTGGCTGCTTTTTTATTCATAAGCAGAATGATGCAAAGCGAATGTTTTCCCCACAAGACTCCAGAAAAGCAGCATTTCTGTCTTCACAGGAGAAGATTTCCAGGAGTTCAGTCCTTCCAGCACCCGTTGTCCGTACACGCGGTCCCAGCTCCTCCAGAAGCACAGGTACGTTTTACCAGCTGTTCTTTTGTTTCTTAAATGGACAGTGCGTTATGTTATACATGTGTAATATGCAGGCAAGGCAAGGCAAGTTTATTTATATAGCATCTTTCAGGTTCAAGACAATTCAAAGTGCTTTACATACGCAAAGGAATTACAACAAGATCAATCAGATACAAAATCAAACACAAAATCATTCAGAGAATTGCAATAAAATCATATCTAATGTTGCACTTGTTTGCAGCATAATAGCTAAGAGCTGCTTCTCTGAACATAGCCATCTGATGGCTAAATAATGTTTAATATTACAGTGATTCTGTTAAGATTCGTAAAAAATAAACTACTAGAACTGGATAGCAGGATAAGCATGATAACAAACAGCTTAAAAGGGGCAGGAAATTGGAATCCAAAAACTGAATATTGAGATTTTTTTTATTTCATAACTTTAAAATCTTTTTTTATTAAGAAATCTATCGTTTTTACAATAAATAAATAAAAAATTATTATTTATCCTTTTTACGTGTCTTGTCGGGCATTATTGTAGAAGAATGTTGGTCTGGCCACAGTGTCATTTTTCCTAATTGAAATTAAGAAAAAAGAATGGCAAAAAGATTTTTTGTACAATTTTTTGTTTTTCTCCACAAAAGTCTGCATATCGAAGAATCAGGAGAATCGCAATTTAAAACAAATCGACACCCTAATCACTGTAAAGGAATCGAATCAGAGGAAAGAGTATCCTGGCCCTGATGCCTTAATGCCAGCTAAGAACAGGAACCACAGCAGAACTGGAGCAACTGGTCCGATGAGTCTCCGCCTCAGCTCCACATGCTGGGCTCAGAACCTGCAGGAGACGTCATGACAGCCTGGATCCAGGCTGGATTCAGGCTGGATCCAGCCTGGATCCAGCCTGGATCCAGGCTGGATCGGCGGTCTAACCAGAGATTCTCATCAGGATGCAGCAGCTGTGTGATGCCTGCAGCTCAGCACGGAGCAGAAGCTCTGAGGAAGGTTCCCATCGCCTGGTTGGATCTAACAGTTCTAAGGGAAAGTTGGTCCCTCCAGCTTCTATTAGGTGGATCTTCTAGATGAGTTTGACTGCAGCGACTCCTGGTGGCTGAAAACACATAAAGTCTGTGTAAAAAGGATCTCTAATGCAACTGTGAGGAAAGGATGCACCTTAACATCAGACAAATAGTCGAGCTGATTTGCATTTATGAAAGCTAATGAAATTATGAATCAGAAGAAAATATTACATAAAAATAGTCCAAACCAGACTGATGAGGGCGTTTTTCAGTTTATTGTAATGATGTTTCTCTCATTTGCAGACCTCTAAGTGAGGACGGAGCCCTGATATCGGACACAGAAGACGAAGATGTGGACGCAGCCTCCAAACGTTGGCGTCTCCACCTCCAGAAGAAACATCGCAGGAAAAGCAGAGGCAGGCAGAAGCTGCAGGAAGGAGAGGAGCCTCCTGTGATCCGGGGCCTGTGGGTGCAGGAGATCGACTGGCTGAAGACCAGCTCATCCACGCAGCTCATACCGCCTCCTCCTCCGTTCACCGACTCGCTGCCTCGCTGCTGCGCGGGGGACGGGGTCAGGAGGTCACAGGAAGCGTCGCTGTGCAGATCCACGGAGTCAGACGACACATCCAGCAGCGACGGCCGACGAGGCTCGGACTGCGAATCAGTTAAAACTCATGACAGTGAGTCAGACTGGTCCTGCTGCGGAGACGCCGAGGCACCACATCAGGCCGGGCTGGAAGCGCACACGCCTGGTTGCACGTTAGAGTCGGTGCAGGTGTGTGGATATGACTCCGTCTCCACAGAAACGTCCGACCCGGTTTATGATGAGGACGCGTCCCAGCGTGCTTTGGGTTTCCAGGACTCCGCTCTCGATGAGCTGAAAGGCAAAGTCACGCAGATATCAAAACACTTTGTCTCCACTTTCTTCAGAGATTCGATAAAATACCTTCTGGACGACTGGAAGAGCACGAAAGCTGCCAACGAAGGCCTCATTTTCCATCATGTGAGACTTTTACGCCTCTTTATTTTCCATGGTTGGAAGTTATTCTGCTTACGCTGCACACCCGCTTCACACAGACAGGAAAAGTTGCTTGCACTGAATCACCGGGCTTTTTTACTTTAGAAAATTAGATTTTGCATCAGAAATATCATTTTTCATAAACTGCTTTGAATTTTCTCCCAGAGGAATGGATGGGTTGGCCTTTTAGATCCGGAGTTGAATGGAAATTCAGCATAGTTTTAAGAGTACCGAATTTTATTTTTTAACCAGCCACAGCACCAACAAAGTTTCAATTTTCACAAAAATATCAGAAAATGTGTCTCCCTTATTGCAGGGTTAGTCATTAAACTTAATGCTTGGAAAACTGTCCCATAATATTCAATACAAAAACTGCAGGATTTTCACTAAAAACCAACTTCCTCCCTTTAACTGGCTTGTTTTTACACCAGAAACTGAGATGTACCATTGATGTTTTCAGAAAAGCCAAAACTAGTCATTAGGAGTTATGAATCTCCTTAAATGGTTATTAGAGACAAAGATTCAGTGAATTTCCAGCCTGAGTCATGCAGAAAGATGCTGCTAGCATCGCCATGGCAACAGTGACAGCCAATCAGAGCTCTCAGATGTCAGACATTTAACGATAAAGGGTTTCTTTTTATATGTAGGCAACAGACATCAGGCCGGCAGTTTTAGCAACCCCACTGCCGTTTCTTCAGAAATGACTCTTCATCATGAATATTGTCGACTTTTTAATCTTTTCTACAGCATTTTTGTTTGTTAGCAGATCAGTTTGCACTGTTAACTTTTTTTATCTGAGCAGTGCTGGCTGAAGCAGTGAGGTGGGGCTTAATAAACATCTCATCTGTAAGATTAAACAACATTAATCGCAAAATATTGGAGGTTTAAGTCTAGCATACGGTGGCCTGGAAGTTCAAAACTAACTTACACCCACTGAAAAACTTTCATGAGTTGACAGAAGTACTTTAGCATTTCGTGTTAAACTGAAATGTTAAATTTTTTCATGTTTTGGTTGGATATAAATTTGTTTTGCACTGTCGTTTTTTTCATCTTTTTACTCTAAATGAGTTAATAGAAACAGAAGAACATAAAAAAAACATGGCCTAGCCTATGAAATGGATTAAACTAGATCCTGGGGGTTTTCTGCCATCAGTAGCTGGTTTTCCTCACGTGGGATTGTTTCGGTTTCCTATGAAACGCTGAACTAAATCCTCTCTGCTTAGTTTCCTCTGATAAAACACTAAGTCTAGAGGCTGTTCTCTTTCGTTTTACTTTTGTTTAGAGAAATGTGGAAAAAGCAGCGCTGTTCTGGGAAAAATCGAGTTCATGACCTTTTCAGCTTGTGTTGCAAGACAAATGAGCAAAATCAGCATTGAGCACTTTCCGCTTTCAACCTGCTCCCACAGTCTCAGAGAGCCCAGATTTAAAAATCCAGATTTTAAATCCAACGAACCAGACAAGGCTCCTGGTGTTTTACCTTTGAATTTATAAAGTAAATGTAAACTCTGTAAGATTTCTAAATATACCATTTTGAAGAACACAGATGAATTTTTTTAAGGATGAAAGACTGCGAGAGTTAAACTCGTTGTGAAACCTCGTTGCTTCCTCTCCATTCTGACTGTAGGAGAACGGCGATACAGACATTTGGTATCGAGCCGATACCAATTAATCCACCGATACCAATACAGATACTTTTTCCTTGAAATTTCATGAAAAGTTTTTAATTAAAGATGTTCAGTGGAAGCAGACCAGTAGATTTTAAAGCTAATAATTTTCATTAGTACGAAGGAGAGCAATGGGACTACGCATTGTGTTTGCTAATATTCTGAATTTGGATGGAAACCCAGCACGTGTCATAGCAGACATTATTCTTTTGTTTCCTCCTTTAAGCTTGATTTACCCTTTAATTCTTCTCCCTTTTTACATTAAATGCCTCATTTCATGTGTTTTTCGTGCTCAAGTTGCTGCAGCCCAGCAGTTGTCAGTACAGGGAGGGAGAGGAGTACAGCGTCCTTCATCACATCCAGAACGGCTCGTACGGCGATGTGTTCTGTGTTCGGGATGAAACCACCACATTCAGATGTGCTGCTAAGCGGGTAAATCCTCCCGATGCTCCAAAGCTGCTAGCCTGTCGGTCTCATTCTGATCACTGAAGTGTTTCATCCAGATTCCTCTGAGCCACTTCAGCAGCGAGGAGGTGAGCACGTGGAGCGCTCTGGACTCGGCTCGTGTGGTGGAGCTGTTCGGGGCCGTGCGCGACGGCCTGAACGTCGTGCTCTTCATGGACCTGAAGCCAGGTAACCTGCCTGCATGGAAAATAATCAGGGGTCTGAAAACTGAAGCAGACTCTCCGAACCTCCCCAGCTTGCTTGGCCCAGCTGCTGAAGGAGATGTCCTGCCTCCCAGAGGATCTGGCCCTGCACTACCTCCATCAGGCACTGGGGGCGCTGGAGCACCTGCACCACAGAAATGTGCTTCACCTGGACGTCAAAGGTGTGCCAACTTTCTGGGACTTAGTCTGAATTTCTCACCTTTCAACCAGGATTTACTTTTTCTTGTGTCAAACAAAAATAACGTAAATAACAAAGAAGTTAATAAAGTATCACCATCATGACTTCACAGGGGCTGATAGGCCAGCCTTAATCATGTGACCCAGAAAACACTGGCGCTGGGTTACACGTGTGATTTTATTGCCTAAAAATGTCCAACGTGGAAACATTGTGGGATTACGACATCGAAAAATCCCATCCAGTATCAGATTATTGATATCAGCAGTAACACCTCGTTCCCTCACATCTGTAATCTGTGACCGCGAAGTAGAAGAGATTTTCTCCCAGTGTCACCAGTTTAGCTCCGTATCCGTCTGAGATCCGCTGAGAAATCACGGCTTGGACGTTTTTTGTCTCGATCTGTAATGGAAAAAGTCTTATTTTCAAATAAAAGTCTTTCCGTGTGTAAAACGCATTTAGTGGAGAAGAGCTGGATCCAGGAAAAGGGAGAGTTTGATGCAGCCGACTGCTTTTATTAGAGTTAGGGTTAGCTTTAATGTTAGCCATGTTGTTTTCTTAAACTTAACCATCTCGTTTGGAACTAAACTTAAACTGTGAGTGAGAATGCGAAGAAGTAGCGAAGGCGTCAGATTCACTTTTGTCTTCCAGTTACATAAAGACGCACGGCAGAACTACAGGCTTCTTCTGTCTCTTTGTCTGTTTTCGTTTATTCTCTTCCTCCCATGATATCTTCTTGTGTTTCTTTGCTGAATGAGCTGAGATGCTAACAGCAGATGTCGTGATAAGGTTGTGTAGTACGTCTTTAAAATGCAAACTGCAGCCCGGCAGGTGTGCAGCAGCAGCCTCCAACCTGCTGCCTCCACATTTACACCCTCATACTCTGACTGTGACGACTGTTTCACATGTTGGTGGGAAACTGATTTGGAAATCAAATTACGGGAATGATCATGTGATTTGATTTCACCGGGAACGAGCAGATTAAATTGGGGCTAACATTGACTTTTTTTTTGTTTTTATCATGTTTTCATGCCATTCCCTCCCCAGCAACACGCCCAACAGCTGCTCTCACTCGTTCATGCATATCTGAGAAATCCCTGAATTCCCTGTGGAAACTACTGCATCCTGCATAGCCCCGCCCTCTCTGCTAAGCTCCTCCCCCTCCCTTGCAGAGCTCGGACACACACACATATTTACGGTTCATTAGGTTGCAAACTACACAGAGGTTGGGTCTTTGTACTCGTAGTCTGACTTCCTCCCCCTGCTCTGTTGCTGTTGTTATGCTTGCCTTTTAAATCTTTGTCCTCATTTGTATTTTTCCTTTCATTTATTCATTCTCATTGTTTTTAAGCTTTTGTCTTTCAATCCTATTTTCTTTGCTTTTTAATGCTAACACTGTTTTAAAATGAGCAAGTTTGTAAAAATGTGCTTGTGGAGGTAAATCCTGCTTACAATCTAAAATATTTTCTGTTTTGGAGCTTTTCTGGTGGGATTTTATGTTGCACTTGTTTTGTGTGATGCATGCTTGAGGTAAAATGACTGATTGTAAATGTAATATCATCAGCAGTAAAGCCTCAGGCCAATGCTTCTGCTGTCAGGCGATGGCATCTAATCCTAAACTGACACCTAAACCCTGGTAATCCCTGCTGATAGGATTGGGCAGAAGGGGGCTTTCTGAAGTTGGGCCCCTCCATTGTGTTCCCAGCTCCAATCCAGAGGCTTCACTCAACCAACATCCATCAAATACACAGTGTCATCACATCACACCTTTATGTAGAGGTGCTGTGAAAAGTCGGGGCTTCATTTTTGGAGATTCTACTTTGCGACAGACGGAGGAAGATGCAGCAGAGGTTTCATGCCCCCTCCTTTGTGTAGCCGTCACCCTGACAGCCTCCTGTTTCTCAGTCAACTGTTTCATAATGAGCACCAAATGCAAACAAGCTGTCTCACTAAATCCTGGCTGTTGATTTTATTCCAGTTGACAATGTGCTGCTGTCTGCAGACTGCAGAGACACATTCCTCTGCGACTTTGGTCTCTCAGAGACGCTGGATGACAGCGGATGCAGCACCAAAGCATTCAGCGGTGAGTTAAAAGGTCTGCAGAAAAAATATGAAAAAATGAGCTTTTTTAAAAAAAAAACCAGTTCAGGGCATTTGTTAAATATCAATAAAAAACAGTTAAAATATTTTTTTAATATTCTCCATCACTTCATTAAGAGTGTCTGTAAAAGCATTTAAGATCAGCTGACGGTGTATTTATTTCTAATATAACACCATTTTAAAACATTACGCCTTAAATTGCACATCCATGAGGTTAACCCTTTAGTGCCCCCTAAATCCACCATCTGAGACCTATATCATCACTTTATGGAGAAACTTTGCTCCAAACCCTGTTATACACAATCTGAAACGTATATTCTGCCCCCTGGTGGTTATTTTATGCACTGCAATAATTCTGACATGATTAAACAGTACATATATATTTTTATGTTTGTTAAAGGGCCAGAAACTAAAACAGAAAGGTCCAGGTAAAGTAAAATGAGACTTTTCTGCACATTATTTCCTGGCTTTAAAAGGTTTAAGAACAGATCTGTCCGCTGACTCAGAGATGACGATGTGTGAGTTTACATAGACATCCCATTCCAGCAGTGTTTCATCGTACAACTCACATGGTGCAGCCTGATTAGAAAAACTAACCTATGATTTCACTTTTAAGGCATTTGCATTGATGATATACTCTAGAAAATCCCACAGGTTCAGCTCATTCAGAAAAACTTATGCCAAAGAAGGTTTGAGGACATGAATGATGCTGCAGAAACACGTGGGCCACGATGTCATGGGCTGGGCCCAAGTTGTTCCTGATTCTATCAGCCTGGTTTTCATCGTAGGAGCTGCATTTCCCGGCACAGAGAGCCACATGGCCCCCGAGGTGGCGCGGGGGGATCAGCTCTGTGCCAAGGCAGATGTGTGGAGCAGCTGCTGCATGCTACTGCACATGCTGAACGGATGCCAGCCGTGGATACGGTACTACACCCATCCGCTGTGTCTGCAGGTCAGAAAGGCTCTCCTTCGCTGTCAGGTCCACCTTAAAATAGGACAAAACAACAATCTAGACTGGGATGTTCTGGTGTGTCTGTTTGGCAGATTGTCAACGAGCCTCCACCTCTGTGGGAGGTGCCGTCCAAGTGCAACAACTTCACGGCCAAAGTGTTCAGAGCCGGGCTGCAGAAGGACCCAGACCGACGAGCAACAGCGAAGGAGCTGCGGAGGAAGACCACCAAAGCTCTGCGAGCAGGTCAGCCTCCTGTCATCATGCTGTCTGTAGGACAGAACTTCCAACAAACACGACCAGGTGATGCAGCTGCAAAGCATCTGCACTGCATGTCTTCATTCCCTCTCTCCACAGTCGGAGGTCTGAGTCCTTCCTCCATCCAGGCCGCCTGTGAGAAGCTGCATCAGCAGCTCCGTTTTCCATCCCCTGAAACTCCCGCCGTCGTAAATAAACCCCCGGCTGCTCCCGCGGTGCTCTGGGTGAGCCCCTGGAGGACGATGGCCGTGGACGAGGACGGCGATGGATGGACGGACGCACACTCAGAGCGAGAGTCTGAAGCAGAGACCGAGGCTTTAGACGATGAATGGGACTCCCACCCAAAGTCACTGCGGGACCATTTCCAAGCAGAGTGGGAGACGGGCTCCGAGTCCGAGGTGGATATTTACATGGCAGAGGAAGACTTTATCCAGGAGAAGTGGCTGAAAGCTGAGAGAGACTATGAGGGAGACTGGGAGGAGGGGGAGGATGAAGACGAGGAGGAGTGGGACTCCTCCGTGTCCACAGAGTATCTCCGGACTCTCAGAGGCCTTTTCCCGTTGCTGCAGAGGGGACGAAGGGCAAAGGACAGCTTGTGGGGATCAGAGACAGAGCTGGAAGACCTCAGAGATGGTGAGTCCGAGAAAATCTGCATCATGAGGAAGGCAGAGCCGGAGACCCACGAAATTATGAGTTCATTTATGATTTTCTAAGAGCTATAGCTTTTTTTATTTAACATATATGTTATGCAAGTTTATATACAGATATATACATATATATATATATATATATATATATATATATATATAGCCACTGCTTGATATAATGCCCAACAGAACAAGTAAAAACAGATAGATAAATAGATAGATAGATAGATGTTAACATGAATATTAATTCAAGTATTGCTTTTATTAATTGATTAATTATAACACTTTTCATAAATAATAGTTAAATAATTTCATGAATAAATACTGAACTGCTACTTCCAATAACTCTAATAACGAGTTTTTTATGAATAATGTGAATAAATCTAATGTTACGTGAGTCAACGTGACATTAATGACGCTGTCCTGCTTTAGATAAGCAGATCTGCTGGTTGGTAGTGAAACTGTTGCTGTGTCTCTAGATGCCCCTGTAGGAACCAGAATCCGGACGCCGTCCCCAGAGCCGCGGGACGACCCCCCGTCCTGTTTCAGCTGCTCCGACACGTCGCAGGTAGAGCAGGTTAGACTCGGCTTGCATGTGAGCTGTAATGTAAAGATGTGAACCCTGAAAAGGCTGAAATGTCCGTCCCTGCTCCAGGACTCGGACCGCTCGTCCGATGACCTGAGCTCTGGCGTCTTTTCCTCCTGCACCAGCCTCACTGAGGGCCGCTTGGCGTGGCTGGCCTCGCCTCGCCGGCCGTCCTCCTGCTCCTTCCAGGGTAAGATGGCAGCAATCTGCCACTGCTCGGATGATGGGATGCTTTCATTAAACAAAGACTATCTCTGACGTTTGAAGGTGTTGACATCTGGATTGAGAACGTTCAGGGGGAGTGTTTGAGGATCCGAGAACGCCGACGGGTCAAAGTGGGCCATGTTGCCATAGGAATCAGTGATCAGGTGGGAGCCGGGCTTTCTGGAGCATGAGCATAGAAAAGTAATCCAATTATTCAAAAAAAGACCGAAACATGCCATCAGAATCAGTCTGAACGTTTAGAAGGAGTCTGCAGCTGCTCAAAATCCTCCTTCCCCTCATTCTCTGTCTCAGGTCTCCAGGAAAGGCTTCACTCTGGAGACTCTGGACAGAAAACCTGTGTCGTTTGAAGACGAGATCAGAGAGTCGGGCCTGTGGCTGCGCTGCGTTCCTGCTCCGGACGGATGTCGGCGCTGGAGGTGGAGGGTCAAAGACGGCAAGCTGGAGCCCAGAGACTGAAGCTTTTCTTCCTTGTCTCTCTTATTTGCACTAATAAGCTCATATTTTCTATCTGGAGGAGGGAGATCATCCCAGTTTCCACCGACTTACCTCTGCAAACATGAAGCTTTACGCATCGTCACAATAAAAAAAGATCTGGTTCCTACTGGGTCTTCATGAGAAAAATTCCCCCTCAGATGGAAAGCAACACATGGGAAATTTTTAAATAAAGACTGAGTCGACCTGCAGGAACACTGCATGGAAAACGAACTCCACCCTCCACCAGCTGCCGGATCAGATTAAAGACCTGAGGTGGTCACACGGACGTCAGAGAAGATCTTAGAGAAGCAAGGGCTGCTGCTCATAATGCCGTTTTAGTCCGTCTTTCTGCAGAGAGACAGTCGGTTCATTGGTGGAAACATGCAGGAGATCAGACCTTCCAGTCACTGAGAGGACCATGACCTCCTCTGGAAACCAAAGTAAGGCAAGGCAAGTTTATTTGTACAGCACATTTCATGTACATGACAATTCAAGGTGCTTAACATACAAACATCGGAAACATTACAGCAAG
>JBBBVT010000023.1:1758144-1771807 GCA_037177035.1 Craterocephalus eyresii | reverse complement strand
GGTATCGGCCGATACTCAACCCTCTGTATCGGTATCGGTATCGGAAGTGAAAAAGTGGTATCGGGACAGCCCTAATATAAACTAAATACCTTCGCCTGACTGAAGGCTGAAAACCTTCAAATGCGTGAGGCTTCACAGAACAAATGCAATACTGTGTCTCTTAGGAGAATGGGAGTGAGATAAACTTCAGGAATACACATTTCTAACATATTTGTGAATAATCAGATTATGTAGCACTGAATGAAAAGTTAACCTCTGCTTTTTGGGGCCACCATGGGGTCTGCGGCGGTAGCATGGGTGGAGTAAGCCAAACTACCTGTAGTTTCTGTTTTTATTAGCCTAAATTTACTGACATCTTTTATTTGGACAATGTTTTGTCTTTTAATAGAGCTCAGTAGAGACAGCTGCCCTCACATTGCATCTCATTAGTATCAAGACTTTTGTGTCCATTTGCTCTATCTGCAGTGTTGCTCAGTGTTTTTGATCACTTTTTCATCTCCGTAGCCAAGCAAAGTGAATATTATCAGTTCCTTCATACAGCTGTTTAACCTGCAGGGTCCAGCAGACCTCAGACTCTGCAAACACGGGCTTTTCTTTCCTTTTTCTGTTACATACCTAAGCCGCTGCTGCTCTGCATGAGGCCTAAGCGCAGACATTAGGAATCACCTGCAGCAGAAGAGCTACAGTCAGACTTTGGCCCGTCATCGACGTCACACCAGCCACTTCCCCCAGCGCCTGCCTGAAACCTGAATAACTTGTGTAAGGATCACTTCCTCGACATTTTGTGCACTGTGCGCGCACACGCCGAACTGTCGCGACGCTGATTGGACGGCAGCGCGCGCGGGGCGGGTCCTGAGTTACACCATGCGCGCTGTGATTGGTCGAGGCTTCATAGTGGGAAGTGGCCGAACGCCGGTGTCTCCCTGGTTGCGCAAGACGCCATTTTGGAGTGACAGTGAAAGATAACGGAAAGAACAAGAAGCTGTCTTTCTAGAGGTAATAACCCCCCGAAACGCGCGTATTTGTCTCATTTTGCCTCACACTGTGCGCGATGATCTCCGCTCTGCGCAAACCGCTCGGTGTAAATGGAGTTTAACATGACGTCACGGTGTTCTCTCCGCGCTGTGACGCGGCATTTAGCTAACGGCGGCTAGCTCGCGGCTGAAGTTCCTGTAACGGAAGATCGCAGATCTGTCACCGCAGGGCGTCACACCGAGCCCGGCTTCGGCTCCTTCGACGGTTGTCAGAGTATGTCAGCGTGTGATGTCCCGTGAAGCGGCGGCGCGTGCTGCTAACGGCGCGTCTGTCCGCATCGGCAGCCCGCTAGCAGCTAGCTACCGTAGCCTAGCAGGCTAACAGCTAGCCGAAGCATCCGCCCTTAGTGGAGCTGACAGCCATCAGTTTCCAGCGGCGGTGACGGCTTAAGCGTTTTTATGTGCACTTAATATTTTTTATTTCTGATTTTAAAGACAGGCGTTAGATCTAGCTGGATCGGCGGCCTGTGTGTGGGGTCGAGGCGCCTGCTGGCTACGTCGCGGAGACGGTTTTCCAGCTGGAACAGGCCGCTTATCGGGTAATCAGCTAGCCGTGCGGCTTATCCGGCTGAACGAGGAACCGGGACGCAGTTTCAGCTGCGATTGACCGATGGAGCTTTAACAGTCGTGTCAGCTATTAGTACATTAAACCAATTCTCGGATACGCTCTTTAGAATGGTTTAAAAAACTTTTTAGTCTTTTAACCAGAACCCTGAAATGTTACGACTGCATAGTAGGTTTCTTTAAAGTGAAGAAGTCACTGCGCATGCGCAATCACATCGGGGGACGTTATCAAGTGAAGCAAATTTATTCAAAATATGTATTTTTTGTGAATCTTGGCTCAAAAAGACACTTAAATGGGCCACATTATTCATGACTAACTCGGGGGAAGTGTTAGAGGGTCTTGTCTGATATAAAAGTCCAAGAACACAAATTTCTTCTGTTAATTTTTTTTAACAAACTCGTGTTTTTTATTAAAATGCACCTTTTGTACATTGTAAATGAGCAAAACTGGGGAAAAGTGAGGATGTTTTTGAACGTAAATGGAAACTATGTTCTAAGGATTTATTGCTGTGTTAATTCTGCCTTGGCGTTATCAAAGTGCAATTGGTTTTATAGTTTATTTCACCACTGCAGCACAACGTATGATGAATGACATGCCAGAATGAATGATCTGAATGTGAAACATAAGTAAAACCAGTAGATTACTTAAAATGATGATTCATCATGTTTCCAAATGTAACTTTCAGTACCTACCTGCTTTTGTTTTTAGCATTTGACCAGTCATAATACTGAAGTTTATTGTAAATGCAGCAGACTGCTAAAAATATGTTTCTGACACATGAAATTAAATATTTTGTTTCCTTGTAGATCCTGTAAATTGTTTTTCCTCCTTTCTGGTATGTGTTATGCTGAGGACAGTTTGCTTCTTTTACAGCTTCGCCACCATGGGGAATGTATTCGCAAACTTATTCAAGGGCCTATTTGGCAAAAAAGAGATGAGAATTCTCATGGTCGGGCTTGACGCTGCTGGAAAAACAACTATCCTATATAAACTGAAGCTTGGAGAGATAGTCACCACTATTCCCACCATTGGTATGAATGCCTTTATATATTAATGACATGAATATTTGTTACCCTTCCCCTGAAGTGTCACGACACTGATGTGATATTTGTCTTAAACCCTTTTTTCCGCCCCTCTTTCTTTTCTTAACGCTTCCTGAACATCAGTTCTTTGTTAGAGCAAACTTAGTCCAAATTCTGCTTCAGACCAGGAATGGTCATCTTAGAAAATGAGGGAACATTTTGTTGCAATTTTTTAATCTCTTTCATTGATTAAAATATTGAAGATAGTTACCTAAATTTGATGTGAACTTAAGAGATAGCTGCATTAAACTGTAACTTAATGAACTTAAATAGTTTCATTTGAGTTTGTAACACTGCTGAACTGCATGCTGAGTCTGATCCGGAGCAGATTTACTCCACATGTACTTAAAATGACTTGTTCAAAGTTTTCTATTCACCGATGCTTCTCCTCTTCTGTGCAGGTTTTAATGTTGAAACAGTAGAATACAAGAACATCAGCTTCACAGTGTGGGACGTGGGCGGTCAGGACAAAATCCGGCCGCTGTGGCGCCACTACTTCCAGAACACTCAAGGTGAGCGGCGCTTTATCTGAGCCGGCGGCGGTGTCGGTGTACGCTGCTGCCCATAGATGGCGTCACTGGTGCATAAAAGATGATCTTAGCCAGTGAATGACTTGTCAGTGACTCATGTGCCATTGTTCAATTCTCCAAAGGCATATTGTGTGACTCCTTCACTGAGATGGTTTTCATCTGTAGTTCTCTTTGCAAGCCGCCGTTTCTCATGCTTGACTTCAGTCTTCTTGTTTTCATGATGGTCTGTGCTTTAATGGAAAGCAATGCATAAAGAAACTCGTGATTTTACATTAGAAAAGCTCCAAGGAGTGGTAAAACATTTGCATAGCGTGCTCTGACAGCAGGAAGTGGCCCAACCCGAGGCGGATCCCAGGAGCACTTTTAACTTAAGGACCCCCCGCTAAGGGTCACACATGAACGTCTGTCCCTCTCCTGATTTAACATATCACCGACAGATCCGTCTGATTTCTGCCTCTTGGAGCAGAGTGCCTCTGGTTCTCCGCTACAGATGATCCTGCTCTATATGCTTTAACGTTTACGTGTGACAGCGCGGCCGTTACTGCTTCGTATGACTCTTCCAATCATCTGTAGATGTTTGGGTGTTTAACCAGATGCTCCCAGCGTACGGAAACCCAGCCTGCGGCTCTTTTGCCTCCATTGGTATCGATGTCTGTTTTGCCTAAAAGGAGCCTTGAAGCATCCGAGTCTCTCCTGGATGGAAAACTGAATGACAGAAGAAAGACTGCAGCTGGGTTTTGAATACGCTCAGGCAGCTTGAACTTAACAACCTTTACGTAGGAAATCCATCTGTTCTGAATTATTAAAAACGTGACATCGGCTGAATCGGCTTTGGGCTCAGTTGGACCCGTAGTAACCGAGTTGGGGAGTCATTTTTGTAGCTTGATGGCTGAGTCATATCATACATCAGCTTCATCTGTGCTTTCTGAGTTACTGGAACCAGAGCCAAATAAAATGTGGGCCAAGTTATTTCAATAAAGTCAAAGCTCTTCATCTGAGAGATGTTTTAGCTGGACATTTGTGTGAATGAATGAATATTCTGCTACAGTCCTGAACACAGCTTTCTGTTTTTAGGGCTTATTTTTGTGGTGGACAGCAACGACAGGGAGAGGGTGAACGAGGCCAGAGAGGAGCTGTCCAGAATGCTCGCTGAGGACGAACTCAGAGACGCTGTGCTGCTCGTTTTTGCAAATAAACAGGTGAGACCTCATTTCTTTCCCCTGTAGCAGCTTCATGTGTAATCTCAGCTTTAAAACCAAGACTGGTGAGCTTTTTTTACTAGAAAAGTAACCGATAAAGCTGCTTTCTCACTTCTCTTTACTTCATCTGTCCTACGTTTATCAGCTGTTTGCTTGGCATCAGACAGCATCCATCAGAATATACAGAGAAACGTCTATAAAACAGTGTTTAAACTGACTTTGTGAAGATGGAATATTAAAGAATTAACTTCCCTCCATGTTCTCAGGATCTCCCCAACGCTATGAATGCTGCAGAGATCACAGACAAGCTGGGGCTGCACGCGCTCCGCCAGCGCAGCTGGTACATCCAGGCCACCTGCGCCACCAGCGGGGACGGCCTCTACGAGGGCCTGGACTGGCTCTCCAACCAGCTGAAGAACCAGAAATGATCCATTCCACCACTTTTTGATTTTTTTCTTTTGTTTGTTGTTTATTTTTTTCTGTTTCAACACAGCGGCAGCACCGGACCCAGGCCCCCCCGCCCCCCATCTAACCCGCCTCTTACTTTCCAGACCTTCCTTCATCCCCCCCCCTTCGTCTGTACTCCGGGGGCTCTAGCCTGTGCTGCTTGTGTGTGCGCGGGCGTGTATGTGTGTGCGTGTGAGTGAGTACCTTGTGTGTTCAGCGAGTGTGCGTGGGTGTGAAGGCGTCTCTGTGTGTGTTGGCTGGGATTGGGAGTAACCCTGGCGTGCCTTTTACACACCTCCTGTGGAATCAGCAGTCTGGTTTTCCAGCCCGTCTCCATCCACCAAACTCAGCCTCTGCCCACCCAGCCTACCCCCACTCTGTCTTGCACGGCCCCTTCTCCCCACCCTTACTCTCCAGAGGAAGCATGGTTTTCATACGGCAAAGAGCGAGCAAGGGTGCAAGCTGTCCCTCCTCCCTTTAGTGTCCACGTTATAGAAGCGGTCGCCCACAGACTGGAAGCTACATGTTCATTTTCACCTCGTAGATTGTGAGACCTCACACCCACCAGTACCAGATTCAGTAAATTGCATCTTAACCTGTATCAGGTCAAAGCAAATCTAAAAGCAGAAAGGAAAAAAAAACAAATCCATCCTCGGTCATTCTGCTGTCATTTGAAAATCATGCTGTTTGTTTTATTATTATATTATTGGAATATAGCAGATTATTCTTAGAAATGGTTCTGCAGTGAACACTACCTTCTCCCCACCGCTGAGATCACCAAGCACAAGGCGAGCCGACGATGGTCCCAACGGAAAATTGACCAGTCCAACCTGCACCTCTCGTCTCTTTCAGCTCTTTCCGTTGCTGGCCTTTAATTCCCGGGATTTAATTGGATATTTTGGAGATGAGCTTCAGCGTACTGAGTCATTCTGACGGCGTTGCTACTTCCTGTTAGCAGGTTAGCTGAGAACAGGCGTCCTGATACATTCACGAGCTTCACATGAGGCGGCCCGTGTGGGTTTCTTTTTGTTTCTATAACTAGTTTTAGCATTTCTACTTGTTCTTCGACTGCTGAACCAAATGCATTTAAGCAGTATGACAAATCCTGTACATGGAAGTAGTGAGAGCATCTTGGAGGGCCTGAAGTTTATTTCACTCACCAACGGTTGGCGGTTGCACATCGATCCGAAGAGCATCCAGCTGTGAGATTTTTGTGGTTGGGGCGAAGGATTGGCACCAAATATGAAGGCTCTGAAACTGTGAAACTGTCCAGACGTGCAGGAAAGGTTGGCGTGTCTGCGTGTTTTACAGGCGACTACTTCCCACCGTAGCGCTGCATCTTAGTGACCGAGGACCCACCGAGTCGGTGGGAGACCCGTGGAGGGGAATGGGGGTGTAGTTACCTGGTCGTGAGATTCAGCAGGCGTCCTCGGTGTTGAACCATGGGGGGGTTAAGCTGGCACTTCTGTCAAGAATGATTGTAAATCTGTAAGTTCCCCTGTAAACTATTTCTGTGGGGATTTCCTGAACACATTAATAAACATGATTTGATCCAACAGCTACAGAGAACCCTGAGTTTTCCTTCCTCGTTACGTCAAACTCCCATCAGGTTAAAAAATGTTTATTTGCTTCTCTGCAAACGCTCGCCTTATAAAAGTAAATCAAGTTTGAGGTTTGCTGAGCTGGAACCGATGTAATCGGATACAGAAGACCTGCTTTTACATCATCCATTTGTCCTCCGAACTAATTTTCTAAAAGGTTTGTTTAAAACGGCAAAGGTTTCACGTCAGCCTGAAATATTAAGTAGACAAAAACACAGGATTATTTTCTAAATGTAAGAATCTTAGTTTGCCCTCTAAGGTTCACCTGGGATAACAAATGTTTGCATTTTTAAACATTAACAAATGGTCGAGGTAGCAGTCAACGATTATATTCTGACAGTGGTTAAATAGTCCGAACCTGAAAAAGGTGATGGGAAAAACACCTGAACCAAGACAAAGCAAGCAGTTAAAGATAAAGTACTCAAAAACCGGATTATTTCCTCAGTATCTGTGATAAGCAGAGCTAAAACGGGACGGTGTAGCGCTACCAGTATGTGTGGAGTCAGACTGAACGTCGGGCAGGACTGAAGCGCTGCCGTTTGGTTTCCTGACTGTCTCGATGCGTCTTTTCCTCCGAACAACCTGAGACGGGACTCAAACTGAAAGTGGTTCAGCCTGAAAATAAGCTCGTGAGAGGACGACTTGTCCAGGTGTGACCTGTAGATGGAGACAGCTGCTCACCTCAGAGGACAACAGCTGTAAGACTAAAGCCGGAGTTCCTGGTGAGTGGAAAGAAATGTCCATGAAACCAGATGTTCCGTAAAGGCAAAGCCTGAAACAGATTCATTCTCCGGATTGCTTTCCTGTTTAATCAATATATGACAATTCAACTTATTTATATAGCACATAAAAAACTGCTTCCGCTGACCAAAGTGCTTTCCAGGATAATGCATTAAAGAAAACAGTACTTATATACTAGGCCTACATAAAATATTTGAAAATAGAACTAAAGTATAAAAGCAGTAAATGATTATATACTAATTAAAATCATAAAGGCATAAAACAGAAACAATGACACCAGAGTGAAATGAACGACAGGCCTGAGGAACTGATCACCTGGTCAAAAGAACAGGTGGGTCTTTAAGCTGGATTTTAAAAGATCCAGCTATATTTTGGGAAGATCTCACTTGGGTCGGAAAGAAGTTGAAAATAATTGAGAACATAACAGCAGATAGATTATGAAGCTCAGACGGAGATATAAGATTTATCAGGAAAGTTTCTTCCACCAGACTTCAGGCTGTGAGACAGAATATCAGGTTATCAATGAGATCATATCTGATCGATGAAGCAAACTGAGCATTCAGCTAGGTATGTAAAACACGACCTCTTTGTACTCTGAGAACTAAGTTTTCATTTTTAAATTAAACAGTGCTTAAGGATTTTATTTAATTGCAGATTGATTTATCCATGTTTAAATGAGATGATAAAAGTTAGAGCATATATGTCATGTATGCTTGTGTCGCTTTGGATAAAAGCGTCTGCTAAACGACAGTAGTACTAGTAAGAGCTCCATAAAACACTAAAATAATACACATTTCAAATAAACTATCTATACATACATAAATATGACATTACAGATATCTTGTATTAATCTTTATTTTAATATTATACATGTAAAATACTATTGCAGCTATTTTGTGTCATTGTCTACCTTGACTTTTCTATAGGCTATATATATCTTTAAGATATACGTACGTATGCATGACAGTAGTAGTCCTTGTCAAATGTTAAACATGCAGAAATTTGATGCAGAGTATTGCAAAGTGGTGCAAAACACCAGAAGATGGATGCAGGCACCCACATGTTGGTGGCAAATGTTACTGATGCAAAAATAAGAAACAGGAATGGGAAAATAAAAAAGACAAGTCGATAAAAATGACATGAAAATTATGTAGGCCTATATGATCAATATGGAGTGGAAGCAATCGAACAATGAGGCCAAGGAAGCAGAAAATCATTTAATTTAAGAGATAAAAACAATAAGAATTTCTATGGTGAAGAGAATAAAAACTAAAGTGATGGACGCTGAATAAATGCAAAGTAAACAAAGAGCCGAGGAGCTGCAGCGGACATGGCAGAAGTTCAACCTGAACCATTTCCGTATTTATTGTAATAAAATCTGCATGAACCCGGAAGGGCCGCTCAGCTGGAGGAGAAAGTGGGCGGGGCTTACGCGCACACCTGACCCGCTGCGGAGGCTCTCCGGCGGCTCAGCATCCAGCCTCATTCGCTCCACGTCAGGCTGGAAACCAAATCTCTGCACAGCAGTGAGCTCGCGCGATGGCTGACAGCTGAATCCCGCGAAGTAGCGACACCTTACCTGCGCAGGTGAGTCCTGGGAGATGCCGTCAGACCGCGTAGCTCGGACAGGTGCAGACGGATTTTACCGTGAAAACACGAACTTACTGGAACCTGAATCGATGTTAAACTTTTCTAAACCTGTTTCGGTGCCAAGCTGCGGACGCGTCTTTGTTTGCTTTGCATTCATCTCACCTGTCTTTACTCAGCCCGGACAGGTTTAAGGTGGACTGGCTGTTTAAGGTGGACTGGCAGATCCGCTGCACGCGGGTCTGGGTTCACCTTGACTGATAACCAGCGCGCTGACTTGATTACGTGTGTGTACCTGTTCCAGGTGGCCCACATGCACGAGGAACCTTATCACTGACCCATTTCCCTCCGCTCCAGTCCTGCTGGGACTTTTTAACCCACTAAGATCTGATCCATGTTAACAGGCTTCTTATCAGGCTGAGCTGAAGCCTGGCTATTTATTGTCTCTGCTAATCAAATATCTCTAACTTTCTCTGAAATTAAGTTTTATAGAAGTTTTTTACTCATCTGGATGTCTGAGATGTTGATAAAAGGTCTGGAAACGGTGTGAAAGGCAACAAAAGGCTGTAGAAAATAACAGAAAATAAACACATTTATTCCAGCTTCCATTAGCTTAATGAATGTGTGTTTAAATTAACCTGTGTGATTGCTGTGTTCTATTTTTTTTGTTTGTTTTATTTTTAAATTGAATGTGGCGTCATTGTCATTGCTGGCTGCACAACAAATTGCTCCTCAGGGGGATAATAAAGTTTTCTGAACTGAACTGAACGTAACAGGAGAAGAATTGGAAAACTAACTGGCAGCAGGTCAGAGTGTAACTGGGTGTAAAAGGAGCATTTCAGAGAGGCAGAGCCTCTCAGGTGTGAAGCTGGAAGAAGTTAATTAATCTGCAACAAATCGAGACAAAAATTCAGAAAAGATGTTCCTCTGTAACACGGCTTTGAAGATCCCACCAACTACTAATTCAAGGAATCAGGAGGAATCTCTGTGCGCCGGGGACATGGCAGAAGGTTAAAAGTGGATGCGTGTGATCTTTGGGCTTCACCACATCACACACAGGCCTGATGCAAGAGAATATGGGTTTATGAGGTTTATAAGTTGTTTACACTTAGATTTGATGCTGCTGTGGTTGCATGAAGCTTCATATCTTCCCTAAATAGCCTGAAATATGACAAATATGAATTTGGTTCATTTTAAGACATTGCAGAGGTTGCTTAAAAAAGACCAAAAAGGAAAAAAGCTTTTGTTTTCAGGCAGCTGTTTCCCAAGTAAAACTTTTTCCAAGATGAAATAAGTCTGGTGCTGTTCCAGCCATTAATCTGCAGCAGCCACTAAATTTACATTTTCAGTGTATTTTCTCTCGGTCAGGCTGTCCTCTGCAGGTCCTCTCAGTCTGTCTTCATTATCTTATTCAGTTGTGCATTTGATATTGTAGAAATATTACTAAAGTATTGGATACTTTTTTAAGTTTTTAGGCGACTTATTACTGCAAGATGGGGATTCTAATCAATAACTAACATTTATGTTTCTTATATTTGGACTTTTGGAGCAAGAAAAAAACATTTTCCACCGTTTTGTGGACATATGCATCCTTAGTTATTAGTTAAAACAACTAAGAAAACCAAACAGTTGTCTAATAACATCAAATAAACAGAGTTACTGTGGAGTTGCTGTGTAGAGGCTGTAAATACGCTTCTGTTTTAAACAAAAAACAAACTGCTGCAGTAAACTGATAAGTTTGTTTATTTGTTGTTAATAATAAAGTGATTAAATCATGAACAGACTCCTAATCAGCTGATGTCAGAACTTGTGATGATCAACATGATCGCATCTTCAGCTTTTTCACCTGCAGGTAGACAGCTGTGTGAAACTCACAATGTTTTATTTAAAGGCGTATAAATCACAATTTAATTCATTCAGTGGATAAAGATTCAGTGTTTGATATTACGACTTCTGTCAGGATGCAGTTCTGATTCAGGTTCTATCAGTGAAACAATTTCATGAAATCACAAAAAGCAACTAAAATGTCAGAATATAAATGAGACATTTCAATGTTCTTTTACCAAACGGACGGCACCACATTCAGGGGTTTGAGCTTTAAATTGTCCACATTAACAAACAACTGAACTGCAGACATTAAAGCAGGATATATTGTAAATATTACTCCGGTTTAGTAGAGCTGGGTTAAAAATATCTGTTATTCTCTTTGAACTGGCCCAGATTGGAATTTATTTTTATATGTTTTTATTCGTTTTCTTTCTGGTGACAACAGTCAATGACTTACTGAAGCTAAGATCTGTTTTGATAGTTTTCTGATTGTTTGTAATATTTAAAAAAAAACCTGGTGTTGCATATAAACCTATGGATTGATCTGAAATAGGATTTAATGAATGCATTAGATTTATTCAGGTTATTAGTGCTGATAGCAGTCCTGCTATTCAGTCCCTCAAACTAAATATTTATGGTTGTTTATTCTCACCAAGTTAATACAGTCAGACTATTTTTACTTTGTGATGCTGTCGGCTCCCTTTAATCAATGTTCTATGGCAGCCGTATTTATCCAGTAATTGGATATATTAACATGATAATTTTATTGATAAATGGTTTATGTCCTTTCCGGATCATCTGGCTGCACATCTGTCCTCTGCTGTGGACATTTGCTCAGAAATCCTTTAGGCAAACACGTGTTTATTCCTTTTTCATGTCTCTGTGTTTCATTTTAATTAACAAGAAAGTATTAGGTGAATTATTTAAAGAATTATTACTTATCGGATAGTAGTGGCATGAACATAGTCAGACAATAAAATCGTGCTTCTCTGTTATTAACATGACAAATATTGACATGTGGGTATTTGCTTCTTTCAGGTGAACTGGTGCCTCTCTTCCCTGCATACACCTGTTCACACACGGGCTTCTCATCAGCTTCACACTCGCTGTTTGAATAGGAGTGGTGCTGCTGCTGCTGTGACAGTGAAGGAAAATTTCAGGTAAATTCAGCTCTCTGATCAAAGCTCAGAGTTTGTGTGTGAACCTGCAGGTTGCAGCAGCACAGATTTCAGCCTCCATCCTGTTTGGTTTGAAATCACAAACCTGCTCATTTTGTTCTGATTTTGACTTTAGTAGCAAGATGATAATCAGATTATGTCCTAATCGCAGCCGTGCTGTCCTCCAGCTACAAGGTTCTGGGTTTTTCTTTCTGTTGTACAAATTAATTTGATTTGACTGTTTGCAGAGATGAAAGGTCTTTCGTGGTGAAAACGAAATGCGTTGCATGATCAGACGACATGCAGCCAGTGTTGTTGGATTGTTTGTGGAAATTCCGGTTCAGATTTATCCCTGGCTCACAGCCACACTATTCTATTTAAAGTAACGACACAACCCAGCCGTGCTGTTGTTTTCGTATCGTCGCTTGTTTATGCAGCCGATATTCTGATGTTTTTCTCCTCTTATTACATACTTGCATATCTGGAAATGTCACCGCTGTTACAGCTCGACAGGAAAGTAGAAATAGTTGTGTCCCAATTCAGGGTTTGCACACTTCGAAGTGCAGATTCCCCGGCTGCTTATGTCACAGCCAAGTACTGTCCCAGTTCAAAATACTCTGCAGGAGCCTCTGAATCTACCCAACAAATAAACCTGTCACACGAAGTCGGTTAAATGCAAGCTTTGGAAAACAAGCGCCCAGGTCTGCTTCTTCTCTCTCCACCTCTTCTTGCAAAGTGATCTCTGGTGTCCGACTTGACATCCTCAGTGTCTCCTAGGCTACCTCAGAGTGAAGCATGGGATATTTTTTTTGCTACTATTTTGTTCACAGAGGCACTAACGGACAGTTATGCTGGTTTTTCCTGTCTGAACCTCATGTTTAATATTTTTAATGCCGTTTTGTTTACAGAGACTTGGTTATTCGTCATTTTGTTTTTGGTTTCCGCTCATTAATAATCAGACTGAGGGTCACTTATATTCTTTGTTTTTGTTCCGTTATTTAAAATTTCTTTCAGTTCTTGTGAAAATGTTTATTAGAAATCTTTTTTTCTTCAAAAAAGATCAATAAACTTTAACATTTTAAATGTTTCTGATTTTGTTGATGAGATCTTGTATGTCTCCGTCTCAGTTTGCATGCGATCGAGCCTCAGAGGCCGACTAACGGCCGATTCCCTCCTTTCCCCAGGTAATATGATGGAGGTGGCCGGTAACTGGACAGAAATGCTGGGCAGCTCCACGCTGACTCTGGCTCCCCTGGTCGCCGACTCCCCGTCCATCCACCGCTCCCAGCCCATCCTCATCCCCTCTAACAGGTACGACCAGGATCAGCGCTGCAGACCGACTCAGACTGGACATGACTCACACATGGGGGGATGTTGACTCAAGCTCGTGATTCAGCAGCAGGCCAGAAGTCATCCGAAGCTGAAAGCAGAAACTAGTTTGTGAGAAGACGGCCGATACTGGCAGCACAGAGGGCTGGGAGCTGCCAGGCAGGAGATTTTCTTTCTTTACTCAGTGCGTGTCTGCTTTGGCAGATGCACTGAGGCGAAGAAGGCATTGTTTTCTTGTCACATTTAAAGCTGTAATTACACATTACCTAGCAACTAAAACACGACTCTCCTCCTCGCAGCAGTTAAAGCGAAACAAGACCTGGAAGTTTTCTGAGTGGAGGCCAAGTTTGTTCAAGTCGAAGCTTAACGTGTCGGCTTGAAATGTCAAACGTGTGAGATCCGAAGGTGCAACGTCATGGAGATGATGCATCTACGGATAATTACACCCCTGCAGTTCCTCTCAGTTATAAAACGGTTAAAGGGCCTTTTACTTTATTTTTCATTTTATGGCTGCACATTTAGTTATTTCAGCTCAGTTTTGTAGGTACACATCTAATTTAAACC
>JBBBVT010000023.1:1740391-1755633 GCA_037177035.1 Craterocephalus eyresii | reverse complement strand
CTGATGTCATAACAATTTTCATTGGATGTTTTATCTGCATTATTCAACAAACATTGAGAGCAATTGATTTTGAAGAAAAATGAAACTGTTGATGTGAAATATGAAGTATAGCACCCATGTGCCTTAAAAGCTAAAATTTAACTTAATTAGATATTTTTAATTCTGTCAGAGAATGTTGATGGGATTCTCTGGAAGATCCACATCAACATTACAAATGCACGTTTGACTTTAAAATGACTCATTTTAATGTTATTCTGGTATCAGTATTTCACATTATGATTAGAATAACCTTTTTCTAAATCTAGAGAACTTACGAATAAAGTCATAATTCTTGTGCACAAACCCGCTGTGAGCAGCTGCATTCCCCTAAAAGCCTGCAGTTGTAGATGGTTATCGGCCGCTTCCAGCCGTGCCTTCCCAACCAAAGCTGCCTTTTCCTCCCGGTGGTTCCTCCTGGCTCTTTCTGCAGAACGGGTTCTTCTCTAAGTCCTGATCATGATCCTGATGTTTTAAAAAGTAATTCCTGGTTTGTGAAGTACAACTTCACGAAATGCTCCTCCGCCCTCATTTTAACAACCTTCTTCTTTAACATCTGGTTAAAATATTATTTCATTCTTGTAAAATTAAGGTTTATTTTTCAGAATATTGTGAGGATTAATGTGACTCGTATTAGATGTGTGTGTTCCACATGTATACATTAATCCTGACTCGCCTCAGACAGACAGATCTGTTAAATCAGAACCATAGAAAACAACTTTTCTTTTCTCAGGAACCCACGTGGGAGAGACATTCCTGCAGGTTCGTCAGTCTTCTCCTGAACATCTGAGTCATTTTATCCTTTCTTTGACATTTTGCAGGACGAAGGGCAGCGAGTCGCTTTCTTCCTCTGTTCCCTCCATCCCCAACCCCTTCCCAGAGCTGTGCAGCCCCGCCAAGTCTCCCGTGCTGCTCGGCTCTCTCCCATCGCAGTCGAGTGACAAACATGTAAGTGGTGAGCGTCTGCTTTAAGCCTCCTTTTGCTTCGGCTGAGTCACGATGGGCTCATTTGGTGAATCAGATATGTTGGACAAGTTTGACTTTTCCTGGAAATTCCTGCTCAGATTGTGAAAGGTGAAGCGGTTATTTGGGTTAAAGGGAACTCTTATTGCAAGTGGAGAAACAGAGCAAAACCACCAGTGTAAGCAAATTTAGGTTGATCTGCCAGAGAAAATAGTCCTAGGTGCACTATTTTTCCTTCTGTTTGAGTGACGTTTGGTTAGAAAGAAGAAGAACAGCTGTCTGTCAAAAGGTTGAGTGCCAGAGAAGTGATGAGGTAACACTGTTGATTTAGGCTTTTAAAGGGTTTCTGTCAGATGGCAGATTGTCCTGGAGACGTGTTTGTTTGGATAAAAAGTTGGCAGCTTCTCCAGCTCACCACACCTGCTCAGAGCTGCAGGGTCAGACAGGTGGCATCAGCAAGTGGATCTTCTGGATGTGTTTGCACTTGTTCTGCAGCAGCTCAGATGCAGCCCGTTGATAGCAGGGCTGTGTTGTCATGTCTTGTGTTGAAACATGGCCAGAGTCAACATGTGTGCAATTACATCTGCATATCAGCCGCTGCACTCTCCTCGGGCTGCGCTGGGTAAAAACACTGCGCTGAACAAGCCAAGACGCACATCGAACAACTTTCCCAGGGTCACCTTTTTCTGCAGGGACCGCCATCTCTGTTTTCTGTCAGATTCGTTTTAATTTTTACATATCAAACATCGTAGTTTTGTGGAAGAAAAACTTTGTGAAAACAAAGATTAGAGGCAAAATGAAATAATATGAGCAAAAAGCAGTAAATAGTAACACTGTGTGTTTTATTAATGATGCTCTGTGTTACAATAATCTTTAAGATTACTAAAATCACAAACACTTCTACATAAAAATATAGATTAACACGGATTTTGTGATAAATATTAACCAAAACAAAATCCTGAATCTCTTCTTTCATTTATTCCTGACTATTTTCATTTCCTTATATTTAAATATAATAACTTATTTATCATAGCAAATACAGCAAGTTATTACTGTTTTAGCCAAATAGATGTAATATCTGCAGTTAATAATGTGATAATATATAAAAAAGACAATATTTCTTGGAGATAAAAGATTTTTTTGCAGTTTTAAACAGAGTGGACAGCATCATCCTATTTGTTGCTGAAGCATAAATACGCTGCTGCACTCTGAGTCCATTATGCTTATTTACTAAGATAGAAATTCATGATTTCACATGTTAATAATTAAATTAATTCCTATGGACTGCCATGATAATTTATTCCTTACTGTGATGTGTGTTTAGTAGACGGATTGAGCGGAAACAGAACCGTGGACGTACCTGTAGATCTAACAAATGATTGTGTTTTATCATCAGCGGAGAGACCATGTAGAAGTGTTTAAAACGTTTATTTGTTAACATGATCAAAGAAAACCAAAGCCAAAAAAAATAGAGGAAAGTGCATAAATGAGACATAAGTTTATAATCTATAACAAAGCCAACCAAAATCTAAGAACCTGTCATAACTTACACCCTTTGTATTTGTAACACTCCTCTAACAGACAGAATAAAACAAACATCCTGATTTATGTCGATATCATCATCATCAAACATTTACATGTGGTCTGGTGTTTAAAAAGCAAACCAGCTGGCAGATATACATAAGATATATATAATATAACATTGCAGAGCTGAAATTTAAATCGAAATAGCAAAAATGGTAAATAATGGAATCTGGAGGAGAGCGCATCGTCCCAGCTCCTTTAGCAGAGACATATAAACCTGCGTGTTTCTGTTCTGTATCAGTTTGGAGTATTTCTGAATAGTTTGATAAACTTAGATTCTGCATTCAGTTTGCTGCCCGTGGAAATATTTCAGACCTCTCAGAGGAAGCTGCACCTTTACTACGCCTGAATCAAGGAAAATTCTGAACAGCCCAACTTGTTGGCTGCAGTTTGGTTTTATCCAGAACAGCCTTAATTCCTGCAGCCGTAGACTGAAGAAGAGGTTCTGCTCTGTGCTGACATGATGGCAGCACACGCTTGCTGCACATCATGATGAGAATCCAGCTCCGTGACGGACATGATGGTATGAAAGTTGGTGACCGTGAGCTCTAATCTCAGTCGCCGCCACGCGTCATTTCCTCCGTCCTCAACACAAAAGCTGAATTTGTTTCGACAAAGTGATGCGAGTTAAAGTGGACTGAGCGGTTCCACTGAAAGCGGCTCCTCCCCCATAATCCTCCGGTCAATAGGTGAGCGCTGCCTCTCCCGACTCGCTGACACTCGCCCAACCAGTCAGGACTCGGTAATTACCAGCTGCAGGTTCCCGGTCAGGCAGGTTTGTCGTCTTTTCCTTCAGATGTGCTGCAGGATGCAGACGCCGTGCCAGACGGCAGGAGCCTGACCGGTGAATAACCTGCACCCTGCTCACCTCTGCTGCAGCCTGCATGGCGGCAACAAACCCAGATTAAACCGGAGCCGGATTTAATGTTTCACCAGGACACTCTGCTTCCCATCTCACTGCACTGCTCCGACAAAGGATTTTAAGCCTAAATGAATAAATTCCCACATCATTTTTATTTAATAAGAGACGGTGAGGATTCATCTAGTAGCTGATGTTCAGCCTGAGCATCAGAACGAGGAAGGAAAGGGGTTTATAGCTGTAGGTGTGAGTGTTTACTGGGACGTTCACACACAGCCGTCCCTCAGTTAGAATGAGCTGAGGAAGAGAAAACATCCACATGCAGAGGTCAGAGGTCAGAGGTCAGAGCAGATGATGGGGAGGTGTATCTTATTGGCCTGCCCTCAGTAGTGTGGATGTGTGAAACCGAGCGTTTAGGCAGCTCGGTAGGTCCGACCCGGTTTTAGTGAGATGGAGCAGAGTGTGTGTGTGATGACGTGTGTGAGGTTTAAATCTTTATTTCCTTGTATTTTTACTTTTTCATGGATGTAATGGTGTTCATTACATCCGTGTTTGTGTCTCACTGAGTAAAGTGTGCGATTGTTCCCTCAGCTGGTGAAGGTGTACGGAGAGGACAGCCACAGCCGCTCGGTGTGGGTCCGCCGCCGGGCCACGGCCAGAGAGGTGTGCCACACGCTGGTGCAGACGGCGCACTGCAGCGACCAGGAGAACTGGGCCCTGCTGGAGCTCCACCCCGCGCTGGGCCTGGGTAAACCCGACCCTGACCCGGCACAGCGCCCAGAACCACCAGCAGCACCGCTAACATCTGCACCCTGTCTCCTCAGAGAGATGCCTGGAGGACCACGAGGTTGTGCTGGAGGTTCAGGCCACCTGGTCTGTGAAAGGCGACATGAGACTCGTGTTCTGCAAAAACTACGCCAAGTACGAGTTCTTCAGGAAACCGATGGTACGCCTCACCTAGAGCTGCTGCTGAGTGCGTGTGATTAACGATCTGAGTGATTGACAGGTTGCGTGCTGCTACAGACACTTCATGCCTCAGATATTTCTCCACGTCTGCTCTGCTCCGTCGCCTGTGTTGTTAAATGGAGGCGACAGTTCACCTGAAACTGGTTTAGAGAACCTCCCACATGACCCGGCGCTGTTTGTGTCAAAGTGTCCCCACACTGCCTCCAGCATTTATTTATATTATTATTATTTATTATTATTATTATTATTATTATTATTATTAATAACAATAATAAGTATTATTATTATTAACAATAATAAGTATTATTATTATTATTAACAATAAGTATTATTATTATTATTATTATTATTAAAAATAACAAGTATTATTATTATTAAAAATAACAAGTATTATTATTATTTTTATTATTATAAAAATGAATCATTATTATTTATTATTATTAACAATAGGCAAAAAATCTAAATATTAAACAGTTGAATAATAAGTATAGGAGGAAGCTGCAGCATGTTTAACTGAGAACATCAGGAAACCCGACCGGTGTGATGTGATGGAAACATACTGACTCGTGAGAAATGACTCCACAATACAACTGAAAGCTGAATAATAGCCTATAAATAACTCGTCCTTTTGCTTCAGTACAAACGAGAACAAGTAATCATCGAAATGTTCAAATAACAAACGACCCGTGAAACCCTGACATTTCCTGAGAAACATATGTATACAACAATATTTTGGCTCAGTTGCACATTTTATGACATTTTTATTTTATTCATTTACATATTTTAGTTATATCAGTATTATCTTACTTTACATGAGAAAAAATCTTTTAATAAAAAAGTAATACTAGCAGTTTGTTTATATTATAAAAAAATCCTTATAAAATTGATACATTTATGTTTGACATATTCTCCTATTTCATTTATATGAATTATTTGAATTAGAATTTGATTTTAAGAACATTGGTGTATAATATATGAATGTGTGTGTTTATATGATAGGTATCAGTGTATTTTAATTAAATTGTATTTACACATTAGATATCTATTTATTTACACATGCATTACTGCTTTTAAACCCTGATGTTCTGAAGAAAAATAACATTTAATGTCACATGTCTGAAGCTGAAATTGTCACTGTTTCACATCATGATGTGACGGTAACTTTTCACATGTAAAAGTTAGTTTTAATGTACATTTGTGTACATTTCCACGTGTTTGTTCATCCTGAACGCACTCGCCTCATAATACAAACTGAAATCAGATCTATTAAATAAGGAAGATATAGAAGTTATTTTCCCTGATAGGAACGTTTACCTACGAGAAAAGCTGCTCTACAGTCACATTACTAAAGTGCAACATTACAGGTCATCCAGGCCTCTAGATAAGCTTTTAACTTCAGGAGTTTCCTTGAGTTTCATAGATAAGCTGGTTTTTATCAGCATTGCGGGAATACGGATGTCATGTTTCCTCATATAGATGACTCAGTATTAATGACTAAATGACTTTTTCTTAAAGGGAAAGATTTCCACTTGCTTTCTTTTTTTTATTAAAGATGAAATCAGAAGTTAAATCTGCAACATTTGTGCACATGTGCAAACATCTGCAGCGAGCAGCAGCCTTCAGAGCCTCTGCTCCTCTGTCGGACCTGCAGTTACCCATTAACAGGCGGCGCAGACACACAGGAGTCACAGCTTTTATGGTTGTGTTGATGCAGAGAAGCCAGAGTTGATTTGCTCGGACTGGACTCATGGAAGCAGTCAGAGGAAGTCCTGACATGATGGACAGACCTTAGCAGTCTACTGGTGCAGCCAGATGAAACTACAGGACATGGAGATGCTGGTCCCAGTGTGGAGCCCCGAATGATCCCAAAAGTTTATTTTTTATTCAGTTATTTGTTGCATTGTGCTTATCAGCCACCCTGTAGGAGAGTTAGCCTGTTCAACAAATATAAATCATGATTTTCATTCCTCTTAAAAGTCTGAAATTTGGCTTGAACTTCAGCAGAGCATACAGAAGGAAGCATGAAGGAATCCAGCCCCGTCCGACCCGTTCAGGGATCATCTCCCGCCACTGCAGCGCAAACAGAGGATAGTTATTCCTCCCTGTTTGCTCTTCATGCACATTTAATGCTCCGACATGCAGACCGATGATGTTTGTGGTCCAGGCGGGCCGGGCAGTAAACTCCGGTTAGACTGATTCCATCCTCATCGGCAGACTCCGACCCTCCCGGCCAGACGCTGAAGCTGTAACTCTGCTCCTAAACCATCCGGAGGTTCCCGTACGTCCAGATCCGTGCTGCTGCTCCCCGTCCTCCTTTCCCTCCGCCTGCTCCCTGTCAGCCTTCAGGTTCCCCTGCTGCTCCTCCAGGATCCACCTGTCCTCCCTGTCCCCGCATGGCTGAACCAATCAGGACGGCCGACTCCGCCTCCAGCTTAGATACTGCCTTCAGACTGGGAACAGATTTAATGTTATTTTACTACTGTTTTATTTCCACCCAGGTTATTTTCATCCCCATTGATCTCAGATCTGTGTCTCACCTGGTGTCAGGTTTAAAGTTTGCTACACAAATAAATGATTCTGCGGTTGCACGACGAGGCGTCGGCGGCAGAAGCAGCTTCTTTGCTTAGTAAATGAGTGTCATGGTGGATCTCTTCCCTCCTCTTGCAGCTCTTCTTCCCAGAGAACATGATCTCCGACAGCGCCGACGTCGGCAAAGGGATGACATCATCAGAGCTCATCCAGGTAAAGCAGGAGCTGCTTGGTTGAAAGGGACTGATGATGGAGGCTAAAGGACCGTGTTACAAATCTTAAACTGTCTGTTAGAATTGATTTAATTGTTTTATTTCATCAGCGCTGTTTTTCATAGAGAAAACGTTCAGATATTTTACTGTGATCTGATCAAAGTAACACACACACTTCTGTGTTTATTTACCTCTTTCATACATAATTTATTCCGCTTTACAGAATAAGAAGCAGAAACAATTGAAATCATGTTGGGACATATTGAAGTGTTTTTAAAATCATGTTAAAATTTATCAGGATATAAAATAACTCAATGGAAACGGTTCAAGTCAAAAAGCATTGTGGATTATTATAGAAGCAAAAATAAAAAGCAAAATAAGGAAAGAATAAACAAAAAGAAAATATTAATAAAAATAAAAGTTTTTTATAAATAATAGATGCAATGTGAAAATGAATCCAAATATAATGGTAAACAAAAATAAATAATGATCAAATAAATTCATTTGATAAAAACAGAATTTTTACAAGGTCAGAAATTTAGATGTCATGGGGTCGAAACAGATTTTACATGTAATTTGTTAACCAGGAGAGAAAAGAAGAAAAAGTCTTTATTTGGTCCTTTTTAACAAATATAAAAGTTTTTGATATGTTCTCATGATTAGCATGTTTACATGTCCGAGTTATTGTTATTGTATCCTCCAGGGGGCAGAAGACAAGTATCAGATTGTGTAGAACGGTGAAGTTTTTACAACAAAGTGATGCGAAATGTGTCAGAAATCTTCAAACATGATGCACGTGTCTCCTCTCTGCTGAGCGTGTTAATCTGGTTCAGTGATGCAGCTGGAAACGTGTAAAACCTGCAGCACAACTTTGGATTAAAAGGTAAAATAAGTGGGGTGTAACGCCAACAGAAGGTCCACATGGACGAGTAAATGTGATGAAGCGTAGCCTGTGGCTGGCCGACATGATGGCAGGTTTTTATGAGGAACCTGATTTAAAGTCTCGCGTTTGGGAGAACGTTGGTTTCCCTGTGAGACGTAGACGTGCAGATGAGGAAGAAGGCGGTCTGTCGGACTGAGAGCCGTTTCCCTGTAGCTCCGCCCCCTTCATACATCACCTGCTCAGATGATTTCTCCTAAAGCATCCCTCCCTCTCTTCTCTGCCCGTGGGGAGATTCTTATTTTCCATGAAAACAGAGCAGATTTAAATCATTTATTGATTATTTAAGAATCTTTGGTCTAGTTTTAAATGCCATGAAAGACGTTCCAGTTGCACCGCAGCGAGGAAGCTTTGCTTTGTCCCTGGCTGCGTGCTGCAGAGCAGATGACTGAACGCTGTCTGTCCTGCAGAACCTGCTGAGGTCGGGGACGTGTCCCGAGATCCAGGGTTTCCTTCATGTCAAAGAACCCAGCCGAAAGGCCTGGAAGAAGGTTTACTTCTTCCTGCGACGCTCCGGGCTCTACAGCTCCACCAAGGGCTCGTCCAAGGTCAGAGAGTCCAGTTTGATGTGTGATTGTTGCTGCTTCCCAGCATGCATCCATGCTAACCTCCCATGTGTCTGGCTCTCAGGAGCCCCGGCATCTGCAGTGTGTGGCCGACCTGCAGGATCTGAACGTGTACTCGGTGGTGAACAGCCGCAAACTGTACGGAGCGCCCACAGACTTCACCTTCTGTATCAAGGTGAGCAGCGGAGCGCAGGCAGCATTTAGTGTAGCCATAGATAACCACAGGAAAGCCTTTTTATGTAGATGTAACACATAGCGGGGCAAATTCACGTCGCCTCTTCCTCAGTTTGTAGTTTCTCCCCACAGGAAGTCTGCGATGGAGAAAACTTTAACGTTTAATGAAGGTTTGACTGAACAAGCTGAGAAATCTCCGCAGAAACATAAAAGCATCTTCTGAGCCTCTGGTTCCCAAACTGTGGGCCATGAGGTCGTTGCAGCGGGTCGCCAGATATAAAAACATATAAAACCTGTATTTATCCAATAAAGCGTTAACGGAGAGGTGGACCTGGACTTAACAGATTAACTTCTTCACACATTAATCCTCCGTATTTAAGAAGACAGACTGTTATCACGCCGATGCAGAGCTTCCTGCAGGACGAGCCGTCCGATGGACGACTAAGGCTGTCATCGTGAAGGCAGAGTCACGTGCCATCTCAGGGGTCATGGTGCTAAATGTTTAGGAACCAGTTTGGACCGGTCCTGTCTGCTTGTGTTCATCCAGTTAAACCATCCTCATCCCGTTTTTCTGGCTTTTCTTAGAAATTGGTAAATGGTAATTAGACTGTACTTATAGAGCGCGTTTCTGGTCATGTGACCACTCAAAGCGCTTTACATCACATGTCCATTCATCCGTTCATCCCGTTCACCCAGCAGCTGTACTGAATCCCACTGGGAACTGGGAACTAACATTCACACCCCGATAGGCACATCGGGAGGCAAGGTAGGGTTGACTTGTGTGTGTGTGTGTGTGTGTGCGTGTGTGTGCGCGCAGCCTTCCAGAAATCCTGTGCGGGTCCAGGACCTGAAGCTTCTGTGCGCTGAGAGCGAGCAGATCCGCTCCTGCTGGATGTCTGCTTTCAGATTGTTTAAGGTCGGTACTTTCTCTGCTTTCTGCCCTCCTGTGTGGCTTCAGCAGGCCGGCTAATGTGTGTGTGTGTGTGTGTGTGTGTGTGTGCTCAGTACGGGAAGCAGCTCCAGTCTAACTACCAGATGTCCATGTCGGCTCTGAGAAGCCTGGAGGGCTGCAACCTCCAAGAGAGCAAAGTGAGTTCCTGACAGCGCCCATCAGACCGGCCCGGTTCTGATGGCTGGGTCCGATTGGCCGGTTCTGATGGCTGGGTCCGATTGGCCGGGGCTGAACTCTGAACTCTGTGCCGGTGTGTGCAGTCCAGGTCGGAGGCCAGCCTGGTGGCCATGGACTTCTCGGGGAAAGCTGGAGGACGGGTCATCCAGAACCCGACGGAGGCCCAGAGCGCGGAGCGGGAGGAGGGCCAGGCCTGGAGGGTGAGGAGGGGGGGTGTCAGAGAGAAGTCTCGCCCTCTGCTCACACAGCTGGATGCTAAACGAGCCTTTGTGTCCGGTTTGTGTCCCAGCAGAGGAGAGAAGCTCTGCGCTGCAGCCTGCCCAACCTCAGCTCTGCTGCCAGACCTTCCTGTGAGTCTGCAGAGCAAGCCGCCTCCTCGTCCTCATCCAGCGCATTTAAACTGCTGTGTTTGCCCGCAGCCATCCACCGGACGCAGCCGTGGTTCCATGGCGGCGTGTCCAGGAAGGAGGCGGAGCGGCTGATAGAGAAGCAGGGCCTGGTGGACGGGTGAGCATCCTGCTTCCTGAGTTAGTCTGTGCGCTGTGTGAGTCTGACTCCGCCTGCTTCTGCAGCATGTTCCTGATCCGGGACAGCCAGCAGCACGAGCAGTGCTTCGTGCTGTCGCTCTGCTTCCAGCTGAAGACCAAGCATTACCTGGTGATCCCGGTGAGTTCCCGCCTCTCCGGGAGCTTCGCCCGGCCGGGAAACCTCCAGCTCATCCTCTCTCTGCCTTCCAGTGTGAGAAAGCAGGGAGGAAGTACTTCACCATCGACGACGGCGCCACCCTGTTCATCGACCTGCTGCAGCTGGTGGAGTTTCACCAAATCAACAAGGGCATCCTCCCGGTCAGCCTGCAGCACCCGTGCGTCTGCGTGGCTCTGTAGCGCCGCCGGCCGGTCGCATGACGCCGCATCGGGCCTGGAGGCGAGGACGAAGCTGTGGGGCTGAGAGGAGCAGCCAGGGGAGGAGAGGAAGCCCCTCCTCTCTTTTTAATTATCCTCCACAACGAGCAGCTCCAGACAGAAGCTGGTTTTACTCTCAGTCCCCCTCAGAGACGATTCATCAGCCGGCTGGACGGATTCTGGCGCTCCGGGTGTTTGGGGGAAGAGGACTGAGAATCAGAGGAGGGAGCGGTGTGGCCACCAGAGGGCGCTCTGAGCCTGCAGGGGATCTGTCAGCCCTGCAACACAAGGAACAAACACTGACCCCCAGTTTGCAAGCATGTAGCATGAACATTTCCAGGAAATTCTTTATTTTCTAATTTGCACCTCCTTCTGAGAGAAGCAGCCGTCTTTGCTTCATCCACGCTGAGATTCTCTGCTGTTTGCGGAAATGCTGGTGATGCGGAGCCGCATCGTCTTCTGTCGCAGCTGCAGCAGCATTTCATGCACATGGGGTTTATCAGGGTGGAAATGAACTTTTTCTGAGGAGGAATGGAACATTTTACAGCTTCTGGGGTGAAATCAAGTAAAAATACTGGAAAATGAATTTGCAGGTCTGTAATTCTGTAAAAAAAATCCTTCATTTCTTGCAGTGTAACATAAGAAAACAAAGTGTAATGATTAGTCAGCGTTTCTGGTGGAGCAGCTGTTTCTATATTAAAAGAAAAAGTTTTTCCAGCATCTTGGAAATGGATGAAGAAAATCTGCTCGTGTAGAAAAAAACATCTTTTCTCATCTTTGCATCTGATCAGAAAGACATTTAGCTTTAATGCTGCAGCTGTAAAACATGCTGACTTTGCAAATTTGATTCTTTTTTTAACAAGATTGTTGTTTTATAAACACAATGTTTTGTTCCTGTTTCAGACCCGGTTTACCCTCAATAAATAATTAGAAAAATACTTTATTTTTACCACAAAGAAAACTGTAATGCTGCCTTTTTTTTAATTAGACATGACGACGTCTTTGCTGGCAGGAACTTCCTCCATCTTTGTGTTGCAGCAGCTTGAAAAAGCCTCTTACTGAACACACCTTGTAGCTGCAGAACCAGCCGTTTGCTGAGTTTAAGTCTCCGGCTCTGATGCTGCACTGCGTGGAGACGCCTGCACGGCCAGAGAGCTGCATCCTGCATGTAATGAAGCAAAGATGTAAGCCTCCAACTATCGGCATGAAGCAGAGAAAACCTCTGGGGTTGAACCGGCTCAGACCCGTAAAGCACGTCTTCCAAGGAGAAACCGGGTAAAGCTTCCTGTCGCCAGATCAGCTGCTCGCTGCAAGAAGCTAAAGGGCTCCTTTCCCCGCTGACCTGCTCTCCCTGCTCATGTGTGCGTGGTGAAATGCCAGCGTGCTCAGGCATCCCTTCCTCTGTGAAGGGGTTGCTATAGCAACAAATTTTCCTCCGTTGGCCTGGATGGGCAGGTAAATGAAAGGGTTAAAAAAGAGAGAAAGGAGGGAGAAGAAGGGTCAGGAAGGCTTCAAAAAGAAGCTGCACGGTTAGGGATGTATGACGATTGATTTAATTTCAAGCAGACGGGAAATGAGCTCCTGAGGACGACCTTGGTCTGCAGGAGGTGATATAAAGTCCACAAGAGAAGGAAGACACATTTATCTTTTGGTTAAGTGTGTCTAGTTTTCAACACTCTGAGAGGAGTGAAAACTTGAAAGATGAATGCATTATGAGGCTGTCATCTAGCAGATTATTTTATGGGCTTCTGTTAAATGCTTAATGGCTCCTGCAAACATCACAGACGTGTTATTCAGGGTTTGAACGCGCAAATTAAACTGACTTGCATTAACAAATGGAGAATGCTGAGTAAAGAATGATTTAATTCTTAACATGAAGATTTTAAAGGCAGTGTGGAAATATTTTATCATGGGCCCTTTAAAGTGAACAGTTTGCACAGCTGGAAGAAAATAAATAAAATAGTTCATGCATATTTCCTGCAGAGCAATATAAAGTGATTTACTCTTTTATGTAACATGTTTCATTGTGTGTAACACATATATTGATCAAATGGTTTGTAAAGGTTTTTGTAATTAAATGGTTACATGTCTAATTTATTCAAAGAAATAAAAACATTTAGAAATATATTGATGACACACCAATGTTAACTTTTTGTTAATCAAAAAGCTTTTTTAATTAAACATTCCAGCAGATCTGATGGTAAGCAGGGCCTGATCACGTGGTAGTATTAGGTCATTTGATGTATTGATTTGTTCCACATACTCGACATAAAAATAGCTCCACAGAGTACCACCACCACATTTTGTGAAATAGTCACTAGACTGTTGCTGCACATTTAATAAACCATAAAGCCAACATTTAGAAGGCAGGGGGATGCAGCCTGGTTCAGACAAGGATTCCTCTGCTTTTCTGCAGTTATCCAGGATATTAAATACTACAAAAGAAAAAGGCTCCATTTGATCTGACACAATTATTTCTTACATAAAATCTAGAGGTACTGGGTTTTTCTTTCTAATAAAAATGAATCTACATTTTCTCCCCCCCTTTTTTATGAAGACAGACTGCTATCATAAAATAACTTTTGGAAATACAACGGCTTTTTGAAAAATCCCCGGACTGTCAGATAAAAGTTATCCAGAATTTGTAGTGGATGGATGTACTCACACACTGTAGCCGCCCCGCGGGGCCACCAGGGGGCGCAAATCCAACACCAAACTGCCCGCAAACCAACGCAGGTGTGCGAAGATTAACCGGGTACACTCAGCACCTCTGCAGTGATTGAAATCCGAGTAAAAACACTATATTTAGCTTTTCTGTTTATTTAATAGATGTTTACCGGTATGGGGTTGGTTTTTCATCATTTTGTGGAAGCGGGAGAGGAAACGAGCACGAAGGGCTCAGGGTAAGTTCGTTTGTTAAATGTTAGCCCCGTGAAAGGTTAAGCTTAAACCACTTCTAGAGTTTCTCATCGACTTTGAGAAAAAGATTGAACTTTATTTTATGAAAAAGGCATGTAGGCAGACATTTCAGTGCTGTACTGCTTCATGCTAAAGCTCTGAGCACCGAAGAAGCAGCCACCATTAGCTTCGTCAGGCTGCACCTGTGCTGTAATAATTTAATCACAATCCCCAGATCTACCTGCAGAAATAATGTCCTTAGTTACAATAAACTATTAATTTCTACTTCAAATAGCTCAAATATTTACTTCATTGAAGTGAAGAGAGAACAGGGATAATTTCACAGTGACTTTTATATATTTTTTTGGACAAACACTTGTTAACCTATGTTGTTTACAGTCATTTGTATAAAAAATAATTATTTGGAATATTGAGAAACACTTTTGGAAACAGTTTGAGGTCTGTAAAAAATAGAGCTGGAGGCATTGAAATGGGAGAATGAAATGAAATGAATGAATGAAAGTTGGGTGAAATGTACTGCAGGGGTTCCCAAACTCTGGTCGCAGGATCATTTCAGGGTCGCTAGGTAATTGTGTAAAATGTAAAAACTATATTTATCGAACAAATTTGAGATTTTTTCATGGATGCCAAAAATAAACCATTAACAAAGAGTTAAATCTAACTTTAACAAGTTATTATTTGAAGACATTAATGGATAAATCCACACGAATTCTCTTTATTGAAGAAGACAGATTGATAATTAAAGGTTTCTGCAGAACGAGCCGTCTGATATGTAATTAATATAACAAACACCAGTTCATGTCTGGGAACCAGTGATGTACTGGATCCTGTCTGTGTGGATGCATGCGTGTAGTCAGGGCTGCAGAAATATCCTGGAGAGATTAATCCACCTTTAAGAACTTCAGGTCCTATTGCTCCACTCTGCATAAAATTTGGCTTTTTCCTGAATTATAATATAAATTCTACTTAAAACTTTTCTTTTGTACTAATGTGGAAAATTAAAATCCTGTGGCATTCAGTCCACTTTCAGTATGGTGAAAATAAATTGTGATATTATTGTTTCTCCCTTTCATTTAATGTATTTTAATTTATATATGATGGGATGATGCATATTAATGAACCTGTTTGAGCTGTAATGAATGGACCTGATGTGGTCTTCCAGCGCTCAGCTTCACGCCTCACCACCAACAGGAAAATGGCATTTCTTTGTAGTTCTGGGGTGGATTTACGTTTCGCCCACGTTTCTGCACTTTCTGGACTCTTAGATCTGAAACTGCTGAAAACCGTCAAAGTCCAAAACACTGCTTCAGTTTGTCTTGTTAAGCCTAGAGGGTGGATGCTCCACGGCTGAGGGTGGATGCTCCACCTGAACATCTGACCCAGGCCGAGGGTGGATGCTCCACCTGAACATCTGACCCAGGCCGAGGGTGGATGCTCCACCTGAACATCTGACCCAGGCCGAG
>JBBBVT010000023.1:1670900-1681149 GCA_037177035.1 Craterocephalus eyresii | reverse complement strand
CAGAGGTCAGCTGCAGGAAACGGGAGGAAAGGTCAGAGGTCAGCTGCAGGAAACGGGAGGAAAGGTCAGAGGTCAGCTGCAGGAAACGGGAGGAAAGGTCAGAGGTCAGCAGGAAACTCACCAGGTCCAGACTCTGCAGGCGGAAGCCGAACGCCGCCTCGCGCTTGCTGCTGTTCATGTAGTTTCCAAAGGCCAGGATGATCTGCGGGAAGAAAACGCTGCAGATAAGAACTTTCCCTCCCGATCATCCGTCATCAGGAGGAGATCTGGTGCCGACGATGATCTGCAGGCTGCATGAAACCAGGAGCGTCCAGCCCGACGTCCTCGCTCACACTTCATTTTATAGGGGATTAAATGAGTCGAAGCTTCTGATCCTTCATGTTCTGATTCTTAGCTTCCAGTTTTACCTCTGATGGGGGGGTGGCGGACCCCCCTGCAGCCCGTTACCATGGTGTCATACCTTCCATCCCATAATAATCCCACCTTACAGCAGAGCAGCTCCCTCACTGACCTCCAGGATTTTCCTCAGCTTGCCGGAGGACCGGACGGACATGGAGGCGGCGATGACGGCGTCCAGTTGCTGGAAGACACAGCATGTTATCGTCATGGCGACGCGAGGCGGCGGGCGGCGCTGGCGGTCCTCACCGGCTGCAGGAGCTGCACGCTCTCGGCGAAGCCGGCCATGAAGGCGAGGGTGGCGATGCGCCGGGCGAGGCGCGGGATGCGGCCGAAGCGCAGCATGAAGCCGTCCTCCTCGCTCAGCTCGCCCAGCGGCCGGCCCGACGCCTCGTACTCCGCCATGCGCCTCATCTCCGCCTCGCCGGGCACGAAGCGCTGCAGCAGCTGCAGGAAGTCCAGGCTCAGAGCGCCGCGGTCGTACCTGCGGGCAGACGCCGGTTAAACTCCCGAGCTTCCGCATGGCGGCGCGCTGAGCGGGACCTACGTCTGGATGGCGGCGCAGATGTCAGACGCCGACATGCCCTCCTTCCGCAGCGTGATGGCCAGGTTCTTGGCCCGGTTGGGCTCCATCAGAGCCGCCCTGCTGGGGGGCTTGGGTACCGCCGCCTTCTTCAGCGTTCCCTCGGCTACGGGGGGCGGCTGCGCCTGCGTCTTAAACTGCTCCTCGAACGTTTCCATGTCCAGCTCCTGCAGAGAAAGCTGCTCGATTCACGGGAAAAACACTTTTATTATCAAACTCAGTCTGAGCGAGCCCCCCCCCCCGCCTCCAGCTGTTTGTGTTTCATGTGTGATTCTGCTGCAGGAGTGAAACTCTAGACGGTGAAATAAGCGTTTTCACAGGGCGGACCTGAATGACGCGCCCGTCGTCCAGCTCGCTGAAGACGGTCCCAGACACCTGGTGGGCGCCGAGCGGCTGCCAGTTGAACAGCGGGAGGCGGTACCGGGGCTGGATCACCGTCCTCCGGCTAACGTCTGCAAGCAAAAGTCATCTGATCAGGTTTTCCCTCAGAGAAGCAAAACAGGACAAACTCAGGTCGTCTCCTCGCTTCATTTTAAAACAAAACGGATGATCTGAGATTAGAATGAATTTCAGGCTCATTTCACAGTTTTTAAGTTATAAAATAATGATGTTCCTGCAGGGGAAGAGCTTTAGAATAAATTGATCTCACGTTGATGAGGGACGGATGAATAAATGGAACATCATCTGATTACATTTCTCCGGCTCTAAATTCAGGTGAAACTGAGTTTTCTGAGGTTTTCATGTTGTGACTCCAGTTTGTGGGTACGACCTGAGCCGGTCGTACCGGGTCCAGGCTGCAGCGCTGCCGGTGGAGGAGGAGGGGGGGGAGGGGGGGGAGGCGGGGCTTGTGCTGTGGGAGGCTGTGACGAGGAGGAGGAAGGAGCATCTGTTTCATCTGCAGCTGTAAGGAGAAGAGGTGAAACTCAGCCTGGATCCGTTACAGGAGGAAGCAGCTGCAGGTACCTGCACCCACCTCCCTGCTCCTTCTGCAGCACCTGGACCCCCAGGAGTCCCGAGGAGGAGCGCTCCACGCGGAGGAGGCCCTGGTCCAGCAGAGCCTGAACGCGGAGCTGCAGCTCCTGCAGGGCGTCTGGGGACGGCGGGGATCGACTCCCGCTCTCACTCTGCAGCTGAGTCAGCTGGGCGCTGGACTCCCGCAGACTCTCCTGCAACACAATCAGCCGTTTCACCGGGACCGAAACACGCACAAACACCGATTTGCCCTGCTTTAAGCTGGTTTTACCGCTTTCTAAGATCCCAGCCTCCTGTAGCACCACAAACAGTTCAGTGTCGGATTTTTCACCAGATTATTTATTCGAAATCTATTTTTCTTGTAAATGATGATAATCATGATAAAGATGATGCCTGATGTGTTTCGGTCTGTTGTCCACTGTGTTTACACGTTTACAGGGAACAACCAATAAGCTGCATCATTTGAAGCATTTAAATATCCAATAAAAACCCCTGAAAGTTCCAGCTCATCCTGAATGTGGTTTTTAGTCGGGGCGCTGCTTCTTCCTTTAGCCTCGGCTCATCTTTGTGACGTTTCCTCTGGTTAACAGCTGAGAACAATTTCCAGACGTCCACACAGAAAATATTTCTTCAAGCATCCGAGCAGCTAAATCCACATCTGCACGTTATCAATGATATCGATGCTTCCATATCAGCCAAAGTATCGGCCCTGAACCTGTGGATGCCACGCTGCTACAAAACATCTATTTTTACTTCTGAGAGTTTAAAGGAGCGAAGCTGCAGCGTTTGGTAAGCAGAGCTGATTGGCTGTCTGGTATCACATGGGAAGGTTCAACTAGCAGTTGGTTTTAGTCTCTTCACAATTTGTTTTCATTTAATCGCTTTACAACATTTCTACTACGTTCATAAAGTCTGTAAAGTGTTCGGCCGAGTACACAGAGGACTAAACCGCCTAAAAATGTTTTACTATGAAGAAAAAGATGATGTTGCACAATTAAACTTTTAAATATTGCTCATTATTTTATCTTAAAATACATTTAACTTCAGGATTGAGTTAACATGTAAGCCGTGATCAGAGTGGATTTTTCATGATTTTTCTGCTGTTTGATGGGATTTTGAAGGAAAACAATGAGGGCTTATCTGAGCGCGGCTTTCAGCTTTAAGCTCATTTATTCAAATCATCTCATCGTGTCCCAGAGAAGCACCGGAGCTTCGAGGGTCCAGTTTCTGATGCGTGTTTTTCCAGAGTCATCCGGCTGAAGAACAGCCTGTTTCCTCCTCATTAGCTTAATGAGCTCATTTATTTGCAAAGATCTTTTTACAGCTGCGTGTTTGTTTGCGGGTTGAATATCTGCTACCAGTTTAAACTTCTCATCCCTGCAGTTTGGAGGGCGGCTCGGCCTCATTAACATGCAAATTTATCAAGACAACTGCTTGAAAATCTAATCAGATCAACTCCTCCAAATGTAGAAAATGAGATCAGTGCCGAGCGGATCTACGGAGGGATGGATACGCCTGCACACCGAACACCATGGATTTCAGCCTTTTGCAGGTTAACTCTGAACCAGAAATTAAAAACAGACCAACCGCCTCCGTAAGACGGCCAACTCTAGAAAAAACTAAATATTCGGATTTCCTTCCATGAGTCTCTGAACTAAATCCTTAAACAGCTAAATACAGATGGGACCGAAAATCAACCAACCACACGCTTTAATAGGAGATGAAATAAGACTCATTTCTGTAAACTAGTGGAACAGGTTTAAACTGGATCTGCAACAGGATCAATATCTCACACAAGCTGGCTTTCATAAGTTCAGTAATACACAGATCCCAGCTGGAAACGCAGCAACCAGTCCGATCCATGATGGCGCTTCATTAAAACCTCGGTTATTATTATCAGAATAGTCCTACATGAATACAGCAGATGCTGAGGGACGTGTTAACACCAGCCGCAGGGAACAGTTTATTGCCCCATCATTTATAATTATTAATTGTCCACAAGCAGAGAACCTCTGCCTGGATAAGGACATTAAGCAGATTCAGCCTCAATCATTCCTTTAAATATAGCAAGCTGGATTATTCCTGGTCTGACTAGTGCAGCCTGGTATAAGTTTAAAAAAAATCTTTTTACTCTGATTAACAGTTTTTGCTTGTTTTGTACCCTTAAGCACAAACAATGCACATAAGAAAATAACTTTTTAAACAGAATTTGAACCGTATGAAATCTTTTTTCCTCCAGCAGCATTATTTGTGAATCACCACTGGGACTGTTGATGTATTTCAGATATGTTAAACTATTTCCCTGCATTTCATGCCGTTCTATGGGCATGTGGACTAGCCTGCGTTCATCCTGTAACAAACACATCGCCGTGCGTTTTACACTCTAACCTTTTGCATGCGTTTCTGTGAGTTTATTTGTGGTGACGACGTGTTGAAGGGAGGCATCGCTTACTCACGGTGTACTGTACCTTTAAAAGCTCCAGCTCTTTGGTGGTCTGAATGAGCTTCTTCTCCAGGTCCGACACTTTCTCTGCGGCCTCCTGCTCGCTGTCCTGCAGCCGGCTGCTCAGCTGGGCAACGACAGAAACTTTAGTTTTCCTCCCCTCATCATATGCATCCTAACTAAAGGCTGGTGCTCCACCTGTGCGTTGGTCTCCTGCAGCTCCTCCAGGTGCTCCAGCAGGCTGTTCTTGGCCTCCGCGTCCTCCAGCAAAGCCCCCACATCAAACACGTTATCCAGGTAGGCCTGGATCTGCACCAGCAACCTGTCGCTCTCCGTGAACCGCAGCACCTGCAGCATCAGAACAGCTGTTCACCACCGATCGGCTCGACTCTCTCGGAGGATCTGCAGGAGTCCAGCTTGCCTCCAGGTAGTCGTCCAGTCCGTGCTGGGAGAACTCGTACTGCAGGTGGACTCGGAAGTTCATGTTCTCCACCGAGTGGACCACGATGTTGATGAACTGCATGCACGCCACCTGGTGGACACGCGGGGAAACCCTCCGTTTAACAACAGCAGCATCATCTGTGCAGACTTTATTTAATACGCTAGTATGATAAAATAATGATTAAATACGTCAGACCACCAACAACCGGCTAGTACTGGGCTGGGGTTACTGCTTTAGGAGACTGGTTAGGGTGTTCATGGTAAATGTCCCAGTAAGGAAAACTCTTCCCAGCCTTTAAATATAGTGTTTATGCATGCATGCATATATACACATATATAAATAATATATATGCATAAAAACTATATTTAAAGGCTGGGAAGAGACCAGAAATGTGGGACACAGTTTTCCTTACTGGGACATCTACCATGATTTCTTCTCTTTCATTGGTTATGGAAATATGAAGAATGAAATGGACATTAATAGAAAACGTTTATATGAAAAAAGGAATATCACTCCTAACGGGAACAAACGATGGCTCCAGCTGTGACACTAAAGCGTAACTGGAACCTCAGATTCTCAGATTTACCATGAAGTCGATGTTGCTGTCTTCCTTCCGGAAGAACTCCATGAGCTTCTCGAATCGGCTTTTCTCTCCACACACCTGGAACACAAGGCATGAAGCTGAACAAGCCTCTATCCTGCAGCACCGAGCGCGCACACAGGAGGGCAGCGTGTGCTCAGACATGATGCAGCCTGCATGTCCTCCACCAGCAACACAAACTGTAGCAGCAGAAAGTAAAACTAGCTTTGTGTTGGGGGAAGATGCAGCTGCATCATAAACGTCTCACCGTGACCCCGACCCCTGCTCTACCTGCTTCCTCATGGCCATAAATAATGCGGCGCTCTGCTGCTGAGGACACATAAGCCGCCTCTTCTTTAAGGCTGATTATCTGCTCACCATCTCTGACCCACCCGCAGGCTGCTGCTGCACCGAGCCGCTCAGCGCTGGGACAGGAGATGCTGCTGCTGCTGCTGCTATAAAGCTGCAGACCGACCTCCTCCTGCTGCTGCTGCTGCACCGATCATAGACCGGTCCTCACTAAGCAGGTACTGGATCACAGACCTGGTCTAATCGGGTTCTTCTGGCTCGTTCTGAACCTGGTCCAGTTCTTATACTCCTCACATGTGGACCAGATCTCAGCAGTTCTCCATCATCAGAGTTAAAGTTTTTCTCTTTGCAGCCATTCATGGAAACAAGAGATAAACCTAATTTTCTCCGCGGGGTTTATTTTTTATTTTCTCTAAGGGTTTATTTTTTATTTTCTCCGAGGGTTTATTTTTTATTTTCTCTGAGGATTTATTTTTTATTTTCTCTGAGAGTTTATTTTTTATTTTCTCTGAGGGTTTATTTTTTATTTTGTCTGAGGGTCTATTTTTATTTTCTCTGAGGGTTTTATTTTTTATTTTCTCGGAGGGTTTATTTTTTATTTTCTCTGAGGGTTTATTTTTTATTTTCTCCGAGGATTTATTTTTTATTTTCTCTGAGGGTTTGTTTTTTATTTTCTCTGAGAGTTTGTTTTTTATTTTCTCTGAGGATTTATTTTTTATTTTCTCTGAGAGTTTATTTTTTGTTTTGTCTGAGGGTTTATTTTTTATTTTCTCTGAGGGTTTTTTTTTATTTTCTCTGAGAGTTTGTTTTTTATTTTCTCTGAGGATTTATTTTTTATTTTCTCTGAGAGTTTATTTTTTATTTTCTCTGAGGGTTTATTTTTTATTTTGTCTGAGGGTCTATTTTTATTTTCTCTGAGGGTTTTATTTTTTATTTTCCCGGAGGGTTTATTTTTTATTTTCTCTGAGGGTTTATTTTTTATTTTCTCTGAGGGTTTGTTTTTTATTTTCTCTGAAGGTTTGTTTTTTATTTTCTCTAAGGATTTGTTTTTAATTTTCTCTGAGACTTTATTTTTTATTTTCTCTGAGGGTTTATTTTTTAAATTGTCTGAGGGTTTATTGTTATTTTCCCTGTGGGTTTATTTTTTATTTTCTCTGAGGGTTTATTTTTTATTTTCTCCAAGGGTTTATTTTTTATTTTCTCTGAGGGTTTGTTTTTTATTTTCTCTGAGGGTTTGTTTTTTATTTTCTCTAGGGATTTGTTTTTAATTTTCTCTGAGAGTTTATTTTTTATTTTCTCTGAGGGTTTATTTTTTATTTTGTCTGAGGGTTTATTTTTATTTTCTCTGAGGGTTTGTTTTTTATTTTCTCTGAGGATTTATTTTTTATTTTCTCCAAGAGTTTATGTTTTATTTTGTCTGAGGGTTTATTTTCTCTGAGGGTTTAATTTTTATTTTCTCTGAGGGTTTGTTTTTTATTTTCTCTGAGGATTTATTTTTTATTTTCTCCAAGAGTTTATTTTTTATTTTCACTGAGGGTTTATTCTTATTTTCTCAGAAGATTTATATATTATTTTCTCGGAGGATTTATTGTTTTTTCATTATTTTATCTAATTTAATTTGCCTTCTCCTTCCTGTTTTCTGCACCGCGCTGTAACGCTTCGGCTGTTTTATGTGGAGCAGCTGGAACCGTCCCGTACTGCAGTACTATACAAATAACTCGCCTGTTCATTAAACTGAATAAACCAACCTAGTGAAACAAAGACACTGTGATGTCACTTCCTGCCCCCCCACCTGTGGAGCAGCTGGGTAAACAGCCACCAGGTGTGCAAACACAATCTCAGCAGACACTTTTTCAGCGACGGGATGCAGGATTGGGTCCTACGAGGGCCGCGCTCCTGCTGCAACACGCCGCACCGGCATGGCGAGCTGGAGCAGGACTCGGGTCGGACACGAAGACCTGCAGCTGCGTCCCTCGTAGGACCGAACCGGGTCGCCCTGGACCACAGAGTCCTCCTATCTGGCCAGATGGTTAGGAGTCAGCGCTGGCTGCCAGCCGAGCCGAGTCCCGGCTGCTGTGGTGTCAGATTGTCAGATGGGCCCTGAACTCCAGACGGGAGGAAGGAAACGGACGGGTCGGACAGCTTCACCCTCCACACATCGTCCGAGAACCAGCAGATCAACGTATACTGGTTACCACGGCAACCCATCTGACCTCTTTGAAGTTGTCGAAGGCAGCGAGGATGATGTCATGGCCGCCTCTCACCAAGCAGACGGCGGCCAGCAGCTCCAGCACCAGAGCCTTGGTCCTGAGGAGCAGAGTCACGATTATTAGGAAATGCTGCATGAACCCAGCAGAGCTAAAACATCTCTGCTCTGCGTGAACAACGGCGTTAAATAATCGGACATGATTCATCAATCGTTTTGATTTTAATCATACATCATTTTTTAATCGATAAATAAAAGGAATGTCCAGGCTGCAGATGTATGTAAACGCAGATTTTCCACTGTGAAATCACATTCAGCTAAAAGTCGTTCACCTTGTAATAAAAATTTACTTTGACTTTATTTAAATATCGGCTATAAATACTGAGTTTAGATATAGAAAAATTAATGATTGATTGATAATTGATTGTTAATTCTCCTGATAATCGATTTATACCTTTTAGCTAAAGCCCGTCCCTCATTCTGATATTTTTCCCATTAAAACATTTTCACCAAACTTTTCCTGTTTGAGGCAAAGACTGAAGCTAAAAATGTTTTTATATCAGTGTTGATAAAGTTACAGCAATCTTTTCTGATTTACAGCTGGTAGATAAAACACACAAACACACACGCACACACAGAACCTGCCTGTGTGTGTGTGTGTGTGTGTGTGTGTGTGTATGTGTGCATGTGTGTGCGTGTGCGTGTGTCCTGCCTGGCGTTCCTGTCGTTGAGGCTGAGGGTGATCTCATTGACGCAGCCGGGATGCTTCATGACTTGGTTGAAGCCGGACTGAGAAAAACAGAAAAAGCAGCGTTTTTATGAGAAAAAAGGAAATATTCAGCCGGAATCTTTTCTTCTTCTTTCCTTTGCTGGTATTTAACAGCAGTTTAACTCCCGAGGACATGAGGAAGGTCTAACATCAGACTCAGGAGTTTATTCGTTTTTATGGATGCAGGTTCCAACCCTGCTGTGTGAAGAATTAACCTTTTTATACTTATTTGCAAAATAAAAGCACAAGGTTTTCAGAAAATAATTAAAGCTGTAAATATTTCCACCATCCTGCCAAGTTTGACTAAGTTTAACTTTAAAATTAGAAAAATCAGATTCTGATTTAACTTTACTTTAAATCTTTTTGTTCTTCATCTTTACTTTAAATCTTAAATAAACAGATGATCCCATCTTATTTTCCAGATTTCCCAACGTTTACTTAAAATGGGAGGTAGATATGTGATACCTGGTAGTTCATGATGGCGCGCAGACACATGATGCAGAGATGAACGTCGTCTTTCTGGCTCACGGTGCGCGAGCTCCTCGCCGCTCTCCTGTAAACACAGCATGCTAGGAAACGTTTTCTCATCATTATTATCACGATTAATTAGATCCCGACGGCTGGAATAAACTGGGAATGTCAGAGAGACGGATAAATATCACGATGCTGCAGCGACATCACGATGCTGCGGCGATTTCACGATGCTGCGGCGACATCACGATGCTGCGGCGATATCACAATGCTACAGCGATATCACGATGCTGCAGGGACATCACAATGCTGCGGCGATATCACGATGCTGCAGCGATATCACAATGTTGCAGCGACATCACGATGCTGCGGCGATTTCACGATGCTGCGGCGACATCACGATGCTGCGGCGATTTCACGATGCTGCGGCGACATCACGATGCTGCAGCGATTTCACGATGCTGCGGCGACATCACGATGCTGCGGCGATATCACGATGCTACAGCGATATCACGATGCTGCAGGGACATCACAATGCTGCGGCGATATCACGATGCTGCAGCGATATCACAATGTTGCAGCGACATCACGATGCTGCGGCGATTTCACGATGCTGCGGCGACATCACGATGCTGCGGCGATTTCACGATGCTGCGGCGACATCACGATGCTGCAGCGATTTCACGATGCTGCGGCGACATCACGATGCTGCGGCGATATCACGATGCTACAGCGATATCACGATGCTGCAGGGACATCACAATGCTGCGGCGATATCACGATGCTGCGGTGATATCACGATGCTACAGCGATATCACAATGTTGCAGCGACATCACAATGCTGCGGCGATATCACGATGCTGCAGCGACATCACAATGCTGCAGCGATTTCACGATGCTGCAGCGACATCACGATGCTGCGGCCATATCACGATGCTGCGGCGATTTCACGATGCTACAGCGACATCACAATGCTGTGGCCATATCACGATGCTGCAGCCATATCACGATGCTGCAGCGATATCACGATGCAGCGATATCACAAAGCTGCAGCAATATCACGATGCTGAAGCGAATT
>JBBBVT010000023.1:1655401-1666096 GCA_037177035.1 Craterocephalus eyresii | reverse complement strand
TATGCACGTATGTATGTTTATGTGTGTATTTTAGGATGTTTTTATTGTTATTTTATTTTATATTTATTGATCTTCTTATATCTTGTTTTATATTGTGAATTCGTGTTGTGGCTGCAGCATGGGGAATGACCCAGAATAAATTTCTTTCTTTGAAAGACAATAAAGCGAATCTTGAATCTTGAATCTTGAATCTAACGCCATCTAAAAACGCGCACAAACATCCCCCAGGAGCGCATCCTGGAAACGAAACCGACTTCTGATCAGCAGAGGTCTGATTGGACGTATGGGTATCGTATCGGCGCTTTGACATTTGGACTGGTAGCCCTTTCCTTGCGCTTTACAAGGAGAAGATCATGCTTGTGATCTGCATTCATCTCATCTCACGTGTAATTTGCATCTCTTCTTTTACAACACCAGATATTTCAATGAAAAAGTTCATTTATTAACAAACCATAAAGTCTGCAACTTCTCCATAAGCTTTAAGCAGTATTGCTGCCAGTTTGGAGCAGACAGCAGCAAAGCCTGTTTAAGCCTCCTGTCAATGCTTTGATGTGTTTGCAGAGAATATCATGAGTCATTCTGGGTTCTGCTAAAATGCCACTTTGAAACCAGGTTGCGTGAGGACTTAATGCTAAAAGAAACATGCAGCTTTCCCATTTACATGAAGCCTGGGTTGATTGTGAGCAGATCTGTCCTTTACGTAAGATATCAGGAAATAGTCTAAGGTTCGGGTTGAAAGTCAGACCTTTGGCAGTGCTGCTCGGTCTGAGTAAGCTGTGATATTTCAGTCATTTTGCACCCCGTTGCGTGACAGTGGCATGGAGTTGTTGGCACAGGGGAAATCGTGGGCAGCTTGAAGGTCTACAGATCAGTCAGAGTCGCGTGCTAACAGCCTTTATAGAAAGTTTCCACAATCACCTTTCTTCATTTCATCTTTCAAAAAGTGACAACGTTACCACACATAAGGTTACTCGCACGGCTAAATTCTCCCTTTTCCTCTGATACAAGCTCTAACTCCTTTACCTGATCAGGACCTACGATGAGGACTGTCTCTAATAAGGTAAGGGGAAGAGAAAAAATTTCTAGACAGTCCTGTGTGTCAGAGGTTACAACTGATTGTTTTTTTGTATTAAATTCTATTTAAAGAAAGGTATTTTTCAGGCTGTGTCATTTCAAAAGTCTACATCCAGGTTTAAACTGTCCCTTACAGTACAGATGTGGGCTAAAATGTAAAAATTTAACATAAATGTTTCTTAGTGACGGTTCCGGCACCGCATGGAAAGAGACAACAGTCAGTTTGTGTTATTTAAAAGTGCCAAATGAAATGTCCCGATTAGTGATGCTAGAAGAAATAGCCAGAAAACGTGTAATTTCAGGAAGCCGTTTAACAGATCGCAGCGTATAAAATAACATTTTAATCTGGATTGTAACTCTGGCTCCTGCTTGATTGAACCCATACAAGGAGTCCCGCCTGGATCTAGTCCTGGTTCGATGCATTTACACCCCATTAAAAATCTTGAATTCAATTTGCTAATAACGCTGTTTGTTGTATGTCATCCGCTCGTTCTGACTCTACCTTCCATAGTTCATTTCTCAGCCAGACCCTCATCCTGATAAAAACACAAATAAATGACGAGCCTCCTCTCTATCTGCAGCTTTAAGCTGTGTAACGGAAGACGTCCTGAACAGAACATTCTTAAATATAGTATGATGATGATAAAAAATTATTCTTAAGTAATCATTTGCAGGTCTTCTTTTTTACGTTTTTGTTTTTAAATGCATCTGAAATTATTCTACAAATATATTACTTTAAAGCTAAAATTTAAAATTTTTTTTTGTAATTCATAATTGTACAATTTAAAATCAGAGATGCAAGATAATGTTTCTTTAGGAATTTACACTTAAATTAAAACTATTGCATTTTAATTTTGAAAGTAATTCAAGTAGCAGAATACTAATGAAATAATTCAATAATTTTTTGCTTGTTCATTTTTGTGAATTAATAATTTTTAAGTGTTAAATTTTGAAGGTCTTATGGTCCAAATTTGCATATCTGTTTCGGTACTGACTGTTATAAGTCTGCTGTTAATTTTTTACGGTTTTAAGGGTTTAAAATATATTTAAAAAAACTGCCCACAATTTCAGGCTACACACTAAACTGTAATACAGCCCAACTTGCGATATCGGTAAACGCAAACGCCTTTACAATCAAGCTGAAAGTGAGATCGCCATGTGAGATTTTGCAGTTTGAGTAGGCAGCAATTTTCAGTCTTTTTCTTCTATGTGCAGCAGCTGTTTGAAATACTCATTTCAGGTTTTGCTGTTTGGGAATCATTGCCTGAATATCTCGCGCCGTCGGCTTGGTTTGTCCTTTCACTGCAGCCGAAAATATTTCAGCTTTAAAACACGGATGCGTGCCACAAAGGCCGAAAACTCTTCATGAGCTTAACACAATTATTTTCCGTTCTTAATCTTCAAGTGTGTGGAAATTTATCATACTGTATGGAGAGCTCAGACGGCTGACAAAACTACACAAATCACACAAATGAGTCATTTGTGGCCTCAGATTTGCGACCACAACCACATTGTTAAACTGTTTAGCTTTTTGGACTTTGTAAATTCAATACATGGTCACACCGACTAATTAAATAAGCTACATTTAATCTAATGTCGTAATTATATTTAAGTACAACAGCACAGCTTCTGTTCAAACTGTTGGATGCATCGAGGAAATTCACAGCAGCTGAGCTCAATAATCTACATTTTCTCCACAATGACAAAATGCATTCCCCAAATAATCTCATGATAAAATTATTTCAAACTTATTAATAATAGTATTAATAATAATAACCAAAAATAGGGACATAATCTTAGTCATAATGATATCAATAACATTACTGCTAACAATGATAATTTATAGAATACATAAATTAAGAGGGAAAAAATAAATCAAATATGATAACCATAACCACCATAATAATCACCTGCAATGATTAAATTACAATTATAATTTCTACAGCATGCTTACCTGTGCTGCTGTTGCTCGTGTCCCAGGTTGTCTTCCTTCATTTGCAGAAGAGGTTTGTGAACCTGGCAGTCTTAAGAAGAAGCCTGCGGGCTCACCGTTCAGCAGCAGCCAATGAGAAGCAGCTGTGTGTTTTGCTGACCTTGTCATACCCCTGACATGGGTATGTTTGCATCAGCGGCAGTCATGATGCCCACGAGCGTGTGCATGAAACTTTGTTGATGTATCTGTGCTGTCACATGTCTGAGACTGACTCTGTGGGTTTCTCATCTTTCTCTACTCAGACTAAAGCTCTTTTTTTCGTCTTTTTGATCTGCAACAAAATATGATTCTGTACCCGACAGCGTAACTGCACCAACTTTTTGGCTGAGTAATCCCAGTAAAGTATGAGGAATTCCACCTAAGAAAGGTTAATTTAACTATATACTTTGATCAGCGATTGAAAAAAAATTAACAGATGTGTTCAGATGAGATAAAAAAATATAAAATAAATCAAATTGAGAGTTCAGGTAGAGGTTAAAAACCTGCCAACACATCTGGGTGTGACTACTTGCTGGTTATGGAAACCAGTTCACCTTTCCTTGACTTTTTCTGTGGTTTTATGACCGTTGATGGAGTCATCTCACAACACAAAGGGCACAGAGGGCAATATGTTTGCCTTCATTCTGCATCTTAAACCTCACACAAACACCAGATGAGCAATGATTACTGTGTCAAAGAAGTTTAATTTACGTTTAGTTAGCATTTGGCCCCAACATCTCAGTCATGGAGACCAACCAGCACATGGTGGATTTTCTTGCCTGTGCACGTTGGATGAAGCAGCTCCTCACAGAGAAAGAAGCTCCAAGCCTGTGTCACTGAGCAGCTTCTGCTGAGGCAGACTGCAAACCCTTTCTCTCAGGAACAACTATTCTCAGAGCCAGAAAAAGCCACATGTGGACGAGTCTGGGAGGCCGGTTCGGTCATGAATGTGTCATACGCACAGGCATACAGTAAGAGGCAGCGCACACTGAGGCACATGCATGCAGAGAAGGCTTCACAGTGTGCTAAACCATGACAAACTGGTCTTTCATCTGAAGTACGGCCTTGTGCTTCCGCCGTCTTTCAGGCCATGAGATGAGCTTGTTTTCAGACATGACTCTGTAGTTAGAGAGAAACACAACTCCTCTCTTCTCTCTTCACCTGTACTGGTCTGACTGGAGCCAAACTGGTCTGAGGGGTAACCTGATAACAGAGCTTAAAATAAATGGAAACTTTGACGCTGAATCTGTTCTCTCCTTTTCCTGCTTGTGCTGCTGCAAAAAGCTATGAACCTGGAAGTGGAGCGCCCGTTCTCACAGGGAGTCCAAATCTCTCAGAATCTAGCGGAAGTAGTGCATCTGTGAGACCACATGACATTTCTGGATGCGCAGGGGTCGACGGGGTATTTCTGAGTCGATATTCATCACAGTGGCATGATGGCTTCTCACGAGAGGCAGCCGAGGGCTCCAACCAGACAACGCTGGTTTACAGACAGATTTCCTCCAACGCTTCACAATCTAACAGGCTGTAGATGCTGAAAGATCAAAATGTTCATTTCTAAGATTTTCTCTTTCCATACTTTCTGTATGTTAAGCTATGATCCATCCTCGCATAGACTGACCAATCCTATAGCTCCTTTTATACCCGATCCAGACACCCTCACCTGTCAGCTCATGTGTTTAGTTGTGTACTTTGTTTTTTCTTACCCTCTAATTTCATTACATTTTCTCAGAAACCAGCAATTTGGTTAGTGACAACCCTTTTTTCTTTTTTACTTGTCTGTTTGAATATTTTGTTTGTTTTGCATTTTAAGAAAACCTCCAAACCTTTGGATTTGTGTGATTGTAGAACATCTGCACAGTTTTTAAAGTAAACACAAAGCTTAAAATCCTTACTGGAAACCTGTAAGATATATAAGATATAGGCTTAATATGTATTTTACAGAAAATCCAGCTTGACTAAAATAATCATTGCAATTATCAGATAGAAATTATACAAAGGGAAATAAGCTGCATTCAAACAACTCTAATAAATTTTGCAGCTAATTCGGAAGTTAATACTTATTCAGATACTGGTCATGTTGTACTCATACAAACATCCTGACGCTTGCAAAGGACTTTTTAAAACAGGGAAAGAAATTAAATGTCAAATGATCTAATATTTCTCCACACTGTTAATCAGTCATGATTCTTAACATCTTTATCTTTCTTTTATTTGGTCTTACAGTTTGATGAGGAACTGAATTTACCGCACGTGTTTAATGCACACATGGTGCCTGAAAACAGAAGGTTGTTCGGCAAACACCAAACCACAGTGTTTGGTTGCAATGGTTGCTGTGCAGAGCTCTTACCGATGGGAACTTTCTGGCATGTTGACAGCTGCACTCATATGTTGACAAGACTCCATCCAGTGTGGTTAACGTCTGATTTCAACCACACTGGTTGTTTATATGTGTGGTTAATGCAAACTGGTGTGAAACTGGTGACCTGCTCCTCAACCTGTGAGCAACACTTGGGTTTAACAGACACTGGTACCCACCCAGTCCATACTGGCATCAAGCATGATCGCTGACATCGATACAGATTGGAAAATTAACTATTACTACAATAAACTGACGTCACAGTTTCCCTGACATCTAGTAAATATAAACCGTCAACCTAAACTATTTGTCTTTGAAATTGTCCTTTAGTGTCTTTTTGCGGTTGCCACATGAAATCTGGTGGATTGGGCTGGGTCTCAACACTCACTTCCTGAATGGATTCAGATCACTACAGCCTGATTTGACTCAATATGGATCCGTGTAAAGATGTTTTTGTCATTTTTCTTTAACTCTGAGACATTCTGGGATCATTTTATGAAACATATCTGGGAGTTATCAGATTACGGTTATCTGATAATGACATGTCTACATGAGCTTCTGATATCAATGTTGATGTTTACCAGTCCATTATCGGATTTATTTGTTTATATTTGCGCATGAGGACATCACTTCCTGTTATTCTAACACTGTTTGTTGAACATGGTCGAGCCCTCTTTGCATCAGCTGCTAATGTGAGTCATACTAGGCTGGTTATAGGTTTAAATGTAATCCGGCGGTGAATGAAACAAGAGTAGACTTGTCACTAGAAAAGGAAACATGCAGAAAAAAACAAACTGAGTTTTAATGTATCAACATTATATTTATTTTAAATCGATTCAAATCAGTTAATTAATTTTCTAATGCTGACGTTCTTTTTGAACTGAGAGACACGCCAAGGAGATGGAAAACCAGATCTAGGCAATAAATAATGATTCATGTATTCACACAGCATTCTTTTAATGTATAAAAAAAAAGGCAGCTTTTATAGTATCACATTAACAATTCAGTAAATTATTTAACAAAATAATTGTGCCGGTGAATTTAAAGTGAATTTGCTTTTATATGAATAAACTTAATTGAAAGTAGGGCTACCTTTACTTACAACTGCCAGCCATCAGATAATCACTCCATCCAGGAAAAACTTTTCAGGTTTTAATCTATTTCTAAGGGGTTTTAATTAAATTTTTTTATTAATGACTTGTACTAATCGAGAGACGGTGGGATATTTAAAGTAACTCCATTGTGTTTTTGTAAAGCAAACAGTGTTTCATGTGATTATAATCCTCACAAATGAGACACAGCATACAAAACGATTAGAATTTTCTTTCCAAAATGTTTTCTTATCAAAATGAGATCCATGATTAATCATTTCAGCTTCAAGAGATTTAGTGAAATATGGTAGACTTCTAAAAATCTACAGAATCAAAACTATTTCTTTGTCCTTTATAGGATTTAAATGGTTGGACTGCATCAGGTCCAGTCTGACTGTGAGCTCCATTACTTAACCGTGTACATGGGTCAGTAAAATACTACAAACTTTTACCAATTTTTTGCAGCTGTTAGTACTTTTATTGTTTACTGTGGATTGTAGAAATAATCTGCTTTCATGTCATCAGCTTTTTTGTGATACAGTTTCGAACATGTTTTCATTTGCGGTCCTGGAGAATCTAGGTCAAACAGTGGTAATGGCAGACAAAATAATTAATTTTAGCACCGTTCATATCAGCCACAACATGAAACGTTAAGCATTATAAACTTTAATCCCAGACTGAAACGATAGACGGTGTCAAGGATAAATGTACGCAGACTATTAATACCAGTGAAAGTTTATTCTGCACATTATATTTCATCCCCCTGAATAACAGCTGCATTTAACAGTTACTGAAAATGTTTTAGACTGAATTATTTGCCATCTGTCATCTCTCTTCTTTCCTTAGCGTTTTTCAAGCAGAGGCAGGACTGAAAATTGTTGCTACTGGAAGAGAGGGAGGGTTTTCCTTTCTGCATGCTTCATTAGAAAGTAAATGTGCAGCGACATAGAGTCTCCTAGGGTTTGCCTTTGTGATTCTGAAACAGGAAAGTTATGGAGGAAAGTGAGTCTTTTGTCAGATGCAGGGACAAAACAAAATGAGTTTCACATCAGTGAGGGAGGTTATTCAAGAAAAACTAAGATTACAGAGAAAATCAGCTTAATTTAAGCAGTGGAAGGCAAATTAAACCAGTTTTAATTAAATCTCAGAACCAGGGAAACAAACTATTAATGCACTTAATGTTTATACTGTGAAATTGGTACAAATATATGAACCTGCCTCCAACTTTTTTTTCTTTCATAGCCGTTTCAAACGATCTATTCGTGGCTGTTCACATTTGCAGAGCGGCGGTTTATTTGATGTGTTTGCAGGTTACAGGCAGTTGTGTTCCTCACGTGGGAGTTTTGGGTAAATCTGTTAATTTTCTAGCTTTTTCTACCAGACCAAAACAGAGGAAATGTGTTTTTACAGCTGTTAGATTTACAAAGAAAATCTGTGTTTACCTGCAACTTCAATCAGCTGACGTCTCAAGAGGCGTCATTACAGGATGTTTTCAGAGTCGATCAGAAGATGAAACATTGAAGAACTGCCCTGTATGTGAGAATTTACAGTAGTGAAACTATTCTGGGCTAATGTGGAGGTTCTGAGTCACAGTTTTAAAAACAGGCTGATTTTAATACCAATGATTGAAGAGATTTATGTTCTGCTTTTAAAGTTGATCACAGCTGTCAGATCATGCTAAAAGCTGGCAAACCTCCAGGTTTAAGCAACCTGTTTAAAGCAGTTATTCACATCTAAATGGAAAATGTAGTGTGAACAATAAAAGGGAATACAGAAAGAGAGGGGATTAGCTTGAGCGGTGAAATTTGGCCTCAACAAAACATTAAAGATTATTTGTCTTTTTTATTTTAAAGGTCAAAAATAATTTTAAAAACCCTTCAAATATTTTAGTAATTAAACCAAACAAAAAAGCATTTATTCTAATAAATATATGTTCACATTTCCCTGCCACTGAGTGACAGATTGAACCTTTTTGAATTTTTATGTTTTATTTCTGCACTTAGAATTATCTGTACCATCTAACAAAATCCTTTGCATTTCGGAGCCTGTGGACGTAGCACTGTCCCACCTACAGGATGGACTGTACTCTGTAAACAATGTGCTGTTGCTTTTCCCCACCATTACATTTAAAAACAAATATTTTCGGATATATTTTAAAAAGAAAATGAACTTGCATGCAGAGTCTTTTTATCATGCAGATGCCCTTTAACTGCACCAGCAGTCTTTGTGCTTACAAGCTGTGCTTACAATATTTACTGCTTGAGTTCTTCATCAGAATCTGTCCAACGCTGTTGCAGAACATGATTATTTAAACTCATTACCTTTCCCTGGTTGGTTTACTACAAACAGAAAAACATAAATACGCCGTGAAGTGGTGACCTGGAGAGCTTTACATGTCGGCACATTTACGCAGCACTGAACAGTAATTGTTTGCTAAATGATGAATGGATCTGTCTTGTATTATTTCAGGCAAATTTACATTTTTACTTGCATTTTAAAAGTTTGATTTTATTCTGTAATTTTTTTAATATAAAAGAGAACTGACTGGCTATGCTTTCCATGTGTTTATGTCTTATCTAAAAAGGCACCCTTCTCTGGGACACGAGGTTTCCAGCATAAGTTGCTGTGGTGAAATGTAACGCATGGACCGCCATACTGATACTGAAAACCAAAACTGAACATGAAAGTTAATCCACAAAGCCCCTAATCCTGCTTCTTAGTACCAACTTCTGAAACCTGAACTCTGCTTTTCCTGTGCAGGTTCAATTCAATCCAACTTTATTTGTTTAGAGTCAATTCATGACATCGTCTCAAGGCGCTTCGTCTGTTTGAGCCGATCTGATTGTCACACATTCGTATTTACAAGCTGCTTCATAACAAACAGCCTAACCTGCTGCATTCAGATCCACACATTTTAAAGCAGGTCCATAAACACATTTGCGAGCAGAAACTAAGTGAAATATGTGCTTGTTGGTCTGCCAGTGTCGGCCGTCGGCATCTTTAAATGTCTTTCAGCGAGCAACAATGCCAGCAGAGTTTCCTGTCTCCGCAGACTGAGGTGGAGACAGACCATCACAAAAAGCTCTCACGTTCTGCAGATTAAAAACCACCAAACACAGGAAGTTCTTCTTCTTATACTTCTATCTATGTAATGACTAGTAAAGGCAAATTTACATTGCTTTTCAATGCTAACTAATTTAGGTCGTGTTTCTGTAAAATGTGCATGAATAAACATGCTGCCTGCTACAAACACTCTGTCTTAAAGTTGCTATAAACACTCCTGTAAACAGTCAGCACAGACACGTTTTTCTCTTCCTAACTATCATGCTGCACCAGCTTCCTGTTTCTCGGCCCGCCGCCCTCCAGAAAGCTGCCATGATCACAGCCCCTAAATGAAGGAGGAAATCCCTTGACTGTTTTCAGCGGATATCTGTGGAGGAACAGGATCTGGGTGTGCTGCACTCAGGTTTCAATGCCACCAACGTCAAGACGCCCTGCAACAATTAGCAGATGCATCGCTCCAGATACACTTAGTGTTATGTTCTTACTGACAAAAAACTCTTATTCAACACGCGCCACGCAATACAGCTGCCGTTTGTCAAATTATATCAGATATGCCACATATTTACTTTCAGTAAATAACTGAGAGCCTCCCGCAGAGCGCTACTGCATGCTCATGTTTCAGCTGCAACAACTTATTTAACTCATACTGATACTGTGGGTCGAGTCTAACTTTTTAACCATCTGGGAAGAGACATCCTGAGGTCGGGGGAAAACATGCAGAAAGGTGAACGCTACACAATCCCAATCAATTATAAAACCATCATTTAACAAATTTAATTTTTTTCTTTTTAAGAAAATGTCAAAAGACTTCCACTTTGACCCACACATATCTGTGAAGCTACCATCGAACTTTCCACCCATCCGATAGCTTCAATTGACACCAATGTCCAATCAGGATCCAAAGAGAACAAAAACAAAAACAATGGTCCTCTACGGCTCAAAAATTAAGCCAACGTCATGTTTGTGACACACAACAAGCCGACATGTCGTTGGTTTTATGGGAACAGTAGGTAAATACAGCAGCAGCATTGATAACTGTAGCAAATGGCAAAAAACTATCTGGATGAACATGTGTGTACGTGCACGTGTTTGTTGGTGTGTGTGTGTGTGTGTGTGTGTGTGTGTGTGTGTGTGTG
>JBBBVT010000023.1:1635117-1650799 GCA_037177035.1 Craterocephalus eyresii | reverse complement strand
GTGTGTCTGTGTGTGTGTGTCTGTGTGTGTGTCTGTGTGTGTGTGTCTGTGTGTGTATGTGTGTGTGTTAAATGCTTATTGACTTTATAGGGATCGTTTCCACTGATCAGCTATTCCTAACTCTTTTCCACCGCTCTGCTCTTCATTAGGTATTTTCCACCCGCGGAGCTTGAACACACTCGTGCACATCATGAGATAAAGAGGGTTGGGCTTCTTTCTGAACTGGCTGGGTCCCAGATATTTGGCCTCACAATGGCCCTTGGGTCACAGATCCTGCTGGAGGCTCCTGCTGCTCCACTCATCACCGTCCACCATGCTTCTCTACCTGCTTCTTCACGCCCTCGTCCTCAGTAAGTCTGACATCGCATGCATGTTTCGGTTCATTTCCTGCATTTGTGGGCTCGCCGTTAGTCTCGGTGAGCGCGGTACTGATAAGGGAATGAGGAGCAGAAAACAAAGGACTGCCGGGGAGTCTTTCCCTGGACAATGTCCTGCATTTGTGCTTCTTCGTAAATATAAATGTGTTTCCTCCACAGGTACACAATCGGCGAACATAACAGAAGAAGTGAGTGAAGCTGCTTTGAACCAGACATCCAGTGTGTTTACAACTCCCAGCAGTAAGTGACGGCTCGCTCAGTGATGCAACATCGCAGCTGTTAGTGTTTCAGTCAACGTGCAATGAGGTGGCATTTCTAACTCTTAAAAATCAAGGAATACTGGGTTTAAATCTGGTTTGATCAGTTATGTATCACACAGATATTGTAAAAAACTATGATGCATCTTTTTCTGGACACTGTTCACTCAGACACTTGGTAAATTAAATTTCCCTGCAGACACAACAAAACCGAACAATGTGACATCCAGTTCGTACAGGAATGATTTGGCCGAGATGGAGAAAGTACTGCAAGGAAACCACACACCCACAGTTATAACAGAGGATGATGGTAAGTAAAAAGTGCTTCATCTGCACGAACAAAAATCCCCACCCTACTAGACCATCGCCTTTAAAATGTGCTTTTCCTTGACTACTGCGCTTCTGAATCAGCTGAAATACTTTGTAACAGGAAGGAAAGATCAGAATCTACTTTCACTTCCAAGAAAGCGGAGATAACGAAATGTGCTGATCAATGAGCCGTCACAGAGCCTAGGGCTGGGCAAAATATCCAGATTTTCAGATATAGCAGGACTTTGTCACACAAGATAAAGAACGAGTGAATAGGGTTTATTTGAGTTAGCTTGTTTTGAGTTAAATATATCTATTTTTTTGCAGTTTGCATAACTGTATCTTTGTTCTGGTCATTGAAAGTATTTTTAATTCATTTATTACACATCTAATTTTATTCAAATATTTTAATGCACATGTGCTTCTGATCCTTAATAAAAGTGCTTTTGGCACTCAAGGTCATAAATTTGAACTGTCTCTTTGTTTACTTGACCAAAAATAAATTATATCATGATATATAACAGATATCTTGATTGAGTAAAAAATGATTGAGATATGAAAATTGTCTCGATTGGCTGAATTCATGTACATCACAGATAATTTTGTTTATCCGGCAGAGAGGTTCCAGGACCAGCAGGACGCGTTACCAGATAATACCTGTAACACAACCCTGCTGGTAGAACTCAGCGACCTGGTCTGCGGGGGGCCGTTTCACCAGGTGATGGAGGGAATCAGCGCGGATAACTGGTGTGACCTGGAATACGTCATCGGGTAAATAACATTTTCAATGCATCTACTGGTTTTTAAACACATTGTGGTGTTATTATTTGAACAGTTTTATTGACGCTACACAATAGTTATTTAATGGTTTTATAATATCCACCAACAATGCCATGACTTACATCATCAGTTTAACCCTTAATTCTTTTATTGTTTTGGCAAATGGTTGAGATAAAAATTAAGTAATGATAGTAAAATGGTTAAACTTTGAAACAGCATGGGGATAAACTATTTCTTTTGAATTTACCCAGACAATCTCATAGATGGTTCAGGCACGTTTACTTCTACGATCTTTTACTAAAATTCATGATAGTCTGTAAAAGTTTGCTCTACAAACAGAAGAGCAGGATGTGAAGGACCGGTGCTGACTAACCCAACGTCTCCTAAATCCAGCTCTTTCCTATCAGGCAACAAAGTAGACACCTTTTAAGTAGATTTTTCTTTGTTTGCAAACCACCTGCAGCCAGGTGAAAATATCTCAGAGTTTGGCGTTTCATGGCCGCGAGGTGATGCAACCCCAGGCCCTGATATGGACATAAATACGAGACTGAATATACTGATAACACATTTCATGCACTTCCCTGTACGCCTCACAATTGACCATTTTAAAATAGCTTCACAACAAACTCACAACACAGGAGAAACAAGGCTGACATTTTACACTAGGGGTGGGCGGTAAATCGAAAATTTACCAATACCACGATAACGATATAATTTTTGCCCATATCGGTACATTTGATGTTTTGAGAAAATGAAAATACAATGGGGCTGCCCAGACAGTGCTTATTGGTCCCAGTATGAATTAATTCATATTAAATATTTTACAAAAACACTGAATACCAGCAAGCAAAGAGAGAATGGCACGGTGGACCCGTACATCAGTCTGAAATTACATCAGTGGCAAATAAAACTGTGAAACTGCTCAATATATTGTGATATTTACAGTATTTAAGGTCATGTATAATGGGATAGCACTGGATTTACATCAGTCTATGATCAGACATTTTCATTTTCAGTGGATCTATGGAGCCTCGGTTCCTTATGTTTTTGTCCAATGAGCAGCTAAAGATCAGAGAAACTGAGCAGACGCAAAGCAGGGAATAAGCCTAAGCAGCAGAGATGTCAAAGTTCTGCTCCAACACGCCTGATTCAGAACAAATGGGTCCAACATCTTGTTACGTTCTGTTCAACGACGCATTAGCCTGAGTGAGGTGCAACGAAGAAGAGGAAACATCTAAAACCTGCAGGACAGCTGCCCTCGAAGACCGGAGTTTCCATCCAATGACTGAAAATGTACTGTTATCTTCTGAAACTCCAGAGTTGGCGAACAGAAAGTAGATAAGTAGATTCAGTAAAAACTATGTGCAAACGTCCTCAGTTGGCGAACGCCTTAACAGGAAACATGATTAATTTGTTTATTCACCAGATAAAGCACCGCATACTACACAGCAAGCATGAAGATGTAGGTCAATGTGACAGTTCCTGCAGTGCAAGCATCAAACAGAAAAGCAGCGCATCATCATATTAATACCATCAAGCAAACATTTTACAAAACACCAGTTTTATATTTCGTAAAAAACCACACGAGGCCCTTTGCAGCCAAAAGTACACTTTAGTACCAAATTTAACTCTGTATGATGGCAGATAAAGCAAAAAAATAAACTCTCCAGGAGCAGGTTCAGTGAACTGTGGCAGCACATCTATTTTCTTATGCTTGCAGCAATAAGAAATAAGAAAAAATGACATAATGTAATATATATGTATCTCCAGTGGAATGGAAGATCTCCTATACACTAAATTCATGGTCACATTCAGTCAAGTTGTTCATAAAAATGGAGTTTACTCGACAAACAAAGAATTAGTTTACTCATCTGTGTGTTAACAAGATAACTTAAAACTTAAAACATAATTGCTTTACGCATTAATGACTTTTACAATTAATTAATTTAAAATAAAACTCTGATGTGGTAAAAGATTATGTAATATATATGATGTGTAGGCTAATTTAACATCCATCTTGCATCATGTCTCTTTTCTGAGCTCTCCCGGACTAATAAAAGTCAACCTGATGTTGGCTTTTTCTCCTCTCTTGCTCAGTAACGTTCTCATTGCTGGCATGGCCTTAAAGACACACTACTGCGCTTTAAAGACAGCTAATTCATCCTCCATCCTCCCTCCTACCTGTACTGATATCTCTAGCCGCTATGCTGATAGCACCACATGGCGACCCGGTCCTGGAGGAAAAAGAAGTGAAATGCAGCAATTAGCCTTGGGCTGCTGGGTAACAAGGACTCCATCATAATAATAATAATAATAATAATAATAATAATAAATTCACCTCCATTGCCCCTCTGGGGACTCATAAATGTTACTACTAATGTTCAGTTTGGATGACCAATGACATCCTGGCTAACCTTGTCATAACAAAGGTTAAAGCACATCAAACTTTTTAGTCGTGGCTATAGATATCCCTGCTTTTATCAGCATCGCTGTTGCACCAACACACGCACAGGTTTTCACACTTTGTGCAGGTATTCTCTGCACTGCAATGTCTCCACAAATGAAGAGGAATGGGTTTTTAGTTATTTTAGTCCTCTACTCAGCCCTGGGGATATCAGACTGAAACATCCCAAACTGTGGGAAACTGAATAATTTGTTCATTAAAGCGTTTTAATGAAAGTACTTTGTCCATCACTGATAGTTACTCCCGGCGGGACGTTTACCTGAAGGGAACCAAAGCGTTTTACTTACCTCGAACCAAACCGAAACCTTTCTTTTCTCCAACGAAGTTAAATGATCCATATCCTTATTTCTTGTATGTTTTTGGCATTTTTATCAGCTGACATAAGTCCTCTTCTCTTACTTCCACCGCCGCTAGCTAACTTGTTAGCCACCCTGGAAAAGTAGCTTCTTAACGCCACTAGTTTGTCTCATAAAAATCTCCTTTCAACTTTCTACCGTTTCCAAAAATAATAATAAATATTGCGTTTTCTGTGCAAAATGATATTTCTAATTTAATTTAATTTAAGTTCTCCTTATGAAGTCAGCATTGTTTCAGGTCAGACTGGCACCGACTGAATGGTCGCTGAACTCATTTGTCCTTATAATCACGGCTCCTCCAACTGCAGTACCTTTTTTAACCACACGTTAACTCCCATTACCACCAGTAGTATTCAGAGGGGGCGCTGTTTCACATTTTGAATTAACCACACATCAACTCCCATTACAAGTAGTTTTGAATCAGAGCGGCGCTGTGTTAGCATTAAGGGAAGATTTAAGACTATTAGGTATCATTTCAAGACGGAAATGCGTTAATTAGCATTGAATACATTTGATAAGGTGGATAAAATAAAATAAAAAAGCCTAATAGCTTACATGAACACTTGACCTTATTTTGGTGTCTAATATTATTATTTTTATCAGTCACTATCTGTTTTCCATTTTACTTAAATTCACCACCCCATACTACTTCAACATCTTGTTCTGTGTCTCTGTGGTATGAAACTTTTTTCCTTGAAAATCTAAATTGGCCCCTATAAAATCATACCAGTGAGCCTTTCTATTGCTCTCTGGGATAATTATAATCCTCTGTTATTACTGATACAAATTAGTTTTTTTTTTATTTTAAAGTTTTTTACTAACTTGATTTTGCCTCAGTATTGATAAAACTTTATTGTATACATTTCATGCTTTTAGTGGCAGATTAGGTGTTATATCCTGGTATATTGTTTTCCGTGTATCAATGCAGTTATATTTCAAGATTTATTTCTTTTCAATACATTATGCCAGAAAGGTGAAAAGTTTTAAGAGATAGACTGATATGATGTATCTTGACAAAACACCAGCTGTATTCTCTATAATATCATGACCATCAAAATAGTCAAATGTTCAAAAACAATAGAGAATTTCATTGTGAAATATGCATGATGAGGACTAAACAAAACAAGGTGACTAATTTGACTCTGCTGAATGAATTTTAATGGTCTTTTTCTGCAACCCACCTTCACCGCTTCACTCATCTGCTGTGTTTACACTCTAACAGGAAGTAGTTTAACCACAGCAGTTTTGGTTATGTCAGTTAAGCCACATTGTTTCAGAGCACTCAGAATTCAGCTAAAAGAAGTTTCACTTGAGTTTTAAAAACCAGCATTTCTCCCCCCAATGACAATAAAATGTTATTAGAGATGAAAGAGAATGCCTTTAATGCAGTTACATAGCCTTTATAAATTGTTCACTTTATTTTTACTTACATGTTCCCTTGAAGCTTTGAATCAGTCTGTGTGGTGTTACTGAAAAGATAATATGTTGTGTAATTTGATTAACTCCCTTTCATGGAGGCATGGTGTTTCAGTTGCTATGGTGACTTGTTTGCTTAAAATAATGATATTTTATCTTTTATTTTGATGTTGATTGTAACATAACTCAGTTAGGTTTAGTAAAAACTACTTAATTAACTACATAATCAATGAAAGATCTTGTGGGGGAAGAAAACCTTTTAACAACCTGATTATGTAATACCGTTTTCATTTATATGTAGTTACTTTTATGACCTCTAGAGATCACAGGCTCTTTGAACATAATTATAGACCTTTTCTGGCTGCATAAGAAGCAAATATTTTTGTTCTGGAATATTATATAGTTATAGTTAATATATGTGTGTAATCTATGTGTGGCCCTGCAACAGGCTGGCGACCTGTCAGGGTGGACCCCGCCTCACGCCTGCAAATAGCTGGGATAGGCTCCAGCCCACCCGCAACCCAATTGGATTAAGAGGTACAGAAGATGAATGAATAGTTAATATAGTTTCAAATATTATTTTCTTTGTTCTGTTTTTTTATAATCATAATTGATTAATTGAGACTTGGATTTGTCGGATTGAAATTTAAACTACGACAGATTCCAGATAGAGGACATGTGTGGGCCAAATCGGCGCTGCTTTGGCGCTGACAGCTCAGTTACATTACAGCAAATGTTGCGTTGGCCAGAAGGGCACCAGATGCTGCATCTGTTGGCAGCTTGCCTTGTGTCAAATCTCCTCTGGGCCTCATGTGGCCCAGATGTCAGTTGTTGACCTGCATGTGGATTTTGTGCATCAGAAGTGGTTCCAATACAAAAAGGCTTCCTTAGGGCCATTTCTTGTGGGCCACATGTGGTCATGTGGTTGAGTTTTAACAGCCAGACTCACATTTAGGCAACTCAGTACATAAAGGCCACATTTAGGCCAAACAACAATCCAACTGTGGACCAAATCTCAACCAAACATTTTTTCCATCTCAGATTGGTTTGTGAAAAAGCTATATATTAATTTTCCATACCACAAGATGAAACTGCAGCATAGGATATAAATCAATTCAAATACATTAGACTAAATAAAGATTAACAGTTTGTTTTGTTTTTTAATTCATTGAAATTTAAGCAGGCAAAGTGGTAAATAGTTTGACATGGCACCGAGGTGAGCTACCAGAGGTTTTTAACAAAAAGTTCATGGTAATATTTCAGAATGATGTAAATCATTTTCAATCAATGAAAAAAAATCCTTTTCAGGACAACTAAAGCTGTTTTGCATGAATGGATGTTGGCCAGGCTTGCAAATGTGCCACAGAACTGTATTTGGCAAATGTGGGGCTTCAAGATTCCTGGATGGTAGACGGGGCTTTTATTTATTTATTTATTTATCTATCTTTCTATCTATCTATCTATCTACCTTGCCTGTCATAATGAGGCGAAGGGGTTGGGAGTAAAGAGGGTTGGTAGGAATGGGATGAGGTGAAAAGAGAGAGGGAGGCAAACAGCCAAATAGAGGGTAGCATGTAATCAATATAATCTGTGTTCGTGACGATCCTGATTACTGGTAAATGCCCCGATATCATATGTTTAAAATACAATAGAAAACTTATCACCCGAAAAGGAAAGTGCCACAGAAACATGTCTTAGTGTTTCAGTCTCGATAAACACACTGTGGATTCATACATTTGAGTGAAAATCAAGAAAAATGGTAACTGACAAAGTCTCAGTTTGTACATTCTGCTTTGCGATGAAAAGGCAAGTTGGAGGAAACTGACAGAAAGACGTCCAAACCACAACAGAATCAGAAGAGTCTGCAGCTTCGTGACAGACGGCACATGAGACCACTTTTCTTTCCACGGCAGAAAGCGTGTTCAGCCGTCTAAGCGTGGCTACTTTGATGGGTCGCAGGTTTACTTAGAGTGTTTCTTTTTGTTGACTGATGGCTTCTCCTCGCTCACACAGACCATACAGCGAGCTGACAGATTGTTTGGAGAAGGTCACCGTCTTTATCGGCTGCCACTTCCCAAACCCGGACATTCAGGACTACTTCCTCTCCGTCCACTCCTTGTACTTCCAGAACTGCACTGATGAAGACGAGCAGCATGAAGACGCCCCTCACAGTGTGGTGGTGGCGCTCACCATCATCCCCGTCAGCCTCATCCCCGTCCTGGTGTATCTGGTAGTTTGGAGAAGCTAGACCCGGCCGATGGGGCCCTCACTTCAGATCCAGTTCAGGCTCCTGACCAGCAGATTTTACAGCACATTATGGATTGTTTTTAACATAAAAAAGAGACAACAAAAGGCTCTTTTTCTTTTATTTATTAAATAAATTTGAGAAATTTGATTGCAGACAGACCAATATACAATGCTGCCAGTTTGGGGTCAGTTACCAAGAAAAAAATTACTTAAAGACACATTATGAGTTCTTTGTTTTGTGAGATTAAGGACAATTTATAGAATATTTTACTTTTGCTTGTTACCATTGTTGAGAATGATTTTAGAGACATTTGACGTACAACACAGAATCCCACCGTTACAAAAAACACGCAGCTAAGCTAATTGCATCTCTGTCATCAGATTAAAATCATGTTTCAGGGTGACTGAGTAAAATATTATGAGATATATATGAGCTTGGTAAAGCTAAAAACTGGCTGCTGTGAACAGAGCTGTAAAGACGGATATGTTTCCTTCAAATTTATTGTTTAATATTTAGAATCATAGACACAAGAAATACGATTTTCCTTTGCTGTGGAATGAAGGTTTTTGTTAAGTGTAATGAGCAGTTCATCCCTCTAGATGTCACTACATCTCACACATTCACCCTTTAAAGATAGCCGAGAATCTACATTTTTTATTTTTCTATTTATAATTTAATTCTTTTTTTTTCTTTTAACACAAACTGAACTCATATCTATTAAATAAAACAGGTATAACTATAAAACAAATCTTAGGAAATGTTTTATTCTTCAACATAGAAAATGAAGCCTCACATAGGAATTAGTTACTTCTATCAAAATTAAAATAAGTTTTTTTTACATTTATTTAACTCATCCTATGGACCAGATGGGGCCCTCTGAAGGGCCAGTTTTGGCCCCAGGGCCATATGTTTGATACTCCTGTTGTAAATACTCCTTTATTTCTTCGGTTCTGTAATGTAATGCAGAGACAGAGATAACATATTTACCACCGTTAACTTTCATTTGACAAAATGCAAAGATAACATGCAGTTTCCTGCTTGCAGTCATATAGTGACCCAGTAACAATAAAGAGCTTTAGTCTGGGGAATATAGACTCATTTCCAGAGTCTTGTCTCTGCTGGTGTTCATGTTGTGGCACCAAACATCCTGCATTAAAGACGTTATCATTAAACAACTCTTTTATGTTTTTTCTTTATCTTGGTTTTACTGTTCTTGTTTTGTTTGATATTAATGTGCACCTAATAGATAAATCCTTGTATTGGGGAGAAAATAAGGTTAATGCTTCTGTTCACTTCTGCTTTAAACCTTTTTTTTAAATTAATGTATCACATGGTTACCTCTCTTTTTAGAAAGTATTATTATTTTTTTTTTATATCTTCATGCTAAAACACAAAAAAAATATTATTGTTTTAATGTGTAACTTGAATTCTCACCAAAATGTAATGTGTGGTTAACACTGATCTATAACCAGATATCTGATAAATGCCTTGTTATAAAATGTGTTATAATGTGAAATGAGGTTTTCAGTTGCATTAAAAAAACTGTGGGAAACTTGCAAAGTATGTCATCTTCACGGTCTAAATGAGGAGCTGAGAGATGACAATTTCCTTCTTCACATCTATACCACCACCTGCTGCCACACAGCCAATCAGATCCATGGAAAAAATCTGACCAGAAGGACGCTTTTCTATCTATTCATTGCGTCACGCATTTTGGTTTTATGTTTTTAACCTCAGCAGCAAAAACAGGTCACGCATGGCAGCAGGTTTTCCTGACAGACAGAAGGTGGAAAACATAAACATAATTCATGATATTTTCTTTAAAGTTTTTTTTTGCTTCTCAGAGAAGAGACGTGATGCCGTGTTTTCGTGCAGATTGCTGAAGCTTCTCACCGCTGACCCTCCCCTGAAAACGAAACTACATTATCTCTTTTATCTAGAAGCCTCATGCATCTCTGACAGCAGGATATTCAGCATTTTTCAGTATCTCAGGAAAAAAATCAGAATTTAGATGCAGATTTAGATTTAGATTTACTTTAGGACAGGACAATTACATCTTCAGCTGGGTCAGATTTTCAGACGAAGTAATTCAACGATGCTAAACAGCTCCAGTAGTAAAATGTAATCAAATGGCAATTTTGGATCTTTCTTTCCCCTTTTTTCCTCATTTCATGGCTCCTTGCTTTTAAGTGTCAGTGTCAATCAATTCAAGTAATCAAACAAACTTAAGTTAACTTTTTTATTTATTTATGTTGAACCATAATTACATTCAACACATATCCATATTTTTCATATCATGTTCATATTTTGCCTGAAATCTCCAGAGAGAATGTGTTAGCAGTAGTTTAATAGCAGCAACCTGCAGCTTATTCTCCCCCTCTAACCTGGAACTGTTTTCAGTATTACTATTCTGTTTTATAACATTAAACAACATACATGATGGAGTAATTCCTGTCCAGGCCCTTCCATTCTCATCTTCTTCAAATCAAACACCAAACCTCAGACGTAACTAGTAGATCTCATGCTTAGTAAAAGGCTGAGAGGCCAGCTGACTCCCTCTGTATTACCCTGTAGTTTACCGTTTGCCGCCTCTGTCCTCAAAAAAGGTTATAAAGCAAAACAGACAGCACTCACTATTTTTTATTTTCTTGTTACAGTTTAAAGCTGTGTGTTTGCAGAAACTTAAGCTGGGCCATGAAAGTTGGTTCTCGGCTGCAGTTGAAGAGTCTTGCTTTAAAATTCAACTGAAAGTCATTTACATGTAGTTAACAGCAAACCAACACAACAGATCTGCCACAAACACAATGTAATTATAGTTTTTAGATTAAAATGTATTAAATATTCCATATGCAATGCAGGATAGAGGGTGTTTAAAAAATCATATATGTGATTTTTGAGTTTTCTTCTCTTTTTACTCATTTTTTTTCCATTTATATTTTTGTCATTATATTACCATGAAATATTGTTGTGTTTTCCTGTTTTTGTTTTTGATTTGTTTTGTATTTGAGGATTCTTGTGCAATAAGTGATCTTATTTTATGTGGAAAGGTGACATTCCATAAGAAATGCTTCTTTCACTCCTTTTCAAATGTGTATGATTACAGTATACTTCTCACAATTAATTTGCACCTTTGTTCACATATTTGAAAGAAAGAAAATGCTAGTAATTCCGTGTAATGATGACGTAATGATTTTATACGTCTGAATTGAGTGAACTTTATGAATCATTTATGTGAAGCCGATTGAAAGCAAAGATGTGTGAAAGGAGACGCTGCCACCTGCTGGATTAAATGAGGATGACAGTGTTGTTCAAATAAACAGGATTCAGGGAAGACTGATGTCACTGACTGCGTTCACGGCCACTTCTTTGTAAGATGCTCTTTAACTCACATTTGTCGTTTGTATTTTCAAACAATGATGACCAGAAGTGTTTCTGAAGTGATTTCCATGACAGAATTTAGCATATTTTTACTGAAGTGCTGCCAGTTCAGATTTTTGATCGCTCAGGTTCCTTCAAACTTTCTGTAACACGTGTCTGTTTTTTTGAAAGTATCAAGTAGCCTATTATCAGTTTCTTCACATTTGTTTTGTGAGTTTAGATAAACAATTTATAGACTGAAACTTTGAAGCATTTTAAAACTATCAAGTCTCTGAGCCCATATATATATATATGTGTGTGTGTGTGTGTGTGTGTGTGTGTAGAGATAGATCTGTCCAGAAGTGCCACCTTAAAACAGTAAAAAGAACAAGAGCTGCTGAGGACTGCAAACCTGAAACCTGAATAGGCCTACTCCCTCCTGTTAAATCTCCTCCCAAAGCCTCCAATAACCTTTTAAGAAATCCTACTTGTATAACAACGGTAGAAAGAAAAATGGAAGGTAAGACCTCTGTGCAGGTGGGCACATTTTGAGTTACTCCTGCTTTGATTTGCTCCTCCTGACAAGTCGAAGGCACAGGAATCGTATGGATCCTGCAACAGCAGCTGTAAGCAACAACAAGACCGCCAGCAAAAAGCACAGAACATCCACCGAGTAGTAGGAATACCACGGCATCTTGTAAGACTCCGTACGTAGATGTGCAGCACCTCTATGCCGCATGACGAACTCGGTCCAGAACACCGCGGTGTCCAGAGGATGCATGGGCTGATCCCGATGGAGAGAGGACAGGCGGCGCATGTTTTCGCTGTAGGATGGGTTGGTTAGTACATCCTGCAGTGCTTCCAGGAAGGTCTGACGGGTGAGTTTTGCTGCATCCACCACCCTCGCAGCCCCTCTTGCTTCAAGCCGCAACACGTTCTCAAACTGGTCAAAGAGCAGAGGGATACCTATGACAGGTACGCCGTGGTAGATGGACTCGTAGACCCCGTTGGTGCCGCCGTGCGCTACAAAGGCTTTGACCTTGGGGTGGCCCAGCAGGTCGTTCTGCGGCAGCCACTTCATCAGGAGGGTGTTGTTGCCCAGGTTGCTGGGCGTCTCGCCGGCATGCCTCCAGATGACCTTCTGAGGAAGCTGCGCGAAGGCAGCAGCTATTTCTGAGGTGATTTCCGCGGGAAGGCCTTGGACCAGCGTCCCGAGGGACATCAGGATGAAGCCGTGCTCCCCGGAACTTTGGACAAACTCCTCCAGCTCCGAGGACAAGGGTTTGGAGGGCTTGCACTGAAATCCGCCGATGTAGGCGATGTTGGGCATGGTCGGTCGGGGGAATTCAAACACAAAGTCCACTCTCATGAGCCAGATGTCTGCTCCCTGAAGCAGGTGGTAGAAGTTGACATCTGGACCGAAGTAGCGGTGCACCAGCCGGTCGTAGTGTGGGCACACGATCAGCTTGTCGATGCAAGTGTTGAAGGCATAAAATAACGTGTTTTGGGCTCTTTCCCAAAACGTCATCCGGTCGGTGGCGGCGTATCCGGACATCGGGACATAAGATGTTGGAGACGGAGCCACCACAAAATGTCCCTCCCCGCTGGTGATCCAGCGGACGTTAAAAACCGTCGGCAGCTTCAGCTCGTGAGCCACCAGAACTCCGACAGGCAGCCCCGGATCCAGGAGCACCACGTCAAACTGCGCGTCCCGAATACTCTTCAACAGAGTCTTGTTCTCAAATATTTCCACCCCCAGCAAGCTGGCCTGCTGATGGATGTCTGACAGCGCGCTGAGCAGCTCCCAGTAGAAGTTCATGAAGGCCATGACCGAGCCGCCCTGCTTCTTGATCTCCAGCATCTTAACGAGGAAGTTTACGAAGAAGTCCTGCTCCTCTATGGCGATAGCTTGCGGCAGCGTGACGGTGATGGAGCGGTAGTGGGCCGCGCTCTCCTTCACGTACCAGCTGGTGGCGGTGCGGACCACCGTCACCTCGTGGCCCTTGGCATGCAGATTCTGGATCAGGAGGTTCATGTTGACCCAGTGGCTGCCGTCCACTGGAAACACCAGAATCTTTCCGGCTTGGCTGGGACCAGTCAGGAGCAACACACCCGCGACCAGAAGGAGAGAAAGTCCTGGAAGGCTCGCCATGGAGAAAGTCTGGGAAAACAAAAACAGGAATGATCATTTGTTAAACATTTTTATCAACCCTGTTTTTTTCATCTCTATCTGATTGTAGCACCTTGAAATTTTTATATATCATTTCTTTAGTTCATTGTAGCTTATTTCACTGACAGATGGTTTTTCCTTCTTTAATGGAAGCGGGGGAATAAACGTGCAGATAATAATGAATATAAGGATAATAATGTATATAAGGATCCAAGATGGATGCCAAAGAACTCTGGTAACACATGATCCTGCTAAACAGTCCAAAGCTCCATGCATGTCATTTAGTCTTTGTAATGAAACAGGATAAAGAAGCAGATGTTCCAATGAAATTTTCCTTAATTATGTCCAGAGCAGGAATGTAAGGAAGAAACGTCTCATTCCTGCAGAAAGTGTATGAACTGCTCTCTGCACAGCTAGCCGGGAGATAATTAACACTTCTGCTGGGAATTTCTGGTTATTTTCCTTCCCTATCACCTCAGATTTCAGCCAGAAGTAACGACTGATGTTATTTATTTTGTTTATATTTCAAATACCACAACTATGCAGTGCAAATTACTAGATAAACTCTGAAATACTTGGCACCTTCTCCTGGCATCTACTGTGGATGATTATTCAGCTGCAGCAGGTTTCATTCCCGGTTTGGTGTCCAGATTCAAAATAAAGCCCTTCAGCAACATGGATAAAGATTTTTATCCATGCAAGTATTTCTTTGTGGCTTAAGCAGTTAATAAGAATTATCCATCATCCAAGCATTCATTTCTTATTAAGAATGTAGTTACGGGTTTAATACATCATGATTTAGATGTTTTCTGACGTTGCATGAAGCAACAGAGAAATAACAAGCTGGCAGAAGCACATGTTCACTCGACAGGTCAAAGTCCAGAGGAGTTCCTGTCCAACGCCTGGTGGTGCAAAAAGCTCTAATTTCATCCTCTGAGATTTGACAAAACAGTGAGCAGAAACGGCTCCATGAGGGAAAGTTTACCGCCTGGAATTCTGTTAGAAGTAAAACAGAGGAAACTTTCCAGGGTCTCCGGTTAAAAGCTGCTGTGTAAGCAAATGGCTGTTAATGTGTAGCAGAGAAAGTGTTGCAACCTACCGTAAAGCCCTGCAGAGTGGAGAAAACAGCCTTTCTGCCCCCTCTCTGGGTAAATGCCGCTGAGTGCCTGTCTGCAGCAAAACTTAAACCCTGATTATTGTGTTACATAAGGAAATGTGGGAGGGATGCGTGAGGAGGGGACTTCAATGCATGTGCAGTCTGGGGGGAAGGAAAGGAAAATATTTTCCCTACAGAGCCAATCATCTTCGTCTAACCAGGTTCAACCAGCCCTCTGAAAAACAGCAGGGAGAAACACAAGGTTTCCATAAAGAATGTAGAAGAGAAAACATCATATTTTCCTCCATTTATCCACAGTTATAACCCGAAACACCGCCCCGCCTTAAAATGCTCCAAAAAACACAAATCCACATTTATCTTTATGCTAAAGCTGTTCTAGTTCTTCCTGTGTGAATCACCAGGATAACATGCAGAAACTCAGACACACCAGCGGTACGGGCCGGTCGCCCTTTTCCTCCAGAACCGCCTTCAGTCCAGTTGAGAAGAACGATTCTCACCCGCAGTGTCACCTGCCGACCAGAAGGTAGGCGGTTCGAGTCCCCAGAAGTGTCCTTCGGCAAGACACAGTGAACCCTGCCTGGCCCGCCGTGCCTGTGGGGAGTATGAGTGTGTGCAGATGCCTCGGCATGGTATACGTGCTGTGTGAACGGGTGAATGATGTCAAAGCGCTCTGAGCGGTCACATGAGTGGAAAAGCTGCAGCTACAGACTGTTTACCCTCCCACAGGTGAAATGTTTGGCTGAGATGTGGATCCGGTGGATCATGGATGTGAGCTGTGTGACATGGAGCATCATCCTGCTGGAAGCAGCATCAGAAGATGCTCCTCTGGCT
>JBBBVT010000023.1:1610809-1635017 GCA_037177035.1 Craterocephalus eyresii | reverse complement strand
GGATGGAGACGGTCAGCAGCAGCATCAGGAGATGCTCCTCTGGCTCAGAGAGGATGGAGACGGTCAGCAGCAGCATCCGGCTGTGATCTGAGCAGCGATGGATCCAGGCTGTCATCATGTCTGCAGCAGCTTCTGAGCCCAGCATGGGGACGTTGGTTGCAACCAGTGCTGATTCGGCTTCTTGTAGTCCATCTCCTCCCACCAGTCTGCCCAGTCTCCTCTGACATGAGCAGCTGGGAGTTTTCTCTCCTTCAGACAATCCTCTGGAACCTGGACATGGTTGTGTGAGAAAATCCCAGGATTCAGCATTTTCTGCACCCGGTCACTTAAATCTCCTTTCTCCCTCATTCTGATGCTCAGGTTGAACTTCATCATGTCTTCACCATGTTTACATGTATAAATATCTTAAGTTGCTGCCATGTGATTGGCTGATCAGATAGGATCAATACATGACAGCAAATTAAAATAAACTTATTCTGAAAGATCTATAATTGGAAAGACAACTGGGATGGCTGAGAAAATGTCATCAGATAAATCTGTTCAAAGGAGGATTTTACAACCGAGAGGTGTCCTTTGACCCACGTTAACAGATCCGCAGGTCTACAGATAGATAAGATCAAAGCATTCATTCATTTATGTTTGTAGGAAGATTAACGGCTGTAAAATCAAGAACCCACCATGGATTCCAGTCTGACTCAAGTTCAATGACTTTGTTTCCTGTTTCAAAAACTCAAGCTGCTTCTGCTTTCACTTTAAGGTTGTGTAATGAAAGGGGAAGCGCATTCAGCTGATTCCTGCATGCTGCTGATGAAGGCATGACCCATCTCAGAGCATCTGAGCAGCAAATCTCACCTTCGGCTTCAGCTTCACATCAAAATGTCCCAGTTCTGGATGTTCCTGCTGGCCTTGGCCCTCAGCGTTGCCCGCTGGCCCTGTGCAGCTGATGTTGGAGATTTCACCCCGTGTCTGCAGTTCTTCTACAGATCTTGGCCTCCCAAAGGTTTGACAGGGACCCCGATCTGCCAGCGCTTCTACAACCAGTACCGCTTTGCCACCTTGTACAGCCGATACCGCCGCTCGCCGTGGTTCTCAGCGTATCTGTACACGATGCCACAAGGGAAGAGGCCATCCGCTTCCTGGAAGTTTGAGCCACAGGTGAGTGCAGCGTTTTTACAGCTAAAAAGTATTATTTAACACAAGTATGTTCACTTTCATACCTCTGAGTATTTCTCTCTTTTTATAGAAACCGATGATTTAGTTTAGCAAAAGTTTATATGATAATCTGCAGAAAATAAAAACAAAAGAGAGGAAACTAGTTCCAAAAAAGCAGAACCGAGCTGAGTTCATGCTTGGTCAGCATTGCATGGTGTTACCTTTACATGTGAACACTGTGGGTGGGTTCTCATGGCCGGTGGGCACAATCTATCGCTTTTAATGATCAGAAACTCCATGTTCAACATGATGATGCCTGATGCCTTTATCATTTTTATTGCCCTCAGGAAAAAATCCAACACCACACGATACTGTAAAAAAGAAAATGAAATGTCAGAAAGTGCTGATGAGGGACATTGTAGAAGGAGGAAGTGAAAGTTTAGAAGGTTGTTTGTTTCCTTGCCAGGAAATCTGTTTGGGAAATTCTCTAAATCATGAACAAATAAGTGACATGAGCTCAAATCTTTCAGATAGAAATCTGCAGCCTCTTTCTTCTTGACATAAAGTAAATTAATTCTCTTCAAAATGATTAAATTGTATTCTAAAGTTAAAGATGCAGAGCAGAATGACTTGAGCACGTTGTGCATGCTCTCATGGGTGTGCAAGGGAATGCACAACATGCAAAAAGCATCAAAGTTCTTACATATTAAAAGCAATGTATTCACATTACAAATAAATCTAAGCATTCACATGCCAACGTATATAAGAGTTAACTAAGAACACACATCTGACCCTCTGAATCTGAACTGAATGTAGGAATAAATCCACTAATGGAAATAACATCTGGTTTAAATCCCTGTGTCCCCTGGGGGCCTCCGTAGTCTTCAGAACATGGTGTTCTGGAAGAAACTTTTTCTCCTGAGAAGCTTTGAAATTTCAGTTTCAGTTTTTCTGAACTTTATGATACATATGGTTTCTGAGCCCTTTGGCATCACTTTATGGTTAAAACCTGACTCAAAGCCCTGTTGTACACAACCTGAAACATGTCTTCTGCCCCCTGGTGGATACCAGGGGAACTACAGTACAGTCATTTTGACATGATAAACAACAAATATAGCTAAATAAATAAATGAGTAAAAATTATTAATTATTTTTCTACATTTTGTTAAAGGGGCACATTATAACTTCAGATTAAAAAAAAACCTTTATTCAATTTTTTTTCTTGGGTCAGGCCTTAAAGGGTTAAAGGTCAGCAGGACATATAATACAGGTTTGGGAGATGGGAATTTATTTAGGGATCAGAATAAATGTTTATAGAACATTTAACACTAATATAAATAAATAGTTGTCCAAAATGCATGTACATAAATAAACATTTATGTGATGTCATGTAATTAATGGGGTTGAAATAATTACAACAATTGCATATTTGGTATTCTTAATTAGTAGTGAAACTTATTTGTCAATTGGTGTAAAAAGTGGAAAAAAATGATCTTTAATGTTTTTCAGGAGTTTTTAGCAGGTGAATGTTTGTTTCTCTGACCTGAAAGTGACCAATAAGGGTTCAATGACTTTATGATGTGATGCTCCTCCATCTTTTTCTTTTGTTTAGAAGAGCTGATGATTTATTAGATCCTTATAACTTCTAATATTTCAAACTGTGGGTTCATCAGTGGAAGCAAGTTGGAAAATTTCAGGTGCATGTTGTTTGATATTACTTTAAGAAAGTCTTTTTTAAAAACAAATTAAATAGCCATGGTAAAAGAGGCTTTTCAAGTCTTGAACCACTATAAAGTTAGTTTGGAATCAGCCTTACATCCTGCTTTCTGTCTCTGGCTCATGAACAGTTAGCCAACCCAGGAGCTGATGGCAACATGATTCCCTTCCCGCCGGGCCCCCTGGACCAGAACCTGGTGGAAAGCCAGGCAGTGGACCCGGACTACATCAACTCCACCTACTCTCGCGGCCACCTGAACCCCAGCCTTCACCATCACACCCGCGAGTCCCGCTCCTCCACCTTCACCCTCACAAACGTGGTTCCTCAGAAGGCGGGGTCCAACGACGGGCCCTGGGAGATCCTGGAGCAGACCGTCAGCAGGAGCTTAGCGGCCTACTGCCTCGGAGACGCCTACGTGGTGACCGGCATCATGCCGTACGCCGGCGGCCAGCCCTGGCTCAGGGACCATCGGGTGGCCGTGCCAGAGTACATGTGGTCCGCCTACTGCTGCCCGAGCTACAACCAGAGTCTGCCCGGAGAACTCAAACTCCAGTTTCCAACATTCGCCGCCATCGGACGCAACGACCGAAGCAGCACTGAGGAGATCGTTCCGGTCGACCAGACGGCCAAGAAGAAGTTCCGGGGTTACGACGTGAGACAGATGCCGCTGGAGACGCTGGAGATGCACCTGAAGGCCAGGCTGGGCTCCGTGGTCAGCGTGTTTTATGAGCAGTGCAGCGGATCAGACTGAGTTACATGCAGAACTGCTCAGTTTGTCTCCACTTTCTGCAGAAAAACACCCATGTTGTCTGCTCCTGCGTGGATAAAGCAAGGCTTCTCATCAGACACAGCTTGCTAAGTTGAACTGAAACTCCACCGTCCAGCAGCTGCTCTCTGCAGCTCTGGGAAAACACCGACTTTTGCTCGTTTGTTTATTTATGTGTTCATGTGTAACCACGAAACGCCTTAGCTGCTACCAAGACAGACACTAGCCTTCCTGGGATCCACGCAAATAAAACAACAGGAACACTCAAGAACCCCAACCATCACACCACCGTACACCTAGAGGATTGGAAATATAATAAATAAAAGATTTTAAAAAAATGAACCATTGAGTTCTGATCATATTAGATGTGATCACTCTTATTGGCGGATGCGTCACATGTGACATGTAACATGTTCAGTTATTCTTTTCCTTTTAAAAATTAAAGATTGTAAAACAAATTGTCTCTTTTTTTAATAGATTTTTTGCAGCTTATTGGCATCAGTAAGGAAACAGAGTTATATCGTTCTGAAGGTTCCAGCATCTACAAGATTTTGATCTTTTCACATTTATGGACCCCTGCAGCTTCCGCAGTCGTAGTAACGACGCGCTCCATTTCCCTCTGAGCTGGGTGTGCGGAGCTGCTAAAATCCACGCGGGAATGAAGCCGTTTAAATTACATGTGAGTAATGTTTGAAAAGCGAAAAAAGTCACATGTTGGGATGCACCAGATGTCTCGCTTAAAAAGCAGCAAGTTGGCAGAAAAGAGAAGGAATCAAATGTTTGATCAGGATGAATACATTGTGTGGATGAAAGCTGAGTATTTAAAAGGATGTAGTCAGGAAGGCTGGGATCCACTTTAAGTGTATTATAGGACAGTATATAGGAAAGGCAAGTTTATTTATATAGCGCTTTTCAGGTCCAAGAAAATTGAAAGCGCTTTACATACAACATAAGAATTACAACAAGATGAACACAAAATCATTGAAAAATGGCGATTAAGTCTAAAGTAAAATGCACACCATGATCTAATGTTCCACTTGTTTGCAGCATAATAATAGCTAAGAGCTGCTTCTCTAAACACATCTCATATCTCTGCCATCTGGTGGCTAATTTAAGTTTAACGTAACGGTGAAAAATTAACTACTTGAATTTTCTATTAAAATTCATTATTTCCAACTGGCTTATTTTGTGAGATATCTATTTTCTAAATGAAAATACCCTAACACATAGAAAGAAAGGGAATATGTCCAACCTGGATTTAAAAGTTTCTACATTTGGTAAGAGGTTAATCTCTACTGGTAGTTTGTTCCATTTCTTTACAGCATAATAGCTAAGAGCTGTATCTCTAAAACATATCACAGAAAGGTAAAGTACTTTAGGGTGTAAGGGTTAAAGAATAAGAACATGTTCACAGAACATGCTCAGAGTGTTTAGTTTGTACAAATATAATTTGTTGCTGCTGCAAAGTTATGTTTTTGCTGCCAAGCATGTTAAAAATACAAGTAGGCCTATGTGATTAAACAAAGTTGTCTTTATGCTGTAAGTATGTTCAGAAACATAACGTTGCACCCCTAGTTCATAATTATCTGGCTGCTCACGGATTCATAAAGACAGTCAGCGTGCAGTAAGAAGGTAAAATGAGGATGTGATGGGATAATTCATTAATTTAGTTAATTTCATTATTTGGGTTAGGTTGGATTTAAACGGGTAGAAATGTGTGCAAACGTGTCCGGAAGCCAACCTGCGTGTTTCTGGACAGAATTTTGTTTTTAGACATTTTTTAAAACTAAAATATCAGAGTTAAAGGAAACAGCCACAGTCTGCTTGTTATTTAGCTTTGGTACTAGAAGATACAGCCAAGAAAACAGATTTTTATTGTTTCATTACATTTATTATTTCATTCCTCATTGGGGACCTTTATTCGGTTTAGAGAAGTGTGAACCTGCTTTGACCTGAGGTAAACATGCGGACTCGGTCAGACACGGGGAGAAGAGTTTGTGATTTACAGTCGGAGCTTCTATAACCAGCTGAGACCATCAGGTGGAGTCCTCGTGCAGCACGTGCAGCTGGTTGGTTTCTGCTCGCCTGCAGAATGTGAAACATTAAATATTACATATTATGTGATCAGCCGAGTTAAATGTATGATTTCCATTTTTCCCTGCACCTTAATGACCCAGTTCTGCTGTAAATGCAACTCGCTGTTTTTTATCAACTGGTGGAAAAAGTCATACCAAATAATTATTCTTGTTCCTCCAGATGACATTACGACCCTCTATGATCACACATTTGCTTAAATAGATCAATAAAGACGAACTTCAACACAAATATTAATCTAATTTATTTCTCTTGTTTTGTTCTGGGTTACTTATTATTCCTGCCAACCTTAGTGATCAGCCTCGGCATCTCCAGAGGTCACTCACCAAAGTACGCAACCTTTTTTCTCTACTGAATGGACCCTTTCCATGTAGCACGGCATGCTAAGCCTCACAGCAGCCTGCAATGCACCTCTAGGTGCTGCTCTACATCAACACCACGTTCTTGGTCAGATTGTAGCTTTTATACAACATCATCTAACACAAGGGCTCCGCTGGATTCACCGGGGGACCCCGAGGCTTTAAGATTCAGAGCTATGGTGATTAATGCCCACACCCTGTACCTATTTTAGAAATAAAGTAAGGCTACATTGTGTTAATTTAACATTAATCACCCAGAATGCATTATTTATGGAGAGAATCTCACTTTTTAAAGCCTAAAACCAGCATAGTTTCAGCAGGTGGAGCAGGGGTCCCTGCTTTTTATGAAAGGGTCCTCCAGGATGGGAACCACGGCTCTAACCGACCACCTGAATTTGTTTTCCAAGATGTTTACGATTCCATGAGATGAAAAGTCATAAAACACCAGAAGTGACAAAGAATGCTGCATTAAATACAAGTTCTTCTCTTTATTATTGAATGAAAGTGTTTTTGCAGCAGTGATAAAAAGCCTTAATAGATCTTACTGACTTGGTTTTCTACAAATCCCGCTTTGCTTATCTCAGCCACTTCAGCTGCAATAATCAGTTCCTAAAACCTAAAAGTTTTATTCCCGTGTGCGCTGTCTGCACCCCTGCCTGGCAACAAAACAATCTAAACCCGCCCCAGCAGACAGTAAAGAAATATTCGCGTTAGCCCTCACAGTGAAGTCAATGCGTTTATGAAAGAAATGGATGAACCAGAGACGACTCAGGACATGTTTGAACTCATTCTGGATTTATTGCAAGATGTTTTAAAAGCACATCTAAAAACTCACAACAGAAGGTTTATGTAGATGAAGAGCGCACCAACAGCTCAGTGAGCCTGATGCATCATTGGAGAAAAGAGCTTGTCCCACACCTCCACCTTTAAAATGGCCCTGCCCATGGGGGACATGGTGGCCTTGATGTCCAGGCTGCTGCCTTCGAAGGTGAGCCCGCTGCCTTTGGCTTCCTCGCGCACGAAACACTGCTGCTCCTTGTTGTAGTACATCTCATCGTACAGGCTCTTGTTGCACTCCTTGTCCAGGCTGTAGATGCCCAGACCCAGCCAGTTCTTGTACATGTTGTAGTCGTAGGGCACAGAGAACATGATGGCCAGCTTCTGCTTGGCGCAGTTGCTCTGCCTCTCAAACAGCTCGTACGTCATCACGCCCACTGCTCCCGTGGCTTTGGCGCTGGTCTTCCCAAAGTTGCAGATTTCAGTCTTCAGAGGGCGCACGGTGGGCTGGGGGGGGCTGTGGCAGCTGCCGCTCTCCAGGTGAACCCTAAGGTAAAGGGAAATGGAGACAGTCATGCTGCTCTTTGTAGCTGTTCTACCTGCCACTGAAGGAGTTTCCAGTTTGCACTTACTTGGGGTTAATCAGGCAGTAGTTGTTGGTGAGGTTGGTGATCTCGATGGTGACGTTTCTCCTGGTTTTCAGGCTTGCAGCCAGAGCTTCTGCTGATTCGCTCATTCTGTTGTTTCACACGTCTACCTGCAGATCAAACAGCTGTTAATGAAAATCCACCTGCGTCTGAGTAAAACACAGCAGCGCACCTTTCCTGATCTCAGGTGAAATGCTCGGGCAGCGCCAGAACAGTCGTTAGGTCGTTGGAGAATGTGACTCCACCCTCCGCCTGTCACTCCCCGTCGCTGCGTCCCGTCCTCACCTGGGCTACGACTGCAGAAGCATGAGCCTGAGGGCGTAGCCTGCAATAACACAAGCCTTATTTTTCTGCCGATCTGCGATCCAGTCCGGTGAGCTTCCACTGGCACAGCCTCATTCCTGACAAGCACCACACCTTCCGTCCCACAGTCTCATTCCTCCTGTTTCTCTGTCTGAGCTGGGAAACGAACTTTTAGTGCAGCCCGACCTCTCTGAAACTCGCAGTCAACAGAAAAAAACCATTTCAGGCTGCCAGCAGCGGAAAAATACTGGGATGCTGTTGCTGATGCTGTTTTACTTTAACTAATGGGAAAATGAGAATGCAAATGGTATTTCAGATAAAAAGCCAAACTAAATCATTTTTTAATGTGTGTTTAACACACTGCTGCCACACTCCTCTGTAACGCTTCGGATTGTCGTGTTTTATCAGAACCAGACTGAAAATCAGCAGCAGGTCAGCATGAAGCAGTGTGCGACAGAAAACTGAGCTGTTTGGGGTTCAGGAAGTCTGGAGAAGTAAGTCAGCTTGTCCATGAATGTTCAGGCAGCAAAGTTAAACTTTTTGTCCCGTCTGATAAAACCACTTCTTGTGTTATTCATTGTCTGAAAGCCAGTTAAGTGACTTTTACGACAAGGTCTGACCTGTTAGGATCCTGCTTCCGTGGAATGAGCAGCATGGGTAAATGTGTGACGGTCTGAGCTGAAGATCCTCTGCAGAATCCTCCAGTCACAGCCTGAGAGTTTAGAGTTTTCTGTGGGAAAGATCCGTCACCTGATCCATCAGGAAACTCTGAACAAGACTGAAAACTAACTACGGATATTTGGGACATTTATGGGAGAGTTATCCAAATGTTTAGCTCTAAAGCTCCTTCCACAAATGCACAGTCCTTCCAAGTCAAACCTGCTGTTTCAGTGAGGTAAAATACAGCACCAGCTGTTATTACAGGAAGAAAAATCAATCACTCAAATTTCCGCACTTTTTGTGTTGAGTTTCTATAAATATATCAGCGGTGGAAGCAGCACCTTGAATTAAAGCAGGGGTCTGCAGCCTTTACAATCCAAAGAGCCAACCGGCGCTCGGTGGAGGGTCGGGGCTCGACCAGCATTTAGAGCGGCAATGTTACATTTGGAAAAAAGAGACAACTTATCATTTTTGATAAATCACTACGATATGAAATTTGTCATTTTTGAAGAACCACAATTTTATTTTTGTAGTTTTATGTCTTAAAAGAAAGAAAACAAAACTTTGCAAAAAGATGATGTAGGTGTAGGTATTGGTGCAAACTGTTTTATTTTTCTTTGAAAAAAATTCAGTTTCCAAAGTAATGACAAAAAGTAGATTAAGAATATTATCTGTACTTTTAGCTTCATGCTGTGGAATTCAGTGCAGCTGGAAAAACTGCTGAAAGCTGTATTTGTGAACACAAATACGAGTTACTTGGTTCTTATCATTTTTAGCCTCTTATATAGAGCTAGTGAGGCTCCGGAGCCGCAGGCTGCTGACCCCCAACTATAAAGGTTAAAGAAAGATCAGAGACAAGCTGTTGGTTTGTTTTTTATTCATTTCAAGCACCGGTAGTAACAGGAGTGCCTCAGCATTTATTTCATTTGTTTCATTCATCTCCAACATGAACATGATCGGCTTATCTGCCCATCCTGTCATACACCTCCAGTTTGATGATGGCTTTGCCCTCATCGGACATGCAGGCCCTCACTTCCAGCACCCGGCCCTCGTACGCCACCCCGGACCCGTCCGCCTTGTGCCGCACAAAGTTGGTGAAATCCTTGCTGTTGTACATGAGCTCGTACAGCTTCCCGTCGCAGGCCCTCGTGTGCTCGAAGATGCCCACGCCCAGCCAGTTCTTGTAGAAGTTGTAGTCGAAGGGCACAGAGAACATGACGGCCATCAGCTCGTTGCAGTGGCGCTGCTTCATGTTGAACAGCTCGTAGGTCAGCACGCCCACCGAGCCCGTTGCCGTGTTGTCGTCCTTGATGAAAGAGCACACTTCGGTTTTAGTGGAGCGCACGGTGGGCTGCGGGGGGTTGAAGGTGAAGCCGCTTTCCAGGTGAACCCTGAAAGAAGGAAGTAGAGTTCATCTAATAAACCCGACAACAATAGAATAAGCTTCATATGTCTGATGATTTATTAGATATAAAACTGATGATGGACGTGAATTTTACCCACATGCCCTAATTTAAAGCGACTTTTTAGACACAAAATGAGCAGATGCCACAATATGTCAATAAAGAGAGGCAGAAAACTCTGAATTTGACCAAATCTAGCTGCAAAACAATCAATAAATCAAATCAAATTTCATCAAATTTCCTTTCATCTGTTGATCTGTGCCGTAGACAGGATTTTTTTTTTGTTCCACTCAACATGATCAAGTAACTCATCAATATTTTATAAAACAGTCAGATGTTAGGAGGTTGGAAGGGTTGGAGAATGACAACACACACCCCTCTACTAAGTGGGTTTAAAACATTTAAAACCAAGCCCCCAGATGCTGTAATAACATATAATTTCAGATTATCAGCTGCCTGGTTGTGTCCATCCATGGATGGATCCTTCCATGTTCCTCTGTGAGACTTTGCTGCAAAGTGACACAAACTACCCAAAAACTGGCAGAAAATAATAAAAGATAAACAAAAGAATAAACAAAATATTATTTCTAAAACACAGAAAAGAAGTGGAACACACAAAAACTAATGAGGGGAAACACAATTTTACCACAAGATGAATGCAAAACAACCACAGGCAGACTTACCAGTTTGTCATTATTTTCTTATTATCAACAAATAATCGTTATTTTCAGTCAGAATTTAAAATTTTCCATTTCTTTGGTGCAAAAGTGCAAAAACCTAAAACATTGATGTGTTTTATTTGCTTATCATCAGACATATTTCATGCAGGTGGGCTAAAACATGTTCCAGGCTGCCTCAGGCACATCTGGCAGTTTCTTACTTTGGGTTGACCAGACAGAAGTTGTTGCTGACGTTGGTGATCTCTATGGTGCAGTTGCGGTTGGTGGTGAGGGTGACGGAGTGGGCTTCTGCAGTCTCAGGCATGGTGGCGGCTGCTGGGGAAAGAAAAGAGACGACAACATTGAAAAGTCCGTAAAATTAAGAACCTTTCCAGAAAATTTGTCCCTGTTTTAGTCAAGACCGCTGAAACATGTTGAAATCTGTGTGCTTACTTCAGGAAGAGTAGCAGGCAGGATGGCAGAGAGTCGTCTGAAAACAGGTTTGGAGCCGAGGGTGAAGTCACGCCTGCTCGGTCACGCCTCACACAGGAGCTGCTGGGCGTCTGTCATCCACTCCCACTGTGTGCAGTCACACTGGTTTAACACAGAAACAGAAAAAACATGCTATACTAAGTGCAGCATTTTCTTTTTTATGTCTCTTTAAATGTTTTGATGCATCTGGATGTCAGCAGTGTCGAGCAGAATCATGTTCCGCATTGAACAGTTCACATTTCAGCTCAGCAGACGAGGTGTCTGATGTGCACGCTGGCTGCTGCTTTGCTCTGCTGGAACAATACCTGCAGCTCAACCTTTGGAGATAAGAAACATTGGTGATCCCAGATGGATCATCCTGTAGGATCCTCTAAATAGGAGTATTAAAGACTGCCAGAATATTTCTAAATAAGGAGGATTGATGTGGATTTGTGCATTAATGTGGCAAATATAATCATTTTTATTTGTAAATACATTTGAACTCCTTCATGCACGACTCTGGTTGTCAGTGCATGTAGATGAGTCAGCAATGTCCTCTACAATGTACAAGTGTGGCCTCCTGACTGACGCATATACTAGAAATCAGTTTTTAGAAGGTCTTCTCCTCCGTAGACTAACAGAGGGACGAACCACTCCCAGAAACGGTAAACGACCACATTGAGTCATGCAGGGAGAAACCGTTTTCTTTTATTCATGGCGAGCTTAGCAGTGTTGAAACAGTGTCATGAATCATGAGCCCACTTTGATTCATCGCACCTTCCCTTCGGTCAGGGTGTGCATCTGTTTGTCTTTACCTTCTGTGTGAGCGTGCAGCCAGTCCAAGCATGCAACTGAGAGGAAGTCACCGGTTCACCTGTCCAACAAACTTATTCACACAGTCCTTCTGTAATAAAACACAAATTAAGAACACATAAAATTGCATTAAACTGAAGCAAAATCTAAAAAAATAATGCAAAGCAACAACAGAAATACACGTATCCTCAAAGAAGGCTCCATATGAAAAGTGAAATAGACAAAATCCCACAAAGTAGCCCAATAATACGCAAGTGAGTTCAAAATGCAAATGGATGGAAAATATTTACAAAACATAATGATGATAAACAGAATTACCCCAGAAAGACAAGCTGTGGTCAAATGATGTGCACATAGAAGAAAAGCAATTTATCAAAAAGAAAACAAAAATACATTGAAGTATATCGAGACATGAAATTACCCAAAATAAACATAAGACCTCAAAATCACCAGAAAAAAACCCAAAACTCAACGACTTTGAGAAAAGCTGCTTGAAAGAAAAGTCCAGATATGATGTTTTATATGTGTAAATGTAAATAACTGGGAGCAGAAAATATAAATCTGTGATGTAGCTAAAATAATGTACAAACCTTATTAAAATGTAAAAAGCCTATTAAGCTAAAAATCTAATCATTCTTCGATTAATTGATCATCAATTATTTTGTTTGTTGGATCATGTGTAGCTGTCCCTTATTACCTGATTAGTTTATGCTGAAATTGTTTAATTTAATCTTTATGCAGCCTTTTTTAATAACGTCACCAGCTGCTTCTGACGGCTGGTTTATAACAACTTCAGCGCCATCATGTGGTCAAAAGATATGTTTTACAGAAACTTTTCTGGTTCGTGTAAAACATCTTGATTCAGTAAAAGCAGTGAGATGAAAATATATTTCAAACATCTGATCTTACTTCCTAATATCGTCTGCTCTAGTCCTGTCTCATTTCACAGCAGTGCATAAATCCCTTGAAACTAATTAAATTGTGTACTGTCGTATTGGATTGTATGTTTTTGTATGAATGGTGACATTACTGTTTAACAACCTGCTCAGGGACTACAGATGAATACTAGCTTTGGCTAACTCTGGCTCATTTACATGCTGCTTGATTTTATTATCTGATGTATTTATTAATGTGCATTGTCCCTGATAATTACATTAAATTAAATTGATTCTGCTGTGACGTGGTTGCCTTTGGAACTTGGACCAATACTTTTCACTTTGTACCTGCTTCTTTTAGGTAATTTATTAAGTGGCTTTCATTTCTATGCGGATGACACTCAGATCTACGTCTGTAGCCATGTGAAACCAATCAGTTTGGTTGATTTCAAAGACGTCTTAAGCACTGGATGAGTCTGAAATAAGTTCAGACAAGACCCAGGTTGAAAAACTCAGGACAATTGTCTAGCTATGTCTAGCTATGGCATTTCGTAAATTACTTCCATCCCCAACTTCTTCAGTTCCCATGGTAACACTGTGGTACCAGACGTCTCATGGGCGGAACGAGACAAAGATATTAACTTGAAACAACAGATTATGGGGCATAATGGGGTTCGGTGACTTGCCCAAGGACACTTTGAGCCCTTAAAATCCTGTAACTTTGACCTAAGACAATTTTTTATTGTGGACCAACTATTTTACCGGACTGCTTAAGATCATCCACATCTGAGGAATTTCAGCTTTCCATGTTCACCATGTGAAGGTACTTGGTTAACTAAATATATGTGATGTGATTGAAACGAGCAAGTTATTTTCCTTTTAAAAAACTGAACCCGACATCTTTGTATTAAATTGATACTGTAGAAAGAACTGTTCAACATTAGATGAATGGAGGAAAATGTTCAGTGTGTTGAATTCCACCTGACCACAGCATCCTTTCTTAAGTTGTGCTCTGAACTGGAAGGCAGCAGGCTCAAAGACGGCAGCCCTGACATGTTCACACTCATTTGTCCTCTAAAAAGCAGAAATCAGAGGGATTTTCTTTATAAATGAACATACATTGACTTTCCTTTATTTTTATGTCCTTTTTTACCACAAGATGGCGCTGAAATGCAACAAATGGCAGAAACCATGCAGCCGACTCGTCTGAGACAGGTCCAGCTTATCTCTGAGGAAGAAAGGTTGGGCTTCAAATGTGTTTAAAAGAGGTTATATCCAAAATATCACCAATGATGCAAAACAGACATCAGATAGGATGAATGAGGAGAATGTCATCAGTAACAGTTAATCAGTAGTTTAATTTCTTTTCCACAGTTTTACATTATTCAGAGTAATAACCAGAAGCTGTCAGCTGATGCAACTCTGACAGGATTTAGAAGTTTTTTAACAAATCGAGTATCAGCGCCTGGTGGGTGGAGACAGAAACAGAGTCGCCAGCATTTCCATAGATGCCTTTACTTACAGACGAATGCCAACACACCTCAAGATCGTTTCCTGTGGACTGACCAGGAGAAATCAATGTATGGTTTAAAAGTCAAAATAAGTATACAACCATAATCAAGAGCCATAAAAAGTGTGGTATGTGGTACATTACATTATGTCAGATTATGTACATTGCATTATTCTGCTCTGCATGTTCACACATTTAACTTCACAGAAAATGTCAGCTTTTACCAAGTACACAACTAAATATATAAAGATAAAATGTCATTAAGTTTGACTTACACTGTAGAAAAATAGTATCGGAGAAGAATAGAAAAGTGGCCAGACAAGTAAAGCTTAACATTATCTATTTGTCATGTTCTCTATAAAAAGACAAACTCATGTTCCTTCTGTCTAACAACCTTATTCATCAGTTAGGAAAAGGAAAATAACTTTAACTTTATAAAGCCGAAGATACAAAATGAAGAGACATTTTGCATCACTTTATGGTAAAAACCCTCTAATATACAATATTGTCATCTGGTCCCTAATGGCTCCCAGGAGGCAGAGGACGAAGAAAAAGATTGATCGTATTGAGATAAGAAGAGAAAATTATCATTCTTTAAGGTCACAGATAAGTTTAAAATCTTTTTCAAAGCAAATTTCTCCAGCACAGTGTGCAGAATATGTAGCTGATGGTTGAAATTCCTGACTGGGAAAAACCTTCAGGAAGACAAACAGCTGCAGTGGACATCCATTAGAGGAAAACTGCAAAAGCTCGTCTTTACTTTCGCTTCTGGGAATAGATGGGATATTATGTCATGTCTGGGTCACTTATAAGTTCAATGATCCCTGGCTCAGACCAGAAACATCTGCTAAGTCCCATCACTGGAACCATTATTTCCCCTCAAATCCGGCAAATACTACTTCTTATCAATCATTTTGCACATGAATGGAAGTTTTTTCTTTTCTCTTTAACCCTTTTCTTTTATCTTTCATTCATGACATCATCATACATTAACAGCAATCATTCAGATCATCGTCAGCTTTGGTTTTTTAAAGAGTTTGGAAAAGTAAGAAACTCTGTTCCGGGAAAGAGTGGCAGCATTAGTGGTTCAGAGCGAAATCATTTCTGAGGGAACAAGGCTCCAGCAGTGATGGACGGCAGGCCCGTCTTTTCCTCTATCCACTTGTTGTAATTAGTAACTCTGGCGTAAACACCAGGCCGCTGCACGGCCGCACAGCCGTCGCCCCAGCTGATAACCCCGAACAGGAAGAACCTGTGGCCAACCTGGCATACCAGCGGTCCCCCCGAGTCGCCCTGCACAGACACAGCAGCATTAAAGGAGATCTGATTCGCTTGTGCAGAGCTGAAGTCGTGATCCGACATGTTGACATACCTCGCAGGCATCCCGGCTCCAGTCGGGACGACCGGCACAAAACATGTTGTCAGTGATCATATTTCCATAATAATCTTTCTGGCGGCACACATTATCAGCGATGAGGTTCACCTGAGCCTCTCGGAGGTACTGAGACATGTGCCACAGAGCTGCAGGGGAGACCAACGCTTCAGTTAGTAAAAAACACTTAGGTTGAGAGGATTCAGGCTACAATCAAGTGAAATAACCTGTCCATGCAGCAAGATAGTTACACCTTCTAAGATTTCCTGAAATAGGAAAAAATACGTAAAACGTAAAACTCTCACGGTCTAAAGTCGGGAAAAACGACTTTAGACCGTGAGAAACATCAACAAGTTGTTAAACATTCATTTCAAGTACCTTCTTAGTGAAAAAAGCTCAATTTAAGGCCCAATCTCAGTCCCCATCCTTAGCCCTTCCCCTCCATTGTGCCAGCCCTTGGAAGAAGAACAGACTTGTGGATTATCTGTGGGACTGAAGGGGTAAGGGGAACGGCTAAGAGGTAAGGAGTGGATACCAGCGGAGGGTTAGGGGAAAAGAAGCCTGGGCAGACTGATTTTGAGATATTATTTACTTCTTAAGGGACTTGAAATTAACGTTTTATATCTTGTTTTAAGATGTTTCTCACTTGTCTAAAGTTTAGATTTTTTTTCATATCTAGGGAAATCTGTGTGAGTTGATTTGGTGAGCTGCTGAGACAACGTTGTATCTCTAACAGCCTCTCATTGAGATAAAATAGCTTAATATGTATGTACATTAACCAATTTTAACACTCAGTTACTAAGAAATAAAATACTTGTCTTCAGAAGAAGACTAATAATCTTACACATAGTCTGACTCTCAAGACAAGATCATAAGACATTTTGGCTGAAATGGAAGATTTATAAAACGTTGAGCGGTTTTTGGCAGTGTATGTCTGCTGCTGCTTCATCACCATGCAGATCTACTTCACCATGTTTCTCTTTCCCAAATCCGGCGATTTGGCAGGGGATGCCCGGCAGGAGTCTCTGCTGAGGCGGCGGCAGGCAGACGGTTTTCACCGAGCTGCTCTCCTCTGCACATTTTCCACCGATGGCCTTCAGCTTCAGCAGGGCTGCAAAACAGTAGCAAGGATCGCTGATTAAAGTTCTAGCTATGACATGAAAGTCAAGAGACTTAGTAAATATTAACTTTCACAATAACAAAATAAGCAAGAGAGAGATGTTTCCTCTTTACAAATAAATAAAAATACAAATAAATGTTTTTACCATATAGTTGAGAGAAAAGTTAATAATGAAGTAATGACAGTGAAATGGTCAAACTTTTTAATAATAATAAACTGCTTCACATCCAGTTTAAAGGCTGCCAAGATAGCCTTCTACCAAAACAAGATCCAGAACGCTCCTAACATGGGAGGATTAATACACAGAGAAATGAGGAAATGTACACAAATGTAAATTTAAAATAACTTTATCTTCAGAAAAGTTACTCTAATTATCCGGTAAAATACTGGGCTTTCAGTTCCACATTGATGGGATTTTATGTTTTGTAATTTTATAGATCCATTATGATTTGTAAGCAATAATTTGCATGTAAATAAGGCTAAATAACTTTAAAACTGCACTTATTTGTTTTCTAAAAGGATAATTCATAAATATAAACATCTCAGTAATGTACTGAAACAAATGTAAAAAGAGGAATTTTTGTTAGTTTTAGGATATTGTGCTGCTTTTTTTACTGAACTGGCCCAGATTTAATGACAGATTCTTTAGTTTGTGGCTGTTTCAGTGGAAGGTGATGTAAGCTTTAGTTAAGATGTGTTTGCACCGATGTCATTGTTAAAGTTTCCCTCGCTGTTGTCGAAGCCGTCATGGATGCAGATTTCCTCCACCCTGAAAGTTTGCTCCACAGCTGGGTCGCTCTCATTCAGGGCGTTTTTTCCCAGGACGACGGAGAAACGTCGCGGCTTATTATGAGATCTGAAGTTGAAGAAGAAAACATTGCACCATAAGTTTGGTCTCTCATCTCAGCACCTGCTGTGGTTCCAGTAAATGATCTCACTTCCTACCCATCGGGGAAGCAGTGGGCGGCTGTGAGGACCCAGCAGGTGGAGATCAGGCTGCCCCCGCAGCGGAAAACCTTCTCTTTGGATTTGCTACGCCAGAATATGGCCGCGACCCACGGGTGGGATTCCACAGTGGCAACTGTTCCGCCAACAATCTTCATCTGCTTTCTCCTGGTGGGCTGACCACATGTCAGCGCTGCAGCTGCAGGATTACACCATGTTCAACACGGAGTCTGAGAAAAACTGGGTTTAACACTAAACAAGCAGTACGCACTCACCTGGCTGATGCTCAGCAGGTGCAGGGGAAGGTGCAGCTGCAACTACAAGATTAAAGAATTTGAATTTTATGAATTTTATTGAATGGATAGCCCCTTGAGATGCAACGTGTTTTAACACACGTTGAAACACACACCTGTAATCAGATTAAACTTACTTTATTAATTATAAACTACAACTTTATTTAACCAGAACATGTACACATTTATGCCTATTCCAGTGACCATGGAAACTATTCCCACCACTTGTAAATGAAAAATATTCACAAAGAATCTCATAATCTTGAGATCTAAAGTCATAACAATGAAATCAAATCACATTATCTCATGAAAAATTCCTATTTAAGAGCTAAAGGTGCTTTAAAAAATCATTAAAAAGTAATTTTGTTATTGAAAGTCATAAGACAAAAAGTGACAAATAGTCTGAAATATAAAAGATTAGAATTTCTAAATCTGAGATTTAAAAAACATAAGTATGAGATAAAATGTAATTCTATTTTTTAAGCCATAATTATGATGCATATTAGTGGAGAAAAAGCAGGGAAAATGATAACTTGTATTTCATAATGATGATTTTTTTAATTTCCAAAGTTATCACTTTTTTATCTCTTATAATTCTAACTTTAAATCTCAATATTATGACTTCAAATCTCTTAATTCTGAAATGATTTTTCAAGCTTTTTAATTTACGTAGCAGAATTGAACTTCCATGAATAGCAGATATTTTCTTGTTCCAGACAGAAAAGGCTCACCGGGCTGCAGACCACAGTGTTGGATCTGACAGTACTCCCACTCCAGCTGCTGCTTCTTCCAGACCAAACACCACGGCCGGCGTCTGTAGTGAAGATTTCTGTAAGAAAACAACGTCATCCATCACGCTGCTGCTTTTCAGCACATTGGACTTGAAAGGAAACAGAGGAAGCAGAGTGAAGAAAGTTTATAATGTTTTAGACCCTGAAAACAAATTTCATTACCATGTAGTTCGATGCTTTGAAACAAAACTGGGATTTTACTTCCTGTAAATCAAATCAAATCCTACAAAGGGAACAAATAACCGGTAGCCTCATGATGTTATCTGAGTTTGACCAGAGAGGTCTGACAGGAATGAGGAACAGAGCCCTGGGCTTTGCTGGAGCTTGGTGAGGCCTTCATGTCCACATCTGGCCAGATGAAAATGAAAAATACTTTTAACACTGCAGGAGGGAAACTGGGTTTATTTTGTTTTTTTCCAGCAGTACCAGTCCTTGTAACGGTCAACCACAACATCTTACTAGACCGGCTGAAAACCTGGGACTGTCTGACACTACAATGAACTAGTTCCCCAAGGCTCCGTGCTGGGGCCCCTGCTGTTCAACATCTACACGTCCCCACAAACAATACAAAACAACAAAATATGTCAGCATATCCGGACTCATGTGGACTTCAGAAGTCACATTCAGTCAGCCTGATCACCTATGTGTCCTGTGAGGAGAGGACGGTTTCTCCAGCGTGGACCTGAGTGGATTCTACCTGCAGTAGTTGTGCCTTCCTGAGCGAATGTCTGAGGACAGGTAGCGCTGCCTGGTGTCTGAATCCCACATCTCACACGTCCGTCCGCTGACCGACTGCGACGCCTTTCCTCGGTAGTGCAGCCCGATGCCCTCGTAGCACTCGGCACTCTTCGCTGTGGAGTAATGGGACATCAGAGGCTCTTCAAAAGCAAAAAATGTCAATGAAATCTGGGCTGGAGAGGAGCTTCTCACCTTGTTCGCAGCGTCTTCCATCAAAGCCTTCGAGACATTGACAAAACAGGTGATCACCAGTGATCAAGGACGGGACGGAGGTGCCTCCGTTCAGGCAGATCCCATCTACGGTGAAAGGATTCCTGTCACTCAGCGCTCGTTATGCAGCGTCCTGATCATGCTGAGCTGCTTACCTCCACCATCAGAGGAGAAAACAGAATCGCCTGGTTTGTGTTTCCAAAGCTGCTGAAATGTGTTGAAATAAACTGATGAGCAAAAACATCCACAGAGTTTCAGATCAGGAAAGATAAAAAGCGTCTTACTGCCTCGGCTGCAGACAGGGCCGCCAGCGTGAAAAGGAAAACATCCAAACTTCGCATGTTGCTTCTCTGCTGAGGTTTGATTCAAACAGACTTTGCACGAGCTTGTTTGGGCGCCTCCTCGGGGGTTATTCTGTTTTCCTGCTCTGTGCTGGGAAGAGGAGAGATCTGATTGGCTAACAGCTGCTTAACAGCTGGCCCACTGCATGAAGAAATAGCTGCATGCAGCTGAATGAGTCATGGGTAATCACTTAAAATTCAAAGAAAACATTTAAACTTTTCTGGTATGCCAGATAAATGGCCTGCAGATGGTGAATATTACAGCTTTCAAGTAAATAATTCTGCCTTTTATCGGTGAGAAATACATACTGTAAGTATTTATTCACTGTAGCATATCCAAAATATTTATGTAAAATAATAATAATCGATATGAAATAGGATTCAACATATATGTGGCACTAGAAGAAGATGAGCTTATTCAGTAAATAAAAAGGTAATGACTTAAGGGATAAAATGTCTTTTCTTTTGTAGGTAAACCATTTTAACCAGAGTTCCCCGTGTGTTTTGGCTTATTTTTGATTTACCTTCACGCCCGACTGGCCTGCTGGTGGGAACAGTAAAACGAAGAGATCTGATGTTTATCTGGTTGTAAATGATGTGATGGCAGCTTTGTCTACATGTCTGAGTGTGTTTGTGGATGTGTTTCTGTTTCCATGGTGATGACCTGTTTTATTCTAACAGATGAAATATTTGCTGAGTCATCAAAGTTTGTGACCATGTTTTTTCGTTAACAGAGGTGGTGCAGGACATGTTCGGTAAACTGGCATCTGTTTGCTGACAGAATGAAACACGTTTATCTCAACATCTTTAGTAAAGGAGCCGTGCTTTAAGTGTTGAGTGACGATGTTGTTTGTGCTTTTTTTTTTTTGTTATTTATGATGTGTGATGGCTTTTTTTACTTTTATGCTTTTAGGCACTTTGAGTTTGCCCGGCCTGAAAGGTGCTTTATAAATAAAATGGATTTGACCTGTGTTGAGCCTTTTGATGAGCATTGAGAGGAGAAAACTCCAGTGGACTCAAGGTTTGGAGTTTTATGTGAATATTGGTCTAAAACAGAATAATGAGCCGTGATGTAACTTTGTCCATATGTGTGTCTGTGCATGCACACTTAAATGAATGTGAGCATATGCATGCAGTGTATGAGTTAAGGTGCAGACTGTCACTGATATACAACATTTCCTGCAGCAATCCTTCCCAGAGCCCAGACTTCAGCGTTATCACAGCAGTGTGGGATCATCGGGTCAGAGAACAGAACAAAGCGGGGAAAACATTCAGCTTCAGCCACAGGATGTCAGTGTTGCTCATTGTTTCCCATCCTGACTATACCTGAAGTGTCATGATGGCCAATCCACTGTCCACTTCATGGCCTCGTTCTGATGTTCTGTTAAATAAAATAAAATTTGATATGGTTTAAGGACATTTTGAAATCCATGAAGTCCATGTATTGTTCCCTATTTAATTTAATATAATTTTACTTAATTTAACTTAATTTAATTTAATTTAATTGATCAAAATGACATACTTAAGTTAAAAACTTCAAACTAAACATGAAGGATGGTCCACCAGGTGGAAGCTGCATAAAATGTGAGAGCAAATATGTACATTATCATCCCGGAAGTTTGGATCCTGCTCAGCTGATGCTGCCTTCACGAACTGTCGGATTTATTATACATCCTTTAGACAATAATGACAATTTAAGGTTTTTTCTTTGGTTCGTTATTCTTTTGTTGTAGCAAGCCTTTAATTAATATGAATAGAAAAAAAAATCATTAATATTAATATTTAATTAAATGAATAAGAATAATCATAATGACTTAAAAAATACTCTTCATCGGTTTTACACACACATACACACACACACACATATCTATATATATATATGGACAACTGTATGTGACATATACACACGCACACACACACATATATATATATATATATTTATTTATATATATATATATATTTATATATATATATATATAATGTGTGTGTGTGTGTGCATATGTCACATACAGTTGTATGTATATCATCTCTTCTCTCATCTCTTCTCATAGATTTAATTAAATATTACTGATTATTATTACTTTCAGAACCACTTTCAGAATAACACAAGCATTTAAAGACTAGTACAACAGGTTGTAATTTCCGGCTAGTCAGTGAACGCACCAGCACGCGCGGTGAGCGCTGGATGAGGCAGGCGCGGATCCTGCCGGCTGGAAGCAGAAAATGGGGAACGCTGACAGCAAACTTCACTTCAGGAAGGCGGTGATCCAGCTGACGACCAGAACCCAGGTGGGCCGAGTTTACTCTGCTGAAGCAGAAACAAACGCAGCGCGCGGAGATGAAGGCGGCTGCGCCAGATGGCAGCACGCAGAGAGGAGCGGAGCAACATGAGAACTCCGCAACCTGTTTGGAAACCAGCAGGCTCAGACAAAACTCAAACTCCGTTTCTTTAACGTTTCAGGGCTTTCTGACTCTTGATCGTGGGAAGGTTTATGTTTTGGGAGCAGCAGGTGTATTAAAGGTGGAACTAGATTGTTATCAGTACTTTTGATGATGTCAAATAACAGCCAGCTACTGTTTTTAGGACATTCTAATGCAATGTTAATATAAACTTAGCACTGAAGTAATGAAATTTGTGTTTGGCTCATTAGTAGCACCGAAGTCAACTTTCCAAAAGTTTGATCAGGATCGTGAGCAGCACAGCTAGTTGTGTGGTTTTACCTTAATAATTGTGCTAAAATCACCTGAAATGTTCTTTTGTTGGAATTTATTCTTGCTCTGTGTTTCTTTATGGATTGGATGATTGCACTTTCCAGGAGAAAGAAGGGAAAACAAGGCAACCTGGCAATTTCAGTGTAATTCAGGGCCCTCAGGTGGCTCGCAGACCCCCACAGCATCCTGATGCTGGCCAGCAGCGGCATGGCGTCCCACGCTGAAGCTGTTACTCACTGAGGCTTTAGGCAGAATGAAAAGGCTAAAGTAGTTTGACGTGGGTTCTGATGTTTTCTCCTGCAGCCTGTGGAAGCCACAGACGACGTGTTCTGGGATCAGTTCTGGGTCGACTCCTGCATCAGCGTCCAGGACATCTTCGCTCTGGTGCCTGCGGCCGAGATCCGAGCTGTCAGAGAGGAGTCTCCATCAAACCTGGCAACCCTCTGCTACAAGGTAAGCTGCTCCCTGCAGGAGCCATCGGCTGCACGACGGCCCATCAGGCTGCAGCTGGAGCTGTTGTTGCTTATGTTTTTAGGGAAACTGGAAAATAGGTGCGGTAATGTAGGAAAAGATGAACTCGCTGCAGCTCCTTGCGCTCTGTGGGATGCGTTGGGCTCCACAGGAAGTCTTGCTTCAGATGGTGGTTGCTACAGGCAGGGAGGACTCCGGTTACTTTACAGCTGCTTTTGTCCATCCTGGATACGGTCGGACACAAAGGAATTCAGATGTTTGTTGTTCCCACACAGGAGAGCAAAGCTCCTTCATATAAAGGCCCAACACATCCTCTTTATTTGAACGAGAAACAGATTTTATTGCAAAAACGAAGAGGAAAAATTGGCTAAAAATGAGAGAAAAACTGGCTGCATGGAAGCATAGATCAGTTTGTTTCTAATAAATCTGTGATTTGAAGTTACAGAATCACAATTTTTCACTTTTATGAGGAATCTTGTTCTAATTTTTCAACTTATGAACAATATCTGACTCAGTTTCCTTTTGGTAAAGTGTCTTTATGTGATGCTGGCTGCATGTGTGTGCAGGCGGTGGAGAGGCTGGTCCAGTGTGCAGACTCCGGCTGTCCCTCGGAGAAGGAGCATCGGACGGTGCTGAACTGCGCCCGCCTGCTAACGCGCATCCTGCCCTACATCTTCGAGGATGCAGACTGGAGAGGCTTCTTCTGGTCCACCATCCCCGGAGCCAGCAGATCGGGGGTAAAACCTCCACTGTCCTCCATTTTCCTCATTTCAGTCATGTAGGAATAAAACAAATACAGGAAGCGGGGATCCCGTCAGTGTGCAGGCAGCCTTCAGAGTCCGATCTCTGCGTCCGCCAGATAACTCTGGGTCCTGTGATACCAGCAGCTCTGTGTGATACCAGCAGCTCTGTGTGATACCTGCGGCTCTGTGTGATACCTGCAGCTCTGTGTGATACCTGCAGCTCTGTGATACCAGCAGCTCTGTGATACCTGCAGCTCTGTGATACC
>JBBBVT010000023.1:1593977-1606885 GCA_037177035.1 Craterocephalus eyresii | reverse complement strand
ACGATAACGAATAACGATGATGAACACATAAACTGATGTATCATAATGAAAACATTTCATATTTATCATAATAAACAAGGAACATTCATGAAAGTAAATGATTCCCAGAGCACAGATAAGGAGGTGAGGCAAATTAATAAAAGCTGCTGGCGGGCCTGAAAGAAACTAGTAGAGCTGAGATCGACTGTGAAATATCAGGGGCAAGCCAGCATCATAGAGAAACACGCTGGTTGACCTAAAACACGGTGACACAGTGTGAGATCACAGATGATAATGAATGTGCAGCTTTTACGTGATGCAGCGTTTTCTAACCTCGTCCTCTGTTGGTTTTCCTGCTGATGATGTTTTATACTTTCTGCCTGTTTTAAGGGATTTTTGTCTGGATTCATGACGTTTATTGTCTTTGGAAGGAAAACGTATTTCGGACGCGTTTCCGCCCGTCTCTGGTTGTCCTGTGGTTATTTCATGACTCCTGCAGGTCATTGTGCATTGTTCGGATCAGAGCGTGTGAAGGTGGAGTAGAAACTCCCGCTCTACTTTAGTCTCCCAGTGCTGATCTTGGCCCGGGTCCCGTTTTCCGCCCTGAACTCCGAGGTTTGGGACGCTCGTCCGACCCGCGTCACGTTACCTGATGCTACAGAAAAAGCTCCCACTGCTCCGGTTCTCCGTGTTCCTGCTGCTTTCTGTAAATACAAACAAATCCCGTTTCTGCTGGAATGTGAGGAGCTCTGCCTTCCTGCTTTTTGCTCCGTCTGTAAACGTTTGTTCTTTAATCGCTTTGTTTACATAAGAATTTCATTTTGTGCCATTTTACCAATAAATGAGGCGTAAAACTTCCCGATGAAAGCAGAGACGGCTTCATGTTTACTGATTAGTGACTGAAAAGTGTTTCATTTCCAGGTAATGTATCTTAGTTTATCTGTCGGGACCAACATGTGTTGCTCAGGCTGTGATGCAACGCTGCTTCGGTCTAAAGCTTAGTTTCAGAACTGACTGATGTACCAAAGAGTTTTCAGATTTACTTCATTTAACATTACAACCGTACATTTTAAGCTAAAAAGGAAGAGTTTGTGTTCTGTGTTCAGTACATGCAGTGGGTCAGACGCTACGTTCTTGGCCTAATTTATGAAGGTTTCGAATTAAAATTTTGCATCATAATCATTAGCATCAAACTTTGTCGCTGTTACTTTCACCCAAACCGTTCTGTCTTGTACAAAACATGCAATAACAAACATGACAAAGAGCTAAAAGAGGCGATCATAACAGAAAATGAATAAGAGGTGTATAATCTATGATTGCAGCACATCGGCCTTCCAATGTTCTCTCCAACCCGGCGGCCGAAGAGGATTTACCAGATGACCCACGGAGTCCTGAACCTGCCGCGGAACCTGCTGCTGGACTGGATGTTCGGACACTCGCTGATCAGCTGCCACGTGGAGCACCATCTCTTCCCCTTCCTGTCCGACAACATGTGCTTAAAGGTGAGTTTTTCACACCTCTTTTTTAAATGAAATGAAAATTAACAGTCACTCAATTCATTGCACATTTGTGTTGTTTTGCACCCTTCAGGTGAAGCCGATCGTGTCCAAATACCTGGTTGAGAAGCAGCTTCCGTACCAGGAGGACAGCTACCTGTCCCGCCTCCGCCTCTTCTTCCATAAATACCAGGAGCTGATGGTGTTTGCTCCGTCCATCACAGAGCTGGTGGGAGTGCAGTGATGGGGGGACGTACGAACACGTGACTAAAGCACAATCATTTCTGCTCATGCAGAACAGCCTCTGCTGTGCACTTTTAACAGCTTCTAACACTCATCACAGGTACTTAACCTACATGTACATAAATCACATTATAGCCGCCTGATTACTTCCCTTTTCCCTCCTGATTAACCCAAAGCTGACCTGCTTCTTCCGGTTTGTAAGATTTCCCTCCCCCTGGTGGCCACAAGAGCAACTGCAGCTTCAGTGTGAAAGTGGTGTCCATGAGGGAATGAAGCTTTTTTTACCCTGAGTACAAGGTTTTCCCAACAGAAAGATTTCTGTTCATCTTGTGAAAAGTATTTTGTTATTTTCAAAGAGAAAACCCACATGCTTTGCTACATCATGATTTTCAGTCTCACTTTGATCAAATCCTGATCCCAAACAAAGTTATAAAACATTACTTCAAGAAAATGCAGATTTATTAAGAAACGGAGAAAATTTAAGCCATCTCCTGAAAATGAACTTTGCCATCTGAAAACAGAAAAATGAACTATTATAACAAAAAAAATAAATAGTTGCAGGAATGTCTGCTGTGAAAACTATGGATATCAGCCTGAATCATAATATTTATTTCTATCCCTGGATGACCGCATTGTTCATATTACCATGAAATATTTTTAAATGTCGTAAAGGCTTTTTAATTCTGTAAGCATTTAGGCCGTGGCAGTGCTAAAACTAAAATTGCGCTTGAAGAGTTTCATGGGGTGTCTGAAGCTTTTCCCACCACTAGAATCCACCTTCCTTCCTCTTCCAGACTTTGTGACTTATTAAAGGAAACACTTGAACATGAAATTTATTCTAATGTGGTAAAACTTATTTCCTGCAGAGGTTTACAGCACTGTATGAGTATTTAATAAAAGACCTGTTGGGTCGTTTTGATTGGTTGGATGTGATTAATCCCAGCTCCGACCTGGGGTCTGCTGCTGATGAAACATTATTATCCGTCCCCTCCTGCCTCTGTCTTCGCACTGCATCAGCTGAAGGGTCGAGTCTGTGTCCAACATGACTAAGCTGCTAACTTTCTGCATTTCTATCAGACCAGGATGGAGATCTGATGTGAGAGTCAATAAGGAAAGAGAGTGTGTGGTTAGCTCACAGTGTGCTGAGAGCAACCTGTTTTCTTTGAGCCTGATTACATCAGACGGAGGTAATCGACTCCTTTGCTGCAGTCCCCCTCTACATTTAAATTCACAACTCAGGATCCAGATTTCTTTTATTGAGCTGTTTTTGAACCTCAGTGTGTGGGGAAAAAATCCATGTGTAAACTTATTGTAAAACTTATTTTCCAACATATTCAGCATTAATTTATGGTGGAGTTATGTTACATCTGTAGTCTGCACCTTCATGTAGAAAGGGATCCTAATCTGATTACGTTCAGCTGCTCTTCAGTTCCCATTCATCACCCAGTGGAGAAAAGAAACAAAGAGCAATAAATCGAAGCACAAAACATCAAGAAAGGTCCAGCAGTGGGACGTTAAGGGACAACTAATACCTCAGGAAATAAGATGCTCATACTGTAGCTGCATCGCCTCATTATGGTTTGTCTTTTCCCTGATATCATTTGTTATTCCTAACCGTCCTTACAGGAAGAACTTCAATCATTCCGACGCATCATTTGAAGGTATACGGATGTGAAACAGTGAAACCCCGGAGTTTTCAGGTGGATTAGATAACCGGACACATGACCGATGGCCCACAGCATGTGCTCCCTCCCTGCTGTGGTCCCTGACTTTGTCTCCTCAGAAAATCTATTCAGCGTATTTTTTTACTAATTTCTAACGTACAGCAGGGTCGGTTTGTAAGTTGCAAGACGGCAACAAATCCCTGTTTTTCTCTCAGCCAGTGTTCGTGTGATGAATGAAAAATAAAGTGTGTAAACTTTAACCCTGTCCACGTCTTTTTCTCGCATTTAGGGCTAATTGTGTCTTTTTAATGCCTAATTCTAAATATGTATACATGCATACTGTACAGCACAGGAGCAGGCCTTGTGCAGCAGAGCAAGAGGTCCAGGTCTCCCAGGCGGGCAGGCAAGCAGCCGGGGTAGTGAACATCTGCAGAATATGAGCGGAGCCCCAGCTTGGAAAACTCCCCTGCAGGTGGTGGAGGACTCTGCCAGGTCCAGATGCAGTGCAGCTAAATGGTGGGGGCCAACCGGGCGTAGTGATGATGGATCAGCAGCAGAGGAAAGCAGTTGTGAAAACCTTAAGGAAGAGCTGTAGAAAGCCTGGAAGGTGAACCAGTGTTCATCGTAGCACAGGGGCCACGACCGCTCGGAGAAGTGGCTCCAAATAAATAAATATCAGGGCTGGGACGATTCGCATTCCCGATTCCATCCGTTTACTATATTTTTCAGTTCGATTTAAATAGCGATTCTCACGATTCTTCAATATTGAAGATTTTGTGAAGAAAAACAAAATTAACAAAAAATCTGCCAGTTTTTTTTCTTAATTTCAATTGGGAAAAACAACAAAGAAGCCAGACCATAATGGCCGACAAGACAAGCAAAAAAGAGAAATAATAATATTATAGATGAAATTTTAAAAATATCTTTTTAAATTATTGCATTTATTTGAAAAATAGATAGATGGATTTTTTTAACCAAAAAAAAACAATTTTAAAATGGTGAAATTTTCGATTTTTCAGTTGATTTCCAGCCTCACTGCTGGAGGCTGCTGGCTAGCAGACACCAGCAGGTCAAATGTTCATCCTCACATTTAAAAAAGGGTGAAAAACCACGTGATACCCTGCAGAAGTCTAAAGAGCTGGTTTAAAGGTAAGAGAAACAGTTTGAGGAATAAAAATGAGTTTGTTTAAAGCTGCTGATGGACCCAGTCAGGCGTCCTGCAGGCTGCGGTGGGAACTGGGAGACACCAGTACGGTCTGAGGGGGATTCCCATTAACAGTCATGGCAAGTCTTTCTGAACCATTCCTATGAACTTGTTTTAAAACTTGACCCATGTCTTTTACACCGTTTTTCCATTTTATTTTATTCTATTTTATTAAGCTTCATGTTATTATTTTTTAACGTTTTTTACCGTTTTATTTAGTTTTTATTCTTTTCATTCCAGCTGAATGTCTTTGAAACTCTTTATTTCCCAATCAGTGCCGGTAAAGACGGAGCTTCATGAGATCATCCTTATCTTGTGTGTCTGTGCGGACTTGTTGTGTTTTTTGTGGAGAACATTGTGTTGGAATTTCTTTGTAGCGTGAAAAAGACTTGATAAACAGCCTGACTGACTGAACCAGCTCTCGGCCTTCTGCGGTCCGCGCGCTGCTCCACAGGTGAGTTGGGTGGAAAATGTTCCAGCAGCGTCACGTGATTCCATCTGCTTTGTGTTTCAGGCTTTTAGCTGAAGCACCTCTGGCTTGCTGCTCTCTGCTCCTCCCCTGTGGGAGCGGGAGGTTTCTGTTTGCACAGGAGTGCGGAGAGCAGAGTGGAACTATGTGGCCTGACATCTAGGTGTGGCTTTTCAGACGCTTCGGTGATACAGGAACTTGTGGCTCACATAAGCAGCGGAGCCAGTTGTTCTCAGTGAGAGGCAGCAGCAGGCAGAGAGGAGCGGACATGGCAGACAGCGGCCCCATCCCCAAAGCCCCGCAGGCTGGGGAGGATCCATCCCGCCACGGAGACCAGAGCCGGGGATGTCCGGAGTCTCCGGGGAGCGCGCTGACACCTGAAGCCCCCACAGCGAACGGGACAGCTGGAGCCCCGGAGACCAACCACACCCAGGCGGAAGGTCAGGACGCACGGGTGGCGGAGGAGATCAAAGTCCAGGAGGACGTGAAGGAATCTGAAGACCCGGAGAAGCCCGCGCAGCACGAGGCGGAGGCGCCGCCAGGTGAGGAGGAGGAGGAACCTTTGGGTCCCGACGACGTGGTGTGCGACTCCTGCATCGGGAGTCCCCGCAGGGCCCTGAAGTCCTGCCTCACCTGCCTGGTGTCCTACTGCGCGGCGCACATCCGGCCTCACCTGGAGAACCAGAAGTTTCACAACCACCGGCTGGTGGAGCCGCTGCGGGACATCGAGAGGCGGACCTGCGAGAGCCACAAGTGGCCCCTGGAGCTGTTCTGCTGCGCCGACACCTGCTGCGTGTGCCAGGACTGCGTGGCCGAGGAGCACCGCGGGCACAACACCGTGCCGGTGGCGGACGCGCGCAGGCGGATAGAGGCAAGTCCCCCTGTCCTCACTCACGTCCGCATGGCGTACATTCAGCTCAGATCCAGCAAATTCATCCTCAGAGAAGAGAAAATTCCCTCAGGGTCGATTATAAGCCGCAAGTCTGAACATTAGACATTTGATTTAATTCTTCACCTTTAACACACAAGAGGCACAAAAAAAGTTATTTAAGATCATTTATCTTAAATGATATTTTCTTTAGTTTTATTTGGTGTGATTAGGATTATTAAGCATTAAAAGAACAAAATCAGACAGGTGGACTGTTCTTAGGTTTAATCTGAGCTCAGAGAAGTGAACTGTAAATCGCATGAGGATGGGATGAGTATATATAGTTCAGGGCAGCAGTTGTTCTCACTCAGCTCTGAACGTTTCATCAGATCACAGCAGGAAGTGGGTCTGGGTCCTGTCTGAGGGACGCTGCATCACGTGTGGCTTCATCCCAGGCTCAACCCTGAGATCCCTGCAGAGCCAGCAAACCGCTTATTTACAGCTGTAAGACCAGCACAAAGCAGGCCAGGAAAGGTGAAATACCCGCTAGAACGAACCAGAGGGGAACCATGGCAACAGCATCAGACGAGACGCTCAGGAAGAGGAAACCAGTTTCACGTCCACAGGACAGAGAGGAGCAGAAAACAATCGAAGGAATCTTCCCGTTCCTGCCCCAGTTCACTAAAACTCCAGGAATTAAAATTCCTTTCAGACATGAAACATAAACCTGCATCATGGTGAAACTGCATCCCTCAGAGTCACTTTAACCCTTGATTTAAATCTCTCTCAGCCTCTGAATATTAACCCAGGCTCATTCAGGCCTTTCCCGGCATGCCTCATATTGCAGACAACATGTGAAACCTGCCGGCCCCCGGCCCGGTCGGCCAGATTTACTGAACCTGCTGTCCGATGATTATATGTAAGATGGTGATTTTCTTAAAGAACTTTGGAATTTTAACTATTTATCTTTCTTAAAGGTCAACAGGAAATTTCCTGCCCTTTTGGATCGTTAACGGATAAAAAAAGTCCTCACCCAAATATAATGCTGTAAAACTTTTTAGATTTACATTTTTCAGACTCTTTTTGTTTGAGTCTTTTATTTTTTACATCAACTTCAATCATTATTAAAACAACCAAACATGTAATTTTTCCAATTTTAACCCTTAATCTAAATCAGATGGCATCATGTTACTGTTTTTAAAATAAGACCCATAAAACAAGTTATTTTACATATAACACATGTTCAAGGGTCTTTTTTGAAGATCACTTTTAAATATGCTAAAAAATGAATTGATTAAATTAATGAATTTGTCTTTATAAAGACATAAAAGGATAGTAAATCGTACACATCAGATAAATCAGCGTTTCTGACTCACAGAATTTTTAAAGACTCATATTTTAAAGATTATCCCTAAAAAGTCAAAAAAATATTCATTTTATGTCTTAAAACAGAGACATCATGTGATGAAACTGGCATACACAGCTAAATATTTGGAACAATTGTTAGTTCCTATAAGGTCTTTAGTTCTTTAAATTGTTGAGGAAATAAAATGGGCAAAATGTTCATCTATATGTTTTCATGGCAGTTTTTTTGGAAGAGAACTTTTTTGTGCACATATGAGTCGACAGAGTAAACTGAACCATCCCACAGGGGTCAGTAACCCTACTGACGGGAATAATGTGGGTTTATTTTGGTGTTGCTGGTTGTGTATCTCAGAGCACAAAGTGAGATAAACCCTGATGGTTCATTCCCAGTAAATGGCTGCTTCCGGTGAAGCTGTGCAGGTCTGAGTGCGAGCCAAGCAGCAGATTCACTGCACTGGTTTATCAGAGTTTCTGCTCATGTTGGTCCTGGCAGCCCTGAGCTGCTTCTGCTTCGGCTCCAGAACGACTTTTACCGGGGTCAAAGTTCAGCCGGAGGACGCGCTGATAAATGCTGGAACTGGTTGAAAACAGATGTGGTAAATATGACTCTAACATAAAAAGATGTATCTGAACATATTGATTTTTTAAACCAAATTAATCTGCAAATAGGAGAAAAAAATGTCTTAAATTGAAACCAAACTGGAAGCTTAACAGGTTAAAAAAAGATTGTGGACACTTGCATTGTGGAATTTTCTGATTGGCTTTAAAAGGTCGGAAAATAAATGTTTGGCTCATTTGTTTCCATCGTGACTGTCTGTGTTTCCCTTCGTTTGCTCAGTAAATTCTGATGGTGATAAATGATTAGCTGCGTGGTATGGATGTAGAAATGTCCGTAGCTACTCAGGCATGTTAACTCAGGAAAAGGAGCCTCCGGGTCGGAACTTTATTAAAAGGGAATCTCAGAGCAGCAGCTTCAGTCTAGACCTGCCTGAGGAATTTAGACGCGACCTGTTTGACTGAAAACACGTCCAAAAATGAGAGTAAAGAATTAGATGTGCGAAGTAAAGAAAAGCTAATTGTTCTCGTAGTTTAGGCTTGGACATATCTGCATCATGGTTTCCTGATTTGTGATCACAGAAAGAGCTGAAGGAGAAGCAGACGGAGATGGTGAAGACGGTGACGGCAGCAGAAAACGCCATCAACAAACTGCAGCTCAACACCGTTTCCATCGAGGTAAACATGACTCATCGGAGCAGATCTGCTGCGTCACAGTCATGCTGATGTCACAGTTATTAGTGGGAAGGGTTATTTTTGGATCCTCCGGCCTGTAATGCTGGTGGTTTCGGAGCCTGAACAGATTCCAGTCAGGTGGTTTTCATGCGGTAATGAAGCGCTGAGCTTTGCTTTTGCGTAACGTCCTCATGTGGCTCAGCTGGATTTTCCGCATTTCCCACCAGCACTCGGTGACGGATGTTCGGGCGGTGATCGAGAGCCAGTTCGAGGAGCTGCAGGCGGTGGTGGAGAGGGCCAAGAAGGAGGTGATGGAGATCCTGGAGGGCGAGGAGAAGCAGGCCCTGAAGCAGGCGGAGGGCATCCGGGTCCACCTGGAGCAGAGGTGCTCGGAGCTGAAGAAGACTCAGGCTCAGATGGAGAAGCTGTCCAGGAATAAAAACGACGTGGACTTCCTGCAGGTACGAGTCCAAGTCACCAAGACGCGCCGCGTTAAACTATTATTAGCTAAATCTTATTTTCCGTACTTTGAAAAAGGACTTTTTCTAGGGACAAACATAGTCTGATAATCAGGTGTTTAAACAAGCTGGAATTAAATGATGTTTTAACAATTTTTCGTGTTTCAGCAGCTCTTAGAAAAACACATCAGTTAACCCGATAAAGCTAAACGCATCATATTATACACAAAAACTCTGCACATGTAGCACATGATGCTTGTCACCACAATCACTGACACGTCACATGAAACAGCCCAACATGTTAATGTCTTCCAAATTCTGTTTGAGGGCCAAAAAAGACTTCTGATTAAAATAACTGGACTTTTCTCCCTAATTTCCCTTTAAAATCCTTAAACTTCTGCCAGTGGGCAGTGACAGAAACGTCTTTTAGGGGAAAAGTCTGAATGGAAACCTGAGGCGTGTGATTGGTGGATTATTTCTTGGGCGTGACGCCCCTTAGAAATAAATCTTCCACTGCTTAAGGGTTTCCTACTTTCCTGTTAAGTGGAGCCACATTTGGACTGAGAAGGCGTTGTTTGGTCGGAGTGGAATCAGAGTGTGCATGAAAAATTCATTAGTTTTTTCTAGTCAAACCTCACTTCTTGTTTGTAATGTTAGATGTACTCATATTTTTAATCATGCCGTTGTGAAATTTAACCCTAAAATCCCTGAATAAACTAGACTACTATGCTGAAAAGATTTTTTTTTTGACAGTAGAATGAAAAACTTGACTGGTCTGAATACGGGTCGTGATACAAAAGGGTGGAATAATATTTTCACTGAAATGGACTCAAGAAAAAGACACAAGTTGAGACATTATCAGGTCGGGTGATGTGTTGCAAACTATCTCCATGTATGAAAATAAAACATGAACAAACTACAATTTATGATCATTCATAACCCTCGGATCTGGACCTTCATCTCCTCTCAGTTCTACTCTACCTCCTTCCAAGCTCCACCATCAGCGCGGTTCTGTAGGAGAAAATAAGACCCAATGAACTAAACGCCAGCTCCTCTAGATCCGAATTATTTTAGTGTCTGTGAATATCTGAGGAATTCCACCTCACCCGACAGAGATCTGAGAAGGTCTCTGGTTTGGATTCATGCAGATTATCAAAATCCCCGGTATGGAGACACTGGCTTATGCTTAGGAGTGTCCACCTGGGGGGTGCCTGACTTCCTATGGTGCTCAGAGGCATTCTTTAGGCCTTCTGACTCCATGGTAAGTTGGTCATACTACACTGGATTATTTCACGTCTGCAACATTATTTTGCTGCATTTTATTTACAGATGGAATTATCAGAGTGGTAAAGTTACTTACTGTAAGCAAGAATGAAGGAGGGTTGGTCAGTTAGGGGGGGGGGGTATTGGCCCAGTGACCATGTCTAGGGCAGAATCGAAGGTTCTAAGCGGAAGCAGCTTTGCCGACCTGGGGGATTTGACGGTGGACATTTTGACCTTTTTGTCATCTTTGGATGGACCCAGCCGGACTATCTTTGATACCATCCTAAAATTTTACCTCAAGTGGATAAATTTTCCCCATTTTTCCGGGAACGCTTGGACAACTATTGGATTAAATTCTTTTTTCCATTTTTTCCTAAAAGGATCGGATCTCAAATAAATTAACTATTTTTCCCATTTTCCCAGAAATGGTTTTACATCAAATTGGATTAATTCTTTTTTCCATTTTTTCTGGAAACGGTATTACATCGAATGGATTAATTTGTTTTTCCCTTTTAACAGGAGTAGCTCTACCTCTGCTATTTGGGTGAGTGGAGAAAGCATTTTTGGAAAGTTGATCTATTCTCTCCTCTCAGTACAAGGACTGTATTTTTGAGAGTTCCTCTTTTCTGAGGGCCAACACCCTGCAGTGTGGAAGCTTGGGCGAACACAGCGAGTTCTTGTTTATCAGAGCTGATTTCACTAAACTGTCTTCACTTGTTTTCAGCCAGCTGCAGCTCCTGCTGTCAGTTTTTTATCGGATTTTTTCTGATGCTTATCGGTTGTGTTTTATTTTTTTGTTTGAATTGTGCCAGTATAGTTTACATTTTGTAATGCAACATTAAAAATGTTTGTTACAAAAGTGCAACCTGACTAAGGACTATTAAGGATGATAGCTCTCTTAATGCATTTTATTTTTTTAAAATTAAATTTAGTTTTTACTTTTATAAAAGGAGATGGCTTTTACTTTGCACTCAATTCGTGTCTGTTAAAATAACAGAAAAGCTAGTTGTTAAAGATGTGATTTGTTTAAAATATATATTTTCCGTTGTACCGAACCGTGACCCTCATACTGAGGTACGTACCGAACCGTGACTTTTGTCAACCGTTACACCCCTAATGTCGGTGAACCCCATTTATTAGGGAATATCTTCTTACTGGTTGAGACTACCTTTATACATGACCCTTTCTCCTACCAAGGAGCATAAATTTGACCTGTTCGATTAACAAATGCAAGGATCTAAGGGAAGCTACCGAAACCTAAGGTGCATTATAGTAAAAGTGGAGCAATCCAGGTCGCTTATCCACTTAGGACTGAATGCTGGGAATGGCTCAGACTTAGGGAATTTTAGTGGTAGTTAGAGCCAGGCGAGTATCCATATATATCAGCTTTACTAGTCTCCATAAAGCTGACCTAGATCAACCTAGATAACTGAGGGTTCTTATAGGTGAATTTGGGGGATCCAACAAGATAAAGACATAAAACTAACAACCCTGGGCTTTTATCAAACCTCTGATCTCCTGCTTTAGCCAAAGGACAGGAATCTGGGCGTGAAGCCGGCGAGAGCTGAGCAGCAGGTCAGACACGGCCGAAGCCTCAGACGTGTTTGTTTTACAGGAGTACGCAGAGTGGAAGAAAGAAGCGTCGGATAACTCGCTGCCCGGGGTCTCCATCGGCCTCACGGACCGTCTGAACGCCTTCAGCCGGGTGATCGTGGACTCCACGCAGGAGCTCTGCGCCATGCTGGTGTCCTCGTACATAGAGAAGGTCAAGGAGACGTGCAGAGGCGGTGAGAGGCTGCTGGGAAACCGCGGCTCGGCATGTTGCAGATGTTCAGGATGCTGCTTTGGCTGTTCGGACGTGTTCGCACACGTGAAGAATGTTTAGATGAAATATGTGGTTGAGTAAGAGCTGCGTGCAGAAGCTGCAGGGGCAGAGAGCTGTTTACCCAGGATGCTTCATAACTCTGACATGTGTATGCTTATTCCAGATAAAATGGGCATAAAGACAACAGTCAAAGCCATAGTTGCAGCCAAGCACGACAAGTCTTTGCCTAATCCAGAGACGCGCGCCGACTTCCTCAAATGTAAGGATTTCATTTGTTTATGTTGATTTCAGGTTAAAACAACCATGAAAAGATGTTTTAACCCTTGTGTTTGTTTAATGTATTTCATTTGTTTTTATGCGGTTTTGTTTGTTTGAACTCTATATTATTTACCCCTTATTATTTTATTTGATATTTTATTGTATAATTTGTCTTACTTTTTTTTCTTTCTTACTTCAGTCTTTATCTTTTTTCCTGAATTTTTCCAGTATTTTTTTTGTTTTTGTATAATTGAAAATAATGTGACGCGTTAAAAGGCAAAAAAATGGTTAAATGTTTAATTATCTAAATATCAGATAAATAACTAAATATAAAAATACCACTGCAGAGAGACAGGCGGGAAGAAAGGAGTTTCATCTCGTCCTGTACATAATGTTTAGTTTATTTATTTTCAGTCATAGGCCTACTGTATAAACTTCAAAACAGCAAAAAAAAGATGCGAACAGTACAAATTGACTGAAAAAGTCAAGTCAAAGTTTATTTTTAAAGCGTCTCTATGCAGCATTATCATCGTCATAAAGCGGCTTGGAAGTAATTATTTTGCTTGACTGACCTGTTCTGATGAAA
>JBBBVT010000023.1:1455624-1473217 GCA_037177035.1 Craterocephalus eyresii | reverse complement strand
CTATTGGATGATCAGCGTATCCATCCGCTGTTCACGTGCAACCCATGCAAGCCCCTTCAGAAACCTGCGCACAGATGTGGCAGGAAACTGTGAACACAGACTCCCGAAAGGACTCACAATGAGAATGCACGGCAGGAAACACACTGGGTGATCAAAGCAGTGTCCATTTCTGAACACGGCTTCTATCCTGAGCCAGTTGGATAGAAATGACAGAAAGAGAGAAAAGTCCACTAGTGGGGAGAGACTGAATGGATATATTATGTGGGAAAGATGATACAAAGCAAGGGAGATAAAAAGGAGTGGAGTGGATGTGCCGGGTGAGAAACCTCTGCTCAGGTTTTTTCTCCACTTTTTCTCAATATTGTTGCTGTTGCATGAAGAACAGCAGCAGAGATTCCTTCAGAAATCAGAGGATGTCATGAAGCAATAAATAAATGCAGGGGTGACATTATTCCGTCCAACACGGTTAATAATTGGAAAATGTCCTTCATGTTGTACGACACCATATTTCCAGTGTAAAGTTTAAAGTTTAGCCACTGCTGATAGTAAATAAGCAGAAGTCCTGGAGTCACGTCCCTTATTATGAGTGCAGTCACCATAGTTTGTATCAAACACACGGAAAATGTTTCCATTGTGTTTGCCCAGGTGGATAAACGGGTTCATCAAATCCTTTCACACCTCAATGACTTGATGGGGTTTGGCTTTTATGACCTTCTATTCTACTGTACATCCTAAAATATTCCATTCTATAAATCCAAATAGGTTTTTATAATAAGATATCAAAATATTTATTTGCATCTTTTCTCTCATTAATGATGTGAAAAGGATCAAAGTTCTCGGCCCGGTGGTGCAGATCACTTTGATGTTGAGGAAAGTAAGCAGACGCTTCCTCCGTCTGACTTTTACATCCTGTGGTATGATTAAAACGTGCCTTCTTTTTATCCTCCACCTGAAACAGATCAGTCCAGAGTTCATGATGATGCTCAGGCCTCGGGCACCAAGTCACATCCACTGATTGAACACGACACTCTTATTTTCATCTGCTCGCTAACCAGCCTGGTAGCTGGAGACAGTTGGCTGATGTGCACAGATCCATGCTTTTCAGCAGGATTGACATAAAAATAAAACCTACAGCTCTGCTAAGAGGTGCAGCAAACTCAAAGATCTTTCACCTGTAAACTTTTTGCTTAAACTGCATTATTTGAAGATATCAGAAGAACACAGTTTCAGTGGATTTCCTTTGATGCGTATTTTTCTTCTACAACACGTCACAGAGCTGAATCACATCTTACTGCTCCATTTAAACACCTCCTCTGGTGAAGTTGTTATGAAGACGAAGGTCTAAGTTTGGTTTAAGGTGCAGAAAGGGAAGAAAAAGCTTCCTTGTTTCCTACTTCTTTCATTTCCAGCATCTTGGTATAGACGGGCATCTAACCTCCAGAGTTTCTGATATCTGTGGGTTACAGCAAATAAAACAACAGGAACCTAAAAGATATAAAACTTAGCAGACAAACTAGATTTCACCCTGATTGCTCCGAGCTGAACCTGAGCAGCTCTTGGCTGCAGCTGCTTGTAAATAAAGCCTGACTTCAGCTTTGGAAGCTGGTCTGGAGCTGTAGTTTGTTTTGAGAGGGAGCGTTGCTTCCAGCAGACGCTCCCAGAACACCAGTGTTTCGGGCTACCAGGTCTCACGTCTCCTCCTCTATGATCCAACTAAGTAATGATGTAAGGAAGAGCAGTCCGAACAAATCAACCAACTGCTGCTTTAAGACAATTTCAGTCCGGAGTTCATTGTTTTCCCCCCGTTCAGTTATGTGCTGGCACACACTGATTGGCTCATATCTCTGTGTGAGGACTATGAAAGGGGCATCTTCCCACAGGGTTGTGCAGAGATGGTCTGTGCTTTCCTCTGAGGAGGAAAATCAAAACATTTCTCTGATCTGCTGCTTCGTCCTGCGGCTCGCTGTAGTTTGTTTTACTCTGGTTTCTGTGGATGCTACAGAGACACGTTTTCAACTAAAACTAACTTTAAAACACAGCTTTGGGAATCCTCACATCAGCGTGACATGCTGGATCTGGGACCCCTCAGTCCCGGCTCATGGCTGGTGTTCTGCAGGTTTAAAGCTCTGCACAGGTCTGCAGCAGGGAAACTTCTAAAACCTGCAGGACCCGGGATTAAGGGTCCCTGGGTTAGCTTGGCAATCACCTCAGTCCTGGACTGCAAACTCTGCAGCACCTCTGAAGTCGGGACACCCACCACAGCTGGTAAACTTTTCATGCAAATCTGTTGATACATTTTTAAATAAGCCTTCCAATCCATCAAAGCCCCCTCTGTTGCCCCCATTCCAACTTTCCAGCAGGTTTCAGGAAATTCAGCTTGGAAGTTTTTGCATAATCTTGCTGACAAAGAGATGAATGGCAACAATAACTTTCCTCCAACTTGGCTTTTGTCTTGGCAGAAGAATAAATTCTGCTAACCCCAACAATTTACCCTTTTACAGGGGTCTAATGCTGGGGGAGGGCAGATTATTGACCAGGCAGTCCTCTCCCAGTCTCTATTGTACAGTCAGGACATAACCAATTAGGACTCATAATAACACAACATACTGGGACTTTCAACGGCATCAAATTCTGTTTAAAAACCTAAAATCGTCCATATAAAACTGATCTTAATGCGTTACTGCCATTGATGTCCTGCAATGTTTACATGTTTCCACTTAAACCTCTAGATGCTGCTGCTGCGGCGACACAAGTTGTATGAGAATCAAGTTTTCTTCTTCGTCTCTGAGGGGCTGTCAGCTGCTGTGTGTGGGAGGCAATCACTGGTTAATTCCAGCCTCCAGCCCTCCACCTTGTGGCCCACATGCAGCACTGGCTCACTGAAGCATTGCTGGAAATTGGGCATGGAAAACAAATGCACACACACAACATGCAGAGTTCACTGACACAGGTGTTTTGGGCTAAATATATGTGCAGCTATAAATAGCCAGAGCTAAAAATAAGGCAGCAGGGGGAGAAAAAAAGGAAAAAGCTTCTGTGAAAAACATGAATCTGTGGGTAAATCTTTATGATGAATTAGGAAGCGGGAAGAATGATTTAGCTGATGGCTCTAAGACAACATGGTTAGAGCCGGAGCTAAAATTATAGGGCAACAGATGCATAGTCTAAACACTCGCAGCAACTTGATAGCTCAGTGGAGAAAGACAGTCATATCATAATACAGGCATGTAGGTCCTCATTGAGTGAGTCAGTCTTTCCAAAGCAACACATTTTCCATCCCACATTTAAAGAATAAGATTGTGAAAACAATGGTTGTCACTTAGATCAGGATGTTGGTTTGCAGGTGGAAACTGGCATGCAAGCTTATTTACTCCAATGCATAATTATTTTATGTCTCTCAGAGGAGGAAAGAAAACTGCTTTGCTGCCTGAAAACTCTTAAGTACAGCAAACTTAAATATAAGCTATATGTATAAAAAGGAACATCCGTCATGAATTTTTCTTCAATCTGGTCTCGTTATTAAAGTATAATGTTGTGATTTCAGTGTTAAGAGGCCAAAACGACTCATTGGAGCTTGGCCATGAGTTTATTTATGTTTCTGGTTCTTCCTCTGATGCCCTTTTAACCCTTGACTTAGATTTAGTGTGTCGGCGCCTAATTTGAGTCCAGCTAACTTCCAAGTTGCGACCTGTTTGCATCACACAAGGTTGGAGAAAAACACACCATTATTACGCCTCTCTCACTGTGCGCTCCCCTCCTCTCTCTCATTGGCCGGAAGCGGAGCGGCAGGGGCGGGCTTTGCCGGTGCGTCCTGTTTAAAACGCTTTGGGGAACTCACTGCTGGGCACATTATGAAGACCGGTCCTACAGAGACACAAAGGCGGTCTCAGCGCTTAGATGCCAAAGCCAGTAACAAGCGGCGCAGAGGAGAGCGAAGAGCAAAATAAAGCGTCTGGATTATATTTTACCCAGCTGATCCCATCCGGTCCACAGATGAGCAACAGGTAGAGGAAGCATGAGTTTAACCCTGTTCCTTAGCAGAGATGGATCATGATGCGCATCCGTTTTGGTTTTACGCACAGCCGAGGCGGAAGCGTCCGCCAGGTGGCCCGCCAAAAGCTGCTCTCCGCCAGGCTCACTCTTCATATTTTTAGATGTGATCTCTGGTGGCTGAAGTTGAAATGAAACGCGCTCTTGCATCAGTCTGAGGGGTTGTAGGAATGATTGCACAATCGCACCTGTTAACTTTTGTTGCGGGCATTTGGTGCGCGTGTGTGCAGCTGTCTACTGGTAAAAATAATATGCAACAATACCTCTTCCTATTATTACCATGACTGTTTGAAGAATTTTGTCCAGCTTTTTAAGTACGTTTGCAGAACAGCTCAGTGTTAAAACAGCTGCAAGAAATCCTGAAACCTGGTGCAGTTTAATGCTTTTTTAAAATATGAACATATTTTAAAATGTATATATTTTTAAAAGTACAGCCTGCTCTTTATTTAGCTTAATCATTGCACCATATTAGATGTTATTGAAATGATTCATTGTGGCTTTGTTCAGCTGTAGCAGCCAGGTGTGAATCAGCTGGAGAAATTTCTAGTTTTTACTGTAATCTTCTGTCCCATCCTCAGCCCTCATTCAGCTCCGACCTGGCGCTCACAAAAGAGATAAAACCACCGTGAGAGTGCAACGTGTTGATTATGACTCTGTTGCCAGGACAGCCAGAACTAATGAGGAGTTTTAGTCGTGCTGGGATAAGTGCTGCAGAGATCAAACCCCCCAGGGCCTTTTTAAGAGTCAACAAGCTCTGCATCTCCTGTACACTACCAAATGGGATGTTTGATGTCTCAAAGATTCTTTGAAGTGTCGGAACAAGTGCATTAACCCGTAAAAGATTAAGGATATGTTGCAGCCTCTGTTAGACAATACTGGCTACACACACTCCTCATGCAAAGCATCTTCCACATGTCTTCATTTAAATATTAGAAAGGATGCATTTAGCCTCATGTAACTTTTTCCCCTGGATGTTATTCAGAATAATCTGCATGTATGAGCTTTCTCACTGTAAACTGTTTACATAATCCATCAGTGGTGCAAAACCAGTGGACCATGAGATCCCATAGAAACGCTGCAACCCACAATCCAGCTAGAAATGAGTGGGTCAGGGCAGAGCGGCCAAGAAAAATAAGTCCACTTTGTAAATAACCAATAAGTGGAGCAAAATGAAAGGACTATGCAGGCTCCCTGACGGCTGAAACGTTACATCAGGGTTTAATATCACTACTGCTGTTCGTCATAACTGGATGAAATATTGTTGTCTGACAAAGAGAGTCATGTTTTAATGGTTTATTCTCAGACTTTACAGAGAAAACATGTTTGATATTTCATATGAAATAATGAAAGCCATTCCAGTAAAACGGTCTAACAGACACGCTCTTGTTTTCTCGTTGCAGATGACACTGACGAGGTCCAGTCCCTGATGAAAGGAGTGACCGCTTCATCCTCCTCCATCTAGAGGCTGAAGAGGCATCGCTCTGCCCAGCCTCGTTTTTTCACCATTTCCTCCCTGAGTCGGTCCCAAAGCGTTTCAAAACTGTTTCTCCAACGCTTCTTCCAGAAACTCAGACTGTTCTCCAAAGCAGAAGCAGCACAGCCCTCCCAGACTGAGGTGATGGGAAGTGTGCGAGCTAGCCGCTACAGCACTGTGTCATCAGAGGAGACAGGCATGAAGCTTGCCACTATGGCAGTACCCAACGGCTACGGCAACGGCAAGGCGAAGGTGCACACCCGGCACCAGCCGCAGAGCAGATTCGTCAAGAAGGACGGTCACTGCAACGTCCAGTTCATCAACGTGAGCGAGAAAAGTCAGCGCTACCTGGCTGACATCTTCACGACGTGCGTGGACATCCGCTGGAGGTGGATGTTCATCATCTTCTGCCTGGCCTTCCTCCTGTCGTGGCTGTTCTTCGGCTGCGTCTTCTGGCTGGTGGCCATCTTTCACGGCGACTTGGAGAACGGGGCCCAGCGGTGCGTCTCCAACGTGAGCAGCTTCACCGCCGCCTTCCTGTTCTCCATCGAGACTCAGACTACTATTGGCTACGGCTACAGATACGTGACAGACGAGTGCCCCGTTGCTGTCTTCACGGTGGTTTTCCAAAGCATCGTGGGCTGCATCATCGACGCCTTCATCATCGGAGCCGTCATGGCTAAAATGGCCAAGCCCAAGAAGCGCAACGAAACTCTGGTGTTCAGCCACAACGCCACGGTGGCCATGCGGGACAGCAAACTCTGCCTGATGTGGCGCGTGGGCAATTTACGGAAAAGCCACCTGGTTGAGGCGCATGTGCGAGCTCAACTTCTGGAATCCCGAACAACGGCCGAAGGGGAGTACATCCCGCTGGAACAGACGGACATAGACGTCGGCTTCGATAGCGGAGTGGACCGCATCTTCCTGGTGTCCCCGATCACGATTGTCCACGAGATCAACGAGCGCAGCCCCTTCTACAACATGAGCAAGCATGACATAGAGAACTCCGAGTTTGAAATCGTGGTCATCCTGGAGGGCATGGTGGAGGCCACAGCCATGACCACGCAGTGCCGCAGCTCCTACGTCGCCAGCGAGATCCTCTGGGGCCACCGCTTTGAGCCGGTGCTCTTTGAGGAGAAAAACTACTACAAGGTGGATTATGCCCGCTTCCACAAGACATACGAGGTGCCGAGCACCCCTCTGTGCAGCGCCAGGGACCTCGCAGAGAAAAAATACATCCTCTCCAACTGCAACTCCTTCTGCTACCAAAACGAGATGGCGCTAGAGAACAAAGAGGACACGGACGAAGGGAACGGGGGTAGCGTCGGCCCCGACGGCACCCAGACAGACAACATCTCGGAGACGGAGCACAGCCAGGCCATGGTGCCGCTGGAGCCCCGGCCTCTGAGACGAGAGTCCGAAATATGACACTTCCGACCTCATCCGAGAGATTCCCTGAAATCGTCTCTCTGCTTTGAAATGCACAACGAGCCGAGCTGCGCCTTGAGGACAAGTCCAACGGTACTGCTGTGGGACGCAGCGGAGGCTTCAGACACCGACCACACACAGTATGACAAAACTCAGCACTATGAAGCACGTGCCTATCGCAGAATGAAGTCCCTGTGAATGTCTGCTCAGCGTCTGCAAAGAGGAAGAAGGTTGTTGCCGTGACTTTAAAACTAAAATATCTCTGTTGCTCTGTCTCTCCAGCAAGAACAAGACGATTTCCCTTTTTTCTTTAGGATTGTTTTTAAATCTCTAGTGCTGCTAGAAAATGGTGGAAGTTACACAAAAAAACCTTAGTGCTTCTAAGATGGAACCAAAGAGTCACTGAAGCAGAGGTCTGGAACAAAGAAGGTACAAAGTAGAGTATTTGTTCATGAGCTGGTCTCATAGCAAGCAGACATGGCTGCATGCAATAAACCTGCAGAAGTTCCCTTTGATACGACAGCACTGATTCCCTGAGCTTTATCCTCGCCGGCAGTCGCTCAGGACGACTGTTGGAAGCCGGTCAGCCTGCTCTCGTCAGCGTGTCAGAGCGACGCTGAAAGACATCAAACTGACAGAAATCATTAATTTAAGAGAAAACTGGGGTAACTGGGTCTGAATGTTCTTAAAAGTGCTGCTATGATGTTGCTTCAGTTTCGTTTTGTTTTTTTAACAGTTGATAAAAATGCCAAAGAGTATTATTATCATAGTTACGTTTTTCTTAAAAAACAGCTAAGTAGATTTGGTACAGAGAAGTAGAACTTGTAGGAAGTTTTTGAAGAACATGTGTTCAGTTATTCTTTTCTTTTTCTACGCTGATCATCCTGTTGTTGATGATGTTGACTTCATCAAGCCTTATTCTGGATGGTCAAAAAAGTTGAAGTGAATATGTATAAATTAAAGTTCTGTAGAGTTTGCTGAACTGAAGCAATAATGTTCAATGATTTTTTTTATTTTTTTTGAAGCAACCACTTGATTTCTAAAGACAAACCTGCTCTAAGGTTTTAAAATAAAAGTGTATGAGAGCCGTAAGATTGGCTCATTACATCAACATCGGTCTCTGACAGAAGCCACTTTCCCTTCGTGCTGTATGCAAGCTACACATCGGCCTGCTTCATGATCACTACCCAAGTCTTCATTCTGAGTTAAGATTGGGAGACGTACTGTAACCCGAGCACACAAAGGTGTCCTGCACAAGAGTCCTTTCAATTTTAAATCCTGAATTGTTTGTTGAAGACGGAAAGCCAGTCGGCTCCATAGATCCTCCGAGTGTACATACCTTCCCTTCTGTTGCAGTTCTTTTATCAGTCTTCCAAATGTACTGCAAAACCACAGAATGTACAGATTTTTGTATTAATGTTATTATAATTATTATTGTACATGATATTATATAGCTCTTTTTCAATAAAATGTCGATGGACTAAAGGACTCGGGTCGTGTTTCTTTGTTATGAATCATTTCCACTCACAGAAAGATGTTTTATGACAGACGATTGCAGTCACATGAAACTGTTTACCTATAATAATAGTACGATGAAAGATTTTTAATTTCTGCTGGCAACTATTTCACTTGTAGTAGACTTTATTTTTATGGTGTGCAGGATGAAATAAATCAAAATAACAATCTGATATTCTAATGTTAAAAAAGCCTCTACATCAGTTTCTAATGATAAAACATTTCAACTAAACTATGACATGAAGTCACGTAAGTGGAATAAAAAACTAAGAACTTAAATTTAACATGCGCATCCCGTATCCCTCTGCCACAAATGAACATTTCCCTGCAGCATGTTAACCGGCGCGCTGGAAGCAGCACGGAGCAGAGACTAAGCAGCCGCCTCCGGCTGCATCCTCCACTCCACTCTGCTCAGGACAGATGAACAACTTCTCTCTCCCAGACAGAACTCATCCATCTCTCATCCATCTATCCTCTACATAAATTCACTTAGTGATGAGACTGACCAGAAGTGCGTAGAATTATGTAGGTCACCGAGCCAACACTCACACTGCAGGTCTTAAATGTTCAGTTCATGTTTTTTGCAGAGATCTGATATTTTCCATTGCAGAATTCTGACGTCTGTCTCCCTTTAATGATGTCAAAGTCAGATAAAAAGTGATGTTACCGCTCAGACTGAGGCTGCTTTGGAAAAACACTGGAGAGGTATTTGATTTACATCCATATACAAAAGTGACCTGGGTCAGATTTGAATGAAAGAAAAAAGGATGTGTAATATTCAGACTGTCAGAAACAATCACATGTGGGTCACACCCGGGATAAAAGCTGGATTGGTTGCACTTTTCCCTGCAGCCTGAATGAAGTCTCATTCAAGTCCCAGCAACAATCAATAATGATGATAAGAAATAAAAACATCTTTATTATTATCACACATTTCCAAACTCTCAGGTCTCCCTACAACATTTCCACCACAAACAATGCTAGAAAAATAAAAACTGTTTGATGAGCAGTGAGCCAGTCTGAGCCGGGGAGACGGGACTGAAAAGCTGGTAGAGATGTTATTGTCCCGATGTCCTGGGGGAGGGTAATCAGAGGCTGGGGGCCGGGCAGCTAAGGGATCCCAGTCTCAGGGTGGGTAGGTGTGGAGGGGCAGAGATGTGTAGAAACCCTGTATCTGAATTTGCCATCAAAACTTTTTTATTCATTCTTTACTGTTGCAGATGAACTCATTTTATTTAAATTGTCATCGCATAAATCCTATTGTAAATCCTTTGAGGTAGTTTGTTTACAAATTCAGTTTGCTTGTAGAGAAATTATCAACCAAGTGGAATAAAACTATGACAGAAAGAGTAGATCATGTCTCAGCTTTCCTTCCGTTTTCACCAACCAAAGTCATGTCTTCTCTTGGACTATTTAAAAAAGATGTGGCAATTCTCATTGTTATGGTCCTGAATATATCAGCCGTGTTGAAGTTTAACACTTTTCAGTCCTCTAAATTTATGGTTTTCAGATCATTCTAATAATTATATTAGAACTAGAAAGTTGGCATCCATATCACAGGGAAACAGGCTGGAATTAGTCGTCGCCTTTTGACTCAGCAGTGGGCAGCCTGAGGGCTCCGGGGCCTTGCTCAGATCCAAGTCCTGGTACCAGGGTCCACTTTTCAAACCTCCAGGACCAACATGGTCTCAAAGAATGTCAGTCTGATCGCAACTTATTATTATTATCTAATAATAATAATAATAATAAAGTCTGATAATAATCAATAATATTAATTAATAATAAAACAACAATAGGTTGTTGCTAATAATAATAATACTAAAATAATTCCAATTCCAATGTTTTCCAATTCCTCCCTACATAAGGCTTAACTTTCATGTTTAAAGTTTTCCCAACCTTATATTTCCACTAATGCACTAAAATGAGAGGCTGACACTAACCTAACAGAAACATCACAACATTAGCGTTGCTGTGTCTAAACAGAGGGGATCAAATGTTCAGCGCAGGCTTGACAAAGGAAGCCGTGAAGGTCTGTTTCCTGCTGTGATGCAGCATTTCTCACTGGAGACCCAACAGTTGCTGAAGGAAGTGTCATTGCTGAGATATGGAGATGAGATTCAGCAGCTGGCGGCAGGCCCAGTTCAAATCAAAGACTACCCCAATAATCTGGGACGCAGTCCTGACCTCTAGCCCACCCCGTTTAAGCCAGGTTATCCAAACCAGCGGACTGGTGACATTTGCTGGTTGAAGACTGGGATGCCATCATGCAGCGCGGTGAGCAGGACGAGTTTCTAATGTTCGTCATGTCTTGCATCACCGTGTTAAAGGACATCAGTTAGACGGTGAAGCCAGCCTCTCTGTCCTCCTTAAATCTGCTGATGTCAAAAACAGGTTGTAGGCAGCATCTGCTGCAGCGCTTCTTTTGACTGAAAATGATTCATTTTGGTTTGGATTTAAAATCAATTGGAAGTTTAAACAGTGCTGAGGTGAAGAATTTTAAACATCTGAGATGACAGAAGTTTTTTACTGTAGTGCAATTTAACCTTTTTTTGATGTAAATAAAATTTACAGTCAGTTAAAACATCCAAGTTGACTAAAAACTCTCCTTATCCTTACAAAACAAATTCACATGTGAAACAGGTTTTGCACATGTAAAGCACATAACCAACATATTAACCAGCTCTGAGTCACAAGTCCTTCACATGAAAACGTTCCAAAATCGCAGGTTTGCGTGTGATCCACATGCAGGTCACACGTGACCAGTATGGCTGCAAACATGTAAACCACATGAACTACATGTGAACCACTCGTTATCCACATAGGAACCATGTGTGTCACAGTTCTTTACATATGATCCACATATGCAAACATCAAGAATATGTTTGCACATGTGGGACACGGAGCAGACGTGTTTTTCCCTGCAAAGGGAATCAGAGGAGGAGGAAACATTCGCTCATGCTCGGCTGTCTCGTCCCCACAACTCCATCAGCTCTCTTTCAATTCCACCCAAAAAAGTGCTTTTCTTTTTTTTATCTGGACTTGTAAATTATAACTTAAACTATGTATTTCAAACTGTTAACTCTGTAAATCTGGTATTTGTGGGGAAGGGTGGATGGGATGGGACTTTTTCTTCCTTGTTCTGTTGGAGTTTATCACACTGTAAACTATCATTTGTAATCCTTAATAAAAATACTTTGATCAGAAAAAAGAAAAAAAAGTGGACGTCAACCCGACTCAATGGAAACTTTTTGGTTGGAACTGAAGTCAACTTGCAGAGCCAGAGTTCCTGTCAGAGTGTGTGTGTGTGTGTGTCTGCTCAGTTTGAGTGATTTAGTTATTTTCATTTCGTCTCTTCAGATTCTGTTTGATTTCTCAAAGACAACTTTCACACTTTGATCCACGTGCAACGCAGAATTGCATCAAACCTTTAGAAAAACACAAATGCAGTACAGATATTGCTCTAAATGGATTTTTTACAGAATGAAAGCACTACTTCTCTCTCCCCCTTAAACTGAACTTGGCATCAGTTTGTGCATGAAGGGTGGGAAAGTAAGGAGCCACTTTCCGTTCACACCATTTAAAATTGCATTTATTTATTAGATTATTAATATGGAGTTGTGAGCAGGAAGGGCACATCCTGTCGGAAAGGAAAACTCTGTGGCAGCTCTTTCTGCTGAAGGTGAGCGCATGTTTCTATTGTACTGCTCGGCTCGCTCCTTGTTTATGAAAACAATAACGCTGTATCGCTGGAGTAAACATCCAGAGGTAAATGTTAGGCCAGCTTCCATTATTTCTGAGTAAACGCCTGAGATATCAAGTATCCAAACCGTTTACTTTTCACCCCTATTTATTTGTGTTTTCTACATCACGCTCCACAGCTCACTGACCCTTGTTCAGGCTCAATCTGGAAACAACAATGCAGGAGTAAAACCCTGGAGCTGCAACACAAACACAATCTGCGCTCCTTAACTATAAGCGGAACGCCTGGCTTCTGGGAACCTGACGTTCAAACAGACTCTGATCTCCAGCAGACCTGTGATCGTCTGTGTTTTGTCTTCGGCCGAGGGAAAGTCTTCCTGCTTCACATGGACCCCTGCCTGGCCTGACCAAACTGTCCTCACACAAGGTGGACGGGAGGCTTCTGGACAGTAAGACGAACACACCGGCCCGGTTATCTGGACCTCGTAGACAATCTGACTTCCTTTCTCAGATCCTTGTATTTTCCGCAGCACTGACCATCAGTGGACTGGCCTCGCCGCCTCTGGCCGGGGCTTCACTCTGAGTCCCGGCCAGCTGACGTTGACACATCTTTGATGCGACGACAAATGCTGTCCCCATCAGAGACTTCACTCCCACCGCCATTTTTTCCTCATCCATAACCTGCCCAACATTCACTGCGTTTCTCTTTTTTCGGTGAGAACTTGAGCAGCAAATGAGGAAACCTTTAGATGCCCGGGTTCCTGTGGGTCAGCACTCATGGCAAAATTCTGAATGTTGGTCATACTTATCTACAAGTTGCAGCTAATGCAGTGTCCCTTCACTAAAGCAGCTCCCTCTCCTGAACCTGAGGCAAAAAGAAAATCTGAACTTCTACTTTTAAATCGGTTCAACAGACGGCTGGGAAACAATATGTTGCCGTTACGTCACATCCTGAATAATTCATCAGCCTTCCTTATGCCTCTCATTTACTGTCCTCTTGAAGGCAAAATTAGATCTCGAGGCTCTGCTGACCAGATGATTCATATTCCCAGAAGAGGCGTTTCCATTTCCTGCATCTGTCGGCTGGCAGCTACCCCGCAGAGGCAGATTCCAAAGAGTTTCACACTTTACACTCAGAGAAAACATTACAGGTACAACCTCGTCTGGAAGATGCTACATCCGCTCTCCGCTGCCATGGCGACCAGGTTCCCAACATGGAGTTAGTTTTCTGCAAATTGTTCCTTGTTTTAATCTAAAATAAGCTTCTGTGTCTTCCGACAATGTTCAAAACAATATAGTCCCTTGATGGAGTCATTAATGTTGCATGTCTCCTGTCTTCACTTTGCTGCCAGAACGAATGCATTAAAAAAAACTGTCCGCTGGGCAACACATGCGCTCACTGGAAGAAGCAAAAGTTATGAGGCAAATTTCGTATAGCAGCGCTCGGCTGGAGTCCCAACAAGCTGGACAGAAACACAGAGGCTCGTTTGCCTGCTGTGCAGCACAGGATGTTCATCTGGTAGCACCTGCTACGTAAACCTGGCAGTGAGGGCTTCTGGAGCGGAAAGTTGAAGACTTTGCTACAACTTGTTCACACTAACAGGTGACCTAGTAACCATGACGATACAAGAGGAGATCAGCTGACTGAGTCCATGCCGACAAGGGTAGAGGAGACTGGGCATCTTAAATGAAAATTTTAGGATATTAACCGAAATCAGACAGATGCTGGATAAATCTACAGCCTGTTTTGATCTAAAAGTTGCTTACATCAACATCTTTAAAAGAAGAAAACCAAACAGACCAAGTCCAGATCCTGTCTTCACTCTGCAACAGTGAGAAGTTGCTGAGTCGCTTCTGAACATTCAGAGCAGCATCACTTTGGATTTAGGCTAATTTTCCCTCTTTAGCAGGAATTAAAATGACATTGTCTGTTAATGTTTGGGAAGAACTAGTCACCAGAATAACCTGAAGCTCTGTCGACCTTCCACTGCCAGCTGCTAATGATAAAGCATGCCTCCGAGGTAAGCTAGCAGATGTAAATGTTACTTCAAGCTTCTTCATCACAGATTTTTCCCCCATTTCTGCTTTTCTCGCTGCAGACTAACAGTGTAAAGCAAAGTATAGGAAATGAAGGTGCAACATTTCTCGTACGTTGGAGAGTCCCCCAGACTTCCCTGTGATGAAGGCACCACGGCTGAAAGTGATGATGCTGCTGCATGTCCAGTTCATCTCCACTTCCAGACCACCTGGAGGAAATCAGCCGCACTAACAACGATGTCATTAAAGATGATAAAGAATCTTTTTAGACATTGGTGGTAAACTAAGACTTGTAGCTTCTCAAGTTTACACATAGCAGTCTGGGTTTTCCTTATTTTAGATGAAGTCTAGAGGTGAATGAATGATTACAATAAAAGAGGTGCACTCATGTACGTTCATGTGAATTAACGTCTCCGCCATCCTCTGAGCCATCCACAGCAGCACAATGACTAATAGAACAAAACGTTCAATTGAAGACGACCAGGTTCTGATATTACCTTTAACTAAACATTTCAGATAAATAAAAGAAACGAAACCCAGAAGATCGGCCTTATTTCCCTTTAGCGCTGTGAGAGTTATGGTGTGCTAGCTCTTCTTCCCCCGGACAGGTACGAAACACATCTGTTTTAATGTGTAACAATAACGTTAAGGCTCATGTTCCTACGACAGTTCGATAAAATTTAATGTTGGAATCGTAGCAGAGACAGGAAGATGTGGTTGATGATAGGGATGTAAATCGCTGGTTTGATCACAATACGATATCTCAATTTACTGGATGGCGATATGAAGTTTTCCCTTAACTTCAACTCAGTCATGGTCCGATTTCAATTCCGTTTAAGATCCAACAACTGGCATGAAACACAGGTAATGAAGCCGTTAACTCCTTTCATGTCAACTTTAGGTTTCATTTAATGTTTTTATTCCTGAGCTCAGGTGTTTGTTCGTTTTAAATGTCATTTATTTATCAATTCTTTCCAGACAGACATGACCGACCAACAGTCAACAGTTTAAATACAAAAGAAAAATATCTCTTCTTATTAAAAGACAAACTCGGCGAGGGAAAACCTACATGCCAGTGGGATTTAAAGTTTAACCATTTTTATATAAATGAAGAATATGGATGATTAATATATTGATGCAGATCAATGTATTGTTACAACCCTAGTTAATGACACACTTTTTGGTTTTCAGGATGCATACAACAGCAAAACTTGGTGGTGGTGAAATCATTTTGTTTTTTGCCTCTTTAAATAACATTGACTGAAATGAGCTCATGGTGGTTCATAGCAGACATATGGTATCTGAATAAACATACACTTACATGAAAAGTTCATTATTTTCTAGAATATCATGCAGAACATTGTCTCATGTATTCAAGCTGAGCACAAAATGCTTACAGAATACACTGTTGTACAATAAATGATAATCCCATGATTGCACCATTATCAATAATACATCTAGGAATCTGCATTTATATATATATATATATATATAAAAAATGCACATACTGTACATCGATGTTGATATTTAAAGTTGAATCCTAAATCATCGCCAGAACTTTATACTGCCTAAAACTTAGTGAGGGACCATAGTTGATTGGAGAGAATAGATAAAAGCAGGTGCATGTTGGACGTTAGAAAGAACAGTGGGGTTAGGAGTCATCGTGTTCTGCCAGCATTAGTACTGGATGCCTGAACATGATCTTGAAATTCCACCTGGAGCCCGCTATGTGCAGCCTTATTACAGAGAGGTTTCTTCAATTTATTTTATAAATTAGGGAAATCCAGCAGGTTGCACAGACCCTTCACCAGAGGACTTTCTTATCAATGCATACCAGATAAAAAAACAGTTGTTTATTTAAATCATGCAGAAGCTTTGAAGTATTTTAAAGATATTTTCCATATTTTTTATAGTTATCTTGGAGCACATCAAATAGGTTATGGACATGTTAAAGATGCATGATCTCATTGTTTCACCTGAGTGAAGAATGCCGCACAAACAGTTTCAGAGTCAAAGGACAATAGTTTGTTCAACAAATTCCAGCTCTGATCCTCCTATTATACGCCTATCAAATGCCCACTAGGATGTCAGGTGGAAAAAAAAGCCAAAGAATGTGAGTGATGTGAGAGGCGTTGTGCTGTAGCTGCATGCTCATTTGACCCTTTTGTGGCAGATCACAACAGGGTGGAAATGCACAGTGCAGGTTGGTGCACCTGATGGCATCAGATCTGCCGCCTCATCCCACCGATGACCGCACAAACATAAACATGCTGTAGGAGCCCATTACGAAGCGTTTCTGTCATCACCATCATCATTACCACAGAATCGTTCTGTTAATTCAATCTGGCCTCACTTGTTCTTTTTATAGCTTATGACACAGAGCGTGCAAACATCTGTGAGCAAGCAATGAAGGGAAATCAAATCAGAAGGCTGAATTTCCACAGAACTGATCACAACAACAACAGCATGCATACATGTACAAACCCAAACAGTCAACACTGACTTTCACTCCACAGCTCCATTTACAAACCTTACAGTTAATAACGAACCGTTCTGCTGCACATTGGTCCCATTTACAGTCATAAACGGGATTGGAGGTAAGATGGAACTTGAACTGGACTGAATCATACTTTATAATCCCCAAAGGAATTATTACATCACTGGAGTGTCTGCTGTCATTGCTAAAAGTGAGAATACTTCCCACACTGGGAGGCTGTAGCTCAGTGGATAGAGCCGTCGCCTACTAAACAGGAGGTTCGATTCCACTCTGCTACATGTCGAAGTGTCCTTGGGCAAGACACTGAACCCTACCTTGCCTCCCGATGTGCCTGTCGGGGGTATGAATGTCAATGAATGTAACTTTGCACCCAGTATGCTCCAATATAGGTGCTGTGTGAATGGGTATGAATGGGTGAATGAGACATGTGATGTTAAAGCGCTTTGAGTAGTCACATGACCAGAAAGACGCTATTTAAGTACAGTCCATTTACCATTCACTGCTGACTGAAGCTGACCTGAACAAACCTCTGACCAGGAAGTAGAGTTGTAGTCCTACATACTTCTCTGCTGTCCCCCTCCCAAACACTCACACATATGCCTCCTGACCACCCAGAAACAAAAAAGCTAATATCATAAATAAAGTGAATCATAACAATCAAAACAACAAAATTGAATGAACCGAAGAATAAAACTATTAACTTTGGCTGAATATCAGGTCTCTTTGATCTACGTCTCTGTTAGTGAATGACCTGATTGCTGATCATCATATTGATCTACTTTGTCTGACAGAGACCTGCTGCAGCAGGAGGATCACGTTAGTATAAATGAATCTACTCCACCTAATTACATGAACTACCATGTTCCTAGACCTACAGGTCGAGGAGGAGGTGT
>JBBBVT010000023.1:1433075-1447402 GCA_037177035.1 Craterocephalus eyresii | reverse complement strand
AACCAGCATATAATGTTTAGCTTATCTCCTTGTGTCCCCTCTGCTCTTAACCTGTTGTTGTTTATTTTGGCCTTTTTATTGTCTATCTTGTTTTATTTTTCAGCATTTCTTTTGTACCTGTGGTTTTTGTTTTTCTTGTTTGTTCTGTAAAGTGTTCTTGGGTGTCCTGAAAGGCGCTTCCAAATAAAATGTATTATTATCAGACGTCACATCCACAGAAACAGCGCAGGAACTTCCGACCCGAGGTAGGGAAATAAGATACAGGCTAATAGATGCACCGGCGCTAAACTGCGGAGGTGTCAGTCGGCACATCAAACCACGTTTCAATGATAAAGGGTCAAATAAAAAGTCTATTGTAAAAAGAAAAAATTCAGCAAAATCTCACATTTGAATACACAACAGAACATTTGCAGATTTTCTCAGAGACGGCTAATCCCGCATCCATCCGGCATCCTACCTGTACTGTCAGATTTCTCCAGCCAGTAAAAGACTAAGACTAGGACTAAGACTAGGATATGACTAGTAATAAGACAAGAGTTAAGAAGAAGCATCCCAGAAGAAAAAGTTGTATTGTGCGGTTTCTCAATATTGGGACGTTGCTTGGCAGCATTGGGTCCAGAAATGCTCAAACTAGACGTCACTGTGACATGCAGAGTTTAAATGTTGAAAAGTTACGTAATGCGTCTAAGTGTCCAACATTACAGATAAATAAAATAAAGTAGTTTATCTCAAACCCGATCACGATCGCTTTCACGACCTAAAAAAGTTCAACTAGTGCCTAAACCTAACTAAGAAACTTGACGATATGTTGTCCTGGTAAAGAAAGGCTGTGTTAACTCATAATAAATTCTAAAAACTTTAAACTAATGTTCCTTTATAATATTTGTAATCAGCCAGTTTTATTTTATATTTGTTTTGTGTACTGTGCTTTCTGATAGGTGTTCCAGTTTCAGTCATCTGAGGAAGACTGGCGCTGCAACGCCTCACGGCATGCACCAGTCCAACATATCAGAGCATGACAGAGAACCTTCAACCTTTCAGACCTCCACTGAGGCTCAGAGTTGTCACATCTTCACATACCTACCTGCTGATTGATCATCACATTTTCACATCAGCTCTTTACCACTGATTTATGAGTGAGTCGGGTTTCAGTAGTGAGAGGCATTGTGTGTCCTCCTACAATCTATTCCTGTTTGTTTAAGGTTTTACAGCTGATATGTGACTTTTCCTCTTCTGTGTGGTCAAGTTCAGGGCAAACGGTTTCACTTTGTCACTGAGGATCTTTTCTGGAAGGACATTCTTGCATGTACAAGCACTTCTTGGAATCTAGTTTTAGTTTCTCTTTTTTTCCCCTGGATCTGGGTCATGATGATCTTCAAGTTTAGCTCAGAGGGACTTAACGTCAGCTTTGAATACTTTCAGATTTAAACAGTATAAGAGATGATTTCTGTTTAGTTTCTTTACAGGTACAGCAGATGGTTGTCTGTCTTCTCTGATTTTGCTGCCTTCTTTTCTATCTTTGTCTGCCCTCCTTTTTTCCCTTGTTCATCCAGCATTAGAGTGGACAAAAATACAATCCTTAAATACATGTTTTTGTGTACTTCGAGGGTTCAAGAGTGCAGAAATAATTAATTTCTTCGCTCCTGATGCTGTGTATTATTATTCTTTCTGGATGATAATTTTCAACCTGTTTAGTTTTCTCCATTTGCTATTACTTTTTTTTGTTTATTACGTCACTGTATTTGCAGCGGGTCCACTAAATATGGTCAGGGACTTGCGGGTGACCAGTTTCGTGATCCACCATTTTTTCCCTCGCTGTGATTTTGCAGTCCAAGTTTAGTCATGGCGAAGTTGCACGCAGACAAGTCAAAATGTCTGGTTGCTGGGTGTATTAACCCACACGTTCCCTTCCATCGCACCCCCGCACCGGAGCCTCTGCGAAATGCCTGGTTAAAATGATTTTTTCTTGGAAATGTACCTGCATCAGTGGGGAAAATCTTCCTTGTTTGTGCAAAGCTCTTTGGACTATTGCTTCAGCAATCTCCACCAGTATCAAGAGGTTTTGCATCTTACTGAGGGCTCGCTTCCTTCTCTCTATGGAAACGATGGACACATTAAAGCGATAAGCTCAGCTAAATTGAAGTCAGACTTTATTTGGATTTTTTTTGGGTTGAAATAACGTTCTGTGGTTGTTTTTAGCATTAGCAAGGCCTTCTGTTTCTGTTAGCATGATGGGCTAGCTTTTAGCTGCCTCCCTGAGGATATAAAATATTCTAAAATTATTTGGCTTTGTTTTTGCTGATTATGTTGAGCGGAACACATGATTCAGCTGCATAAACGGATGTTCTTGATGCTCGTGCTAGCTTACTCCTTTACTGTGTTGAGGTCTTGTTTACTTCATTCATATATTGGTAGTGTGAAAGAAAATAAGGCCTAAGACGATTTCACACCAAAGGATTGCAGGTCTACTTTATATAAACCATAAATGAATGATTCATTTTCAAAGATTAATTTGCTTCATATGTATTAGTTCAGTGCATCACTGCATCCTGTCTGATCCTGGACAGGACAAGGCTATAAAGGGAAAATAAAGAACAGAAGAGGAGCTAAGAATATGGGGGCAATGCTGAACTTATTATTAGGAATGTCACAAAATGGTTTGAGCTCCTTACATATGAAGATTTGCTGATAATACGTCAGTGTTAACTTAATCTTTCTGCTTTTTAAAACATTTAAAGACTTTCCTTCGATCTGTAAGCTCATGTTTTTCTTTATTTATTTATTTATTTCTACAATGTACTATTCACAAATAAGTTTACTGCTTTACTGTGCCGACACATCATCCGTCGCATGTTGGTGTCCATTGGCTCCTGCAGTGGGCACACTAAGTCAACACATAGCATGGAAAACAGTAACTCCAGAGCTGCATCTGCAGTGCCATTCATTTTCATTTTGTCAGGGGCTGATGTCTTCGTTAGCATGGTGATTTTATTGCACAGGATGCAAGATACACAAAGACATTGTCAATGATTAAATGGGGATCACAAAAGCTCGGGATAAGGTTGCATTGCAGACAAAGAGAGATGCTTTTCAAAAGTGTTAAATATTTTAGTAGATCAGCTGCGACATACTGTGGTTTTGCATGCGATGTGTAGTTTGCACATGTTTTAACACTTGCAAACCTTTTATAGATCAGGCCAAGTTTTGTCTGGACAGCAATGCTTGCTAGAGTCTTTTAGCTGAGTTTCTCCACATCACTTTTGCATGCTACACATTGCTTCCCTGTGTGCGCAAAACTCCTCTGTAGTGCACGCATCTCATGCTGGTCCTCCAGGCTCTAATCCGAAAAAGGTAAGTTTGTTTTTTATATTGGAAAGACATGTTATTTTTGTCATAGATTCACCAGCATGCAAGAAATGCTCTACAGTAACTGTAGGAGGCCATCAACTCCACAACAAACTGCCAATCGGTTGAAAGTTGCTTCAACAAAACAGACATTTGAACTGCATTTCAGTCAGCATGCAAACATCCCCAGGAAACTCATCCATGCCTACACAATCAATTCCAGGCAGGGCTACTAAAGAGTAGGGGTGGGACGATACACTCAACTCACAAGACAAGACCATACACGATACTGGATCCATTTTCACATTAATTTTTATTGGAAAAAAAAGACAGATGATTTGAAAAAAACCTTACTTGTCTGTTCAAGTAAAAAACAATGCAGTTGCATATAGAAATGTTTTAAAACTATAACTTGCATCCTGAGCATGTTTCACAGTTTAACTTTTTCTACAAATAAAATATTTCTTTTTTTAAGGCAAATGTGCAAAACTGAGAAGCTGCACGTCCATAGTACAGTAAAATGTGACGAGTAAACAATGGAGAAATGTATTGGTGCTGTCTGCGCCCACCCGGTGTTAGTTGGTGTCCTAGAAGGTGCACTGATGCAGGTCAGCAGGTGTCAGTCTGGGTCGGGTGAGAAGGAAACAACGCTGGAAGCCTCTTATCAGGGACATCTCTGAATTATCTGCTGAACTCAGGCATGGCGCAGAGACTCTCTTATGAAGCCATGCATCGCTCTCTGCTGCCTCCGCCACTGTAAACAAACCAAGGGAAATCTTGGTTACGCGCGCAACTGTCTGTCCTTGATGGGCGTCCAAGGCGTCCTGATGCCGAAAATCCCGCGTCTGACATTTTATTGGCCTAGTGTGCTACTTCTGGCGTTACGCACATCTTTATCGCCGCCTTTGGGCTGAACGCTCCCTCATTCATTTGTGCACAAACTTGGTCTGTATACCCGCGAGACAGCTTTTTCACTTAAACAAGCAATATCATCACAAATTGATCTCGTCACACCACTACTAAAGAGGACACTAGTAAAAAAAATTCTTCATTTGAGATTTTGCTTGTTTTTCAAAGATATCTTCTAAACCAGCCAAAGTAAAAGAGAAACACGTGAAACTGAAACGATATGGTTGGTCATCTCTTAGGATGAGGTCTATTTTTTGTAACTCCACATCAAACTAAAGGAAAAGAAGAAAAAACAAAAAGTGTGTCTCATATTTCATTGTGACACCCTGAAAGTCGTTTATGATCTGCACAAAGTGCGTCATGCTGTTTTATCTTTAAGCCAGCATACACCAGAGATGTGACGCCATCCCTGCTGTCCCAGCTGTTGCTATGGGCACACAGCCTGGAGTGGGAGGATGCTACAACCGGCTATGTCAGCTGTGAGGCTACACTCCTCAGGGAGAACCTCGTGAAGAGCTAACAGGTACATACAAGCATGGGTGTTAATAATCAGCAGTAATAAACCATTAATCCATCAGAAATACCAAACTGGATCAAACCTGTGAGCAATTAAAGTTTAAATTATTGTTAAAGGTTAAACAGTTCGTTAGACTAGCGAGGCTACTAACTCTCACTCCTCTGTCACTTGCCCCGTCTCTCGTCTGTGCCTCCTTTAGTGAAAATGTCACAAACCAAGTTGGTTTGCCAAGGACCCCCGTAGCCATCCAAGTCCCCAGCGTCTCCAGTAGTAAGCTAGCCCAAGCTCAGCAGCTCCCATTTAGCCGGTATCTCATGCTGGTCAGGACACAGTCCTAAAACTTATGTGTGTGATTTACCATCGACCCAACCTCCATACTTCAAATATTCATTACATACCTGACTTCATTACTCACATTTACTTAATGAAACATCTTTATCTTCCTTATATGGTCAGACTTGAATCCAGACAACTGTTCACATGTTCAGAATGAAGTAGGATGGAGGGTTTTACATGTCCTCTTTCCACTTTTATTAATAGCCCAAGTTAACAGGAAAGGAGAGGAACACTGTTATTCAGTTAAAGGATCAGACTCATCTTCAATCTAAGGCTCAGTTTAGTCCTGATAGCAAAGTGGGAACCAAGAAAGGGCCTTTATTCACTGAGTCACTGTCAAAGAAAAATCTCTTTTAAAGCCATAATGGCTAATAATCGGCCGGGGCCTTCTTTGAAGCAGGAATATAAAGGAAACGGGTTCACGTCCAGAAGTTGGGTTTTTTTGTATTTACAGACTCACTCAGGATGGAAACCTTGCCGGAAAAACTTGCTCTTTGGCTCCCACCATCCACCCATGATGAGCTGGAGGTCATCAGAACCTCACAACACTGAGCTGAGTAAAGCAGTGTGAAAAAAAGAGATCACACTGACCAACATAGGATGCAGCTAAAACCTGCAGCTAACCGTTCTATATAAGATATGACAGAAAGAAAAAAAAGGTAAACAATCCTGGATCAAAAAGTTTGAGGATCACTGCTCTGCAGCACCAGCCCGATCATTTCTCATATCAGATAACGGTTAAAGGGTATCAGATTATGCTGTCTTTATGATCGCTTCAACTATCAGCTGTTCGGTGTGCATGTAAACAGGCCGAATGATCGCTAAACAGAGGCATCATCTCATACCCGCCACTCTCAAAAGCATCTTTACCATCCTTCTGTAGGCAGATTTACTGACTTAGAAACTCGCCTCAGGGCTGGTGCCAGCCAACGGAAAGCAGCTCTGGCAGTAAACTCATCTACACACACTGCAGTGTGAGCAAAGACAACAACATTAAACATGTAATGAGGAAGAAGAACCAGGACAAAGACACTGTCGTCCTGCTAACACTTCCAGTCTGGAAAAGCAACTGAATGTCAATAAAAGCACAATAAGCAGACATTAGCCTGCACCCTGTCATCTTCCATTTCACAGAAACACTCACTAGAACATGTGTTTAGTTGCCTTTATGGACTGAATGTGTAAAACCAGCCCGATGCTTATTAGACAGGTCAATGTAAAGTTTGGTCTGACTTTGACAGTGTCTCTCTGGAGGACAACAGACTCCAGGGACGTGGCAGTCCTTTCAGTCACATGGGCTGAGTACACATGAGGCTGGAGGAAAAGCCTGCTGTTAGATGTTCAGGTACACCTCCGCTAAAGACTTCACGGTAACAGGTCAGAGCTGATTAATGCTGACAAGTGCTGGCTTTTTATGGAGGCTAATGGTTCCCTGTGTGTGTGTTAGTGTGTTTTCTTGTTTGCCATTTTCAGCTGGTCCGACGCTCCAGCTGTTGCTGCTGCCTGAGTCGTAGCCACAGACTCATCGTTCTGCAGCTCTCACCGCTCCATAGAAACCAGGGGTGTGTGGCTCAGGTAAACATCTTTAACCACATTATCTCTGCTTTGCTATTCTGTTATTCAGACTGATTGCCTGTTATGTATGGCTTGATTAGAAAAATAAATAAATAAATCAGAGAGTGCCATAGCATCACCAGCTGAGTCCCAGAGGAACAGGTTATAATAAAGAGTTTACCGTGTACAGTAAATCAAGAACGCCATAACAAGACCTGACCCTGCAGGTTTGGAACATTCTACACCAAAACTGAGCTGCAGCCTCAGTTCAGAACATCGTGCTCCTCCTTCTTTTAGGAAGCGGGAATATTTGGCTGCAAGCTTCACAAACAAGCAGAAGTTTCTCTGGAAGCAGCTAATGCTACCCAGATATGCTCGGGACAGCCAATTACATTTGCAAAACCAAAAGAGCCAAGCCAATCACAACATTTTATTCTTCTTAATTCAAATTCCGTTAGGATTTTATTTATACAATGTGCCTTTCTAATGCACAAAGCTCTTTAAATAATAAAAAACAATGTAAATATGGTAAATCAATCATTCCCACCACATGGTATAAAAACAGAGCAAATTAAAAAATATGTTGATTTTATTCTTTCACAGTTAAGTTTACATAGAAACAATCCTCCGGAACCTTCGAATCTTAAAGCATCTTTTTGTTGTGTTGTGCATTGTTGCCCACAATGAATTTCCCCCAGGGGGTAAAAGTAGGCTACATCTCATCTTAAAAAGCAGGACTCCTAGCAATAATGTTACCATGGTCATATCCAGAAAGTATCTAATGGGGAGGCCAAAGTAAGGCAAAAGATTGCACGGGATCACTTTACTGTAACGTTCACCTGTAAAGTCTGGCCAGAATCACTGTGAAATACAGGAATATTCATACTTCTACAGCTTTGAGTCAATGCCACACCCACCATGCCTCACATGTTAGCCTCATAAAAATATTTCTACTAAACAAATACATTCAGAAAATGGAGATTTAGATTTATGAATATATGAAACTCAACTTTACTGGTTTGCTTTTGTGCACTTGTTTAAAGCCATGGGAGCAAGTCAGAGTGCTTTATAAAGCGAAAACCAGCTCCCAAGGACAAGAATAGGAAAACAAGAGAGTGAAAAAACAATTATAAAAGGCAAGATGCAAATATTCATAATAATATGGGTAGTAATGAAAGCAGAATAAATGTTTACTTTGGTTTCCAAGTTGAACTTAACAAGCTACCCTCTCAGATATTACCATCCGATGCTACGGATGGAGTGAATGGATCAGAAAACGATGGTAGGGACAACTCAGGAGTTACTGGACCTGTCTCTACCATCCCAAAATGATTCAACACCCATGCTGTGGGTGATGCTGAGACCGGCTGAAACAACTTCAACAATCAGGAATCACCAAGCAACAGACGTGATCAAATCCGTCGAAAAAAATAAAACCCATGATATTCTGCTCAGTTCTGTGGTCCCACTAACCCTGAATGTCCATTTAAAACAGCCCATTCAGAATTAATCAGACTCAGTTGCAAGTTGATTGATTTAGATGATGCAATTATGAAGAGGAAGCATGACACTTTGTCTCTACATCTACTCAGGATTGCAGGTATTAAAGGCATTCGATGCATCCTGAGATTAAAATGAGGAGACAGAAGTCCCTCTAATTGGATCATCAATGGGCCTGTTTGTTTCTTCAGCTACATCTCCTCCCAAGTGCCTCGGAGACACAGGAACCATTAAGACAGACGCTTTGGTTGGCTGAATATTTTTATATCTAAGAATCAGACATACAAGTTTATAAGTCGTTCATCAAAAGCCTCGAAACCTGAGCCTCTGCAGAAGGTACCGCTCCAAACATACTAACTAGCTGAGAGCAGAAGATGAATGGAAAGCAGCAAGTCAGACACGACATGATGGATTCAGATTACTGCAGCCGGATACGTACGGACGGGGAGAAGTCGTTCACCGTTAGCTGCATGTCAAAAAATCTGAAACTTTCCACTTTTGAGTTGGTTTAAATTAGCATTTGATCATTAATATTCACGGTCCCTATGAAATAAAATAATAAATGAAAAAGAACATTTTCGGATACATAACTGGTACATGAGAATACACGTGGTGCAGCGCCTCCAGCTCTGCCCTAAACCAATGAGCAGGACTACATCTGTTATAAAGGGCGGCAGTAGCTCAGTGGATAGAGCAGTTGCCTACTAAACAGGAGGTCGGCGGTTTGATCCCACTACATGTTGAAGTGTTCATGGACAAGACACCCTACCTTTCCTCCCGATGTGCCTATCAGGGGAATGAATGTGTGTAAATGGTTAGTTTCCGAGCACCCAGTATGTTGCAATATAGGTGCTGTAAGAATGGGTGAATGAGATGTGTCATGTAAAAGCGCTTTGAGCGGTCACCTAGACTAGAAAGCGCTCTATAAGTACAGTCCATTTACCATAAAGTGCCTGAACATTATTTCAGCTTTCAGACCAATAAAATCATGGACTCGTCTCCCTGAAGGTTAAAATACTTGCACAGATTTCCAGGTATTCTCTCGAGGAAAAATTAATTAATGTCCAAATTAATGTCTGTCTCCATACACCAATGCATGTTTTGGGGAGAACTTGTCACCTTGTTCATGATTTTTCCTGCCCAGGGACTGAATGGAAACTTGACATTAGCTAATTCTGATATTTCACACATTTCTTACACAGTGTTAACTCGGGTTCTACGTTTGGACCCACAAGTGCTCCTGTGAGCACGCTCCAGCTACGCAATGCTGAACGGAGCTAAACCAGCATCTATCATGACCAGAAGCTCTCTGCAGACCGCTGTTGCCAACTCCTCCTAGAAATGTAGCTACTGGCTGTCCTAAAAGTCGCTCTATGATGTTATCGTCTAATTTGCATAATCAGCCTGATTCCGCTGCAGTGGAGAGGAATAATGTCATGGGAGACACACCGAGTGATAGAACCCTGTTGAATATATTTAGCCAAGAAGTGGCTTTATTCAGTATTTTCTACATTTAGTTTTGTGATGGAACTGGGTGCTGGGTTCCACAGACACAATGCATACAACATGCAAATATCCCAGTAAAGTTCTCTAAATTTATCTGGTAATTTACTCATAATTCTCAAAATTGTAATTTTATTTAATTTTTATAATTAATATAATTTAATGCAGTTGCTGTTTAAAGTTGTTTTTTTAATATTTTTCTAATGTTTCTAATGTAGTTCATCCCTCCTTCAGTGTTTCCTGACTCTAGAAGGCACATGTGAAGAAAATATCCCGCTTATACATCAGCCCCTCCAACATGCGGCACATTTCCCTTCTAGTAATCAGACATGTTAGCAAGTCATCGGTGAGGCGAGTCTTTCCTCATCAGGCCGACGCGTCTCCTTTGTTCACTCTTCATTTGATGTTCATGGTTATTAAGCAGCAGATCTGCAGGGGCTGGTTGTACTTTTCCACTCATCCCCCAGATCAGTGGGAGCGGTGGTACACAACCCACGTGTGCTCAGCCTCAGTAAGTCCACTTTTAGGGAAAAAACTGAAGTTAAATATCACATGACCCCGATGCTCTGAACGCAGCATGACTCAGCGTGCGAGCTAAAGCCCACCATGGTAAAATCAGTATATCTTCAGCCGACACCAAGTTATCAGCTTTGCATTCAGACCCAGGGTTTGCAACATTCATTTGTAAAAGGCCACTTTTACCACCTGTCATAAAGTCTATTTAACTCATAAAACCAACCTAAAATAAACAAACTCCACATTTTATGTGTCACTCCTAAAGAAAATTCCAAATGAAACTAAAAACTGTTTTAATCCTACCTCTACAGTGAAATCGGGTTTTCTCTCTTTGTAAACCTGCACATCAGAGTTCCTGCAATGTGTTCGTCTGTATGGCTTCATCATGGCCGAGTCGCTGGAGCTGAATCCGTCTGACTCCTGATGTTCATCATTTCCATGGTCCCCTCCTTTACGGTCTTTGCAGAAACAAACACCTCTCTAATTTTCTGAACTATTTCACATTTGGCTCTCCTCCATGGCTGACAGTCAGGCATTCTGATCATAATGTGAACAATTTAATCTAAATTAAGTAACATGAGCTCCAGGTAAAATCTTCTTAACAGCAAAACGCCTCCTTTAAAACAAACTAAAGCCCATCAGTGTCTTGGTGTTGTGAAGTCATGCACACACCAGTGGTATCAGAAAACAAATATAATGAAACGTCTCCTTTTTTCCATAAAGACCATGCAGACATGCATGTTCAGAGACGTGCAGACAAAGCAAGTCTCCGTGTAATTGGAGTCAGAAACGAGCTTTCAGACCAGCAGGCCAGCTCTCCTTTCCTTTTTCCTGACTGGAAACCTGATCTCCAAACATCTTCCCTGCCTACCTGAAACATGATCGGACCTCTGACAGCCCCCAGGTACACTCCCAATAACTGCTGCAAGCTGCTAATAAGCAGGATAAATTTGCAGACTTTTCTCCAACTGGCTCATTTTTTTTACTGATAGAAAAGGCCAAAGGCTCATTGACACTTAGAAACTTCTCCCATAAAAAGACAAACCACTGGAGGATGAACCAAAAGGTACTGGTTGCCTTCCAGAAGAACCATCGGTTTCACAGAGTTGTGGAGATGCTGCTGATCTCACCTGGTGTAAATATTTTCCATCTTTTATTAGAGTTCCTGTTAGTTAGTTTGGCCTGTTACTGTGAGAAAACCCGTCCATGCTGGACAGATGACGTGTGAACATGAGCTGCAGCGCCGATGTGGGAGCAGATCCTCTGCTGGCGATGTGAGCAGACCTGACTGACCTCTGACCTCGTGATGCTTCATCTGTCTCCTGCTCCCTGATCTGAGTTGTGATGGGTTTTTTGGTGGTGGGACTCCCAAACTTGAGACAAAGACCAGCTTTGTTTGCATTTCCAAGGATGTTCTCAGTTGTCTTCTTTTGATCTTCATGAGGAAACCCGATAAAGTTTCCCAACAAGGAACCAGATTCATCATATCCCGAATGAAAATGTGTGTTTTCGGATCCGCTTGTGCAGTTTGACTCACAACCGTTGAAGAGAATGATGCAGAAATGTGTGTCTGCACATTGTCACGCCAGGAAGCTGCTGGGAGGAAAGTCAGACATCTTTCTCTGCCAGTAAATATAAACAAAAAGATTTATGAACAAAAAGCATCTCATTTTTTTCTCCACAGCCTCCTAAGGAAGCTTTGGGTTTCCATGGCTGCAGGCATCAGTCCACCTGCACCCGTTCTAAACCCCATCACGCCCTGGGTTTGTGCTCTGTCATGGAAAGAGGATGATGAGCGGGACAATCGCAGGAAGATGGGGGCACAGCCTCACTAACCTCCACATAGAAACACCACTAATAAAAGGATGAAATCTATATTTTCAGAGGCTTTGTGATGGCGTGTCAGGTTGCAGGACAGTTGTCCTGCCCTTCCTGCAGCAGCAGCCCAAACATTCCAGCTCAACTGGGATCTCTGCTTGACACTGGAAACGGGTCAGTGGAGTCTAAAAATGGACGTCAGCCCTCCGACAGTCATCGCCTCCCGTCCGTCACACCCTTTTTCCCTTCGCACACAGCTGCTTCACACGAGCACAGTGACAACTGGTTGCAGGGAACATTCATGTGAGCGAGGTCACGGCGCGGTGGAACCACAAGGAGCTGTGGGAAATCCCAGGCAGGACGTTCTGAAAGTGATGAGGAGACACTGATGGGCCAAAGTGGCTGTCGGCTATAAACCAGTGAAGAAGAATTATTCATCTCTTTTAATTTCTCTTTCTGTTTCTTTCAGACCATTAGAGCTACGTCCACGCTGCAGCAGAACCAACCGGCCCATAACGGGTCTCATGACAACATGAACAGCTCAGACCTGATTCTTCTCAAACCCATCCCAGCCCACTAACTCAGATCCAAACGTCATGTTTCCAGTCTGCGTTTTATTCCACGACACTGAAGTGAGACAGAATCAGTTCTGAACTGGTGTATGATGGTGTCTGCCACATGTTAACCCTTAAAACTACCATTTTCTTCCTATTCTCCCAAAGCCAACTTAACTTCTTGGCTTTATTCCTCCCATTGAGGATCAGGGTTTTCTTCGTCACGGACACTCGGCTGCTTCCTGTTCACCTAATGGCAGAGGTTTGTCCATCTCCATGCCATGAATCTGTTCTGCCACTGAAGCAGGTGATCCCATTCAGCGCAGGTTTGTTCACTGGGCTGCTTGATTGGAATCACCTGCTTCAGTGGCAGAACAGAGTCATGACTTGATGATGGAACTGGAGGATTCAGCAGATAGTCCCTCTGATTAAACACTGCATGGAGTGGATTGTAAAGCTCCTGGATGGGACAGAAATGTCTGAAAACTGCATGTGTATCAGCAAACACTACAGCAAAGGACCCGTCCATCCATTTTCTGAACTGCTTAATCCAATTGGGTCACGGGTGTGCTGGAGCCTATCTCAGCTGTCAACGGGCGAGAGGCGGGTCTGTCGCAGGGCCAACATGAAGAGACAGACAACCACTCAAACCTAGGGAGAATTTTAAAGTGCCCAATTCACCTCACATGCAGTACCCGGTGAGAACCCACGCATACACGGGGAGAACATGCAAAGTCCACACAGGAAGGCCGGAATCCTTACCAACTTGGGACTCGAACCCGCGGCCTTCTCACTGTGAGGCCACAGTGCTAACCACTACACCACCGTGCAGCCCCGCACGTGGATTATTAATAGTCGTGTATCAGCCTGGGCGATTTATTTCCACATTCCACCTCCAAACGTTTGTAACACAGACAGAAAGCAGGAACACCAGCACCAAACCCGAACAAGTGTTTCTGCATGAAACCGCAGCCTTGTTTGTCTCTGGAGTGATTTTATCTTTCACTTTGGTCTGCATCTCCCTCTGTGACACGTTTGGGGGACCTTGGATATTTCCATGTCGGACAGCTGTGATCTAAATATAAAGCCAGACTTCCTAACTTCAGGAAAAAGATAGAAGTGAGGGCCGGATTCAGATCCTCCAGCTAGTTTCCTGTAACAGGGTCCCTGGGTGACCGAAGACAAACAGATGGTAAACACGGCGGCAGCACAGCGAGGTGAAGGTCGAGCAGGTCGCAGGCTGCTGGTTCTGCTACAGCTCGGCTTGTTCACCCGCTCAGGGTCACTCAACAGTCACCCGCTCAACAGTCAGACAGTTTCTACATGTAGAAGCACAGGGGCACACAGCTGTACCAATGTGTGCACTGGGTGGTGTCTGTCCTCATGTTGTAGAGGCCTGACTGTATATGGAGAGCAGGGAATCCTCCAGCAAGGTCTCATGCACAATATTTCCACAAGCTGAGCTTTCCATCCAAGTCCAGGTGAAACCTTTCCCTGTCTCACTGTTTGGTGTCATTTCATTCTCAGACATTCTGCGTGTCATTTCATTCTCAGACATTCTGCGTGGTTTCATTTCATTCTCAGACATTCTGCGTGGTGTCACTTCATTCTCAGACATTCTGCGTGGTGTCATTTCATTCTCAGACATTCTGCGTGGTTTCATTTCATTCTCAGACATTCTGCGTGGTGTCATTTCATTCAGACATTCTGCGTGGTGTCATTTCATTCTCAGACATTCTGCGTGGTTTCATTTCATTCTCAGACATTCTGCGTGG
>JBBBVT010000023.1:1362487-1385528 GCA_037177035.1 Craterocephalus eyresii | reverse complement strand
GGTCTATGATCCGGGTCCTGGTCTATGATCCGGGTCCTGGTCTATGATCCGGGTCCTGGTCTATGATCCGGGTCCTGAGTAAAAGTTAAATATTGTATTTATTCATTCATTATTAAGTCCTGTTATCTGAAAATGCTATTCATTTTTCTAAAAGCAGAATTAAACGAGACAATTCATAAATCTGGTTAGAAATAAAACCAGGACCCGGATTTAGACTTTAAGTATTACTAAAGTATTACTTATTTAATGATTATTAAAAAAATAATAATTCAATCTTAAATGTGCGATTACAAACTACTTCTCATGTGGAACATCATGGTGGGTTTTTGTTTGCTTTTTTACGAAATGCTTTGGAAGTGTGATTTCTTTTCATATCAATTGATTGTTGAATTTGAAGTTGTATTTAGTAATCTATATTCTGTTTTCACAATAAATGGATCATCATGAAAATAATGTATCGCCTTTTCAATGACTCTCCTGACCCTCCAGACAAAAAACAACTAACTTCCAAGTTAAGGACACCTTCAGAGAAAAGTTAAAGAGGAGCTAAAACTATAGTCAAGGAAATGCTGACGATACAGCTCTAATAGAGCTAAAGTAAAAAGACAAAAAAGTTCAGAAGTAAAACCACAAAACGTCAACTAGAGAGCTCATCACAGCTCACGGTAAAGAACGAGCAAACAGAGCGAAAGTCAGAAATATCCAGAAATAAGCTAAAAACAGACAAAGATTGGTAATAATAGCTAATAAATGGGAATATGCGGTAATCCAGGGTTAGGGTAGCAAACCCTACAGCTGATGGTCTGAGGTAGCCTGGCTGCTACCTGCTAATGCTAATGCCCTCGTTTCTTTACTGTTACAGCATTCACCAGTTCTCTGAAGAAACATCTGGCAGAATCATTTCATACTAGTCCTGTTCAGACTGTCAGAAAGCCGGACAACTTCCCGTCTGCAGAGCCATGAGCTCGTTCACTAACATGTCCCCGTGCCTCAGCTTCCGTCTGCTGGGTTTGCTGCCTGAATAGTTCTGCCATAACTGAACATGCAGGTGCGGAGCAGCCATGCCGGCTCTGCCGCAGCTCGCCTTTTATCCTGCAAATGTTTGGAACCCGTGACGCTCAGAGCAGCTGATGTCACAACATGCTATTAAAAGTAAGGTGAAGGTGTGTCCCTCACAGGGAGTGCCAAGGAATAACTGGAATGTCTCACATTGTTGTCCTCGGGGAGAAGACACAAGAACACGTAGCTGTGGATGGACACACACACATGCACGCGCACCCACACACACACACCGGCAGCAGTGCAGGGTGTGACGCTGCTGCTATGCAGGCCTTCATGCCGGCCTCCTGCTCTCCACTTTCAAAAGCAGCTTTGTTGCTCTGAAATGAGCCCCTCCTACATGCATTTGCACAGACAACAATAGCAACTGGAAACGGGCAGTGTGCTCCCAGAAAACACACGGAGGAGCAACACCTGCATCTTCTGCACAGCCTCTGAAGGCCTCACTCAGGTTTCGCTCAGACGCAGCATCTAGTCAGCCATGAGGGAAATTCGTCCTTCCAGTTCAGATGTTAGGACTTTAAAAGCATTTGACTGTGAATAAAATCCAATGCATTTTGCTCTACTGTATACTGAGTCATACACATTCGTCTTTATGTTCACTAATACAAAGACAAATGAAACAATATGCAATTAGGTTTTGTTACACACACATCCACGCTCAGTTAACACACTTCCTGCTGTTAACTGAGTGCAAAACAAACAAAGAGCTAACAGGCCACGGGCCATTTAATGTTAATGAACAGCTACTCTTTAATATTGATTTGTTATCGGATGCGATTTGTGGATTAATGCTAAAAAAACAAACTTGATTTGTATTCGTACTGCAGATCAGGAAACATCCAGTAAGAAAAGGCCTTCCCATTCACCTCTAGACAATACCTCAATGATAGATAAACTATTTTACAGCCTGAAACTTAAAATGAAATGTGGCATTCAGACTAAGTCCAGTTATAGCTTTAAGAGATTGAAATAGATGTAACAGACAGGTAGTAACATGCTTGCATTACCACCGTGCTAGCAGACGGAGTCAAACGGACGGTATTGCAAGTTTCCGCAGCTCCAACGGGAGTAAAAACGATACTGATCAACACACATCTTCCACTCACAATAAATTAATTCAAATCTGATTTAAAAAGAAAAGCAGTTGCATTCTCTGCAGCAGAAGTATCCACAGTTCCACAGTAAGAGAAAGGAAGGTCTGCACTGTCGTATGCATTAACTGGACCTGGAAGTGTACCAGATAACTGACCCTAAACAATGTCTGAACAAAAAGCTCACTGTGCATCACAATGAAGCGACGGCATCCTTTTCTCCTTTTCTATGGCAGCATACAGGGACTGTCTGAGAACTATTCCAGCCTTACAGCTGCACTGAGATCATGAGACAAGAGACGGCATGTTCCTCACAGCAGCAGGATAGGTTCTACACACCCCGGCATGTGTGTTAACATGCACAACGTATATTTACAAAAAACAACACAAGGCCGGCAAAGACAGATATGTATGACACACCTCCCAACAGACAACAATGCAGCCTTTGCAGGGCTGCAAGAGTCTGACGGGAAATGACAAGAGTGAGCCGAGGTGTAGAAAAGAAACCGAGAGGAGGTGGTGGGGGTCTGAGGGGCAGGGTATTATGTAATCTCTGTGGTAGAAAGGAATAAGTAGCATGATATTAGGCAATGATGTAAGAAATGTTCATCCTTAACTTGCAGCAGCAGACAGGATGTCACAATAACAGAAATTTTGGCATCATCATCTATCAGCGTAAACCCTGTTATTTTAAAGAACGCTGCAATTCTGCTGAGGTAACGTGCATGCGCATTATATTTTAAAACATTACCTTCTATAGTATGCAAGCCTGAACAAAAAACTGTCATAATGAAGGAAAAAACTCTTTTAAGCTTAAATTGTAAAAAAGCTAGCCTAATCAAAATATTTATCACCACATCAGTATGAATGACATATCATTATCCACAAATTTAGATTGAACATGCAACAGATCTGCAACATTAGCATCACATTGGGTTAATATTGTGTTTTTTAACAGCTATGCTCAGTTAAGGCCTCTACATCCTCCTCGAGAAGCAAGAAATTTGTTCTTGTTGTCGAGGCAGCAAGAGCGAGAAAAAAGTTATTTTTCTGCATTTAATACTCGGTGAGAAGCAGCGCGCCAGATGAGGCGGGGATTACTGTGGGGGGCTCGTCTGTGTCTCTGTGTGCAACAAGCCGGTTGACCTGCTTATTTTTTATTTTACATGAAAATTGGTCAGTGACAGTGCAGGACCAGTATGTAGAGGCCTTAAAGGAACTATACCTGATATTATTTTAATCTTTCTAAGAAAAATGGTTTTCTACGTGGTATAGTATGTGGTAAAAGTGGTAATTTCATTACAATGAATGACTCATTGATTGCGCATATGTACGAGTCCAGGGCATTTTAGTTAGCGAAAGCGGCTAGTTTTTTAGCATTGGCGGGACGCGCTTTCTCTGCCGGGTTAATTTTTGGAACGTCCAGACTCCGATCAGCCAGTAATAGCGTTCCCTTAGTGACCTGGAGTCAAATTATGAAAGTTAAACCCCTTAGCGAAGAAAAAGCGTCACACAAAAGCTAGAAAAAAATAGCCGCTATCGCTAACTAAGCTAGCCGGACGTGAAATCGGGTATAGTCCCTTTAAGTCAACATGAAATGCTTTGTTTTTCCTAACAAGGTTATATTAGCCTACTATGTCAGGCTGGGGAAAATAAAATTAGCTGCTAAGTTTTACCCAAGGTGTTTGCTTTATCAAAAATGGAAAATCTAAACAAGATTAAAGTAACTGTTATACCAGCCAAAATAATGGAAAATCAGCATAAAATCAATTTATTTCAGTTATCATTCTGATAAGATACCATAGGTTGTGTTATCGTGTATAGGGTAAATAAGGCAAACCAAGACATTGTTAGCCTATCACATTACCCTTATAAATAAATATTGTCAGTTACCATGTCAAACATAACAAGGCAATATTAGACAAAACGTTTGAGGATTCCCCTGCAAACCACAAAATATATAACCCCATAGTAACTGAGCAAACTAGCAACCTGTTCTGCCAATTGAATTCACAGTCTCTACATTAGCCAGAATTAATAAAAACAATTCATAACGCAGGTAAGGATAGCTGATATATCAGCAAAGATCAGCTTAACAAAAATGATAACCTGTGTTAACAACAATATTAGCCACAATTACAACATATTACCTACCCTACATTATCTTTTATAGATAAAATAAGGCAACATAAAACATTGTTTGTGATTTAAGAATAACTGCAAACATAACATGAGCTACCATGTGAATCTAGACAACATAATGGACAATTTTGCACAACTTTTGCAAAACATTGGGATTAAAGAATGAAGTGTCTTAATGAAAGAGGCTTTTTAGTTTAGCTTAGTTTAGTTAGTTAATTTCAAACCTGCATACAATAACTTAAAAAATATGACAGAACAAACAATTTAACACATGGTTTGCAAAGGGTCGGAAGAAGATTTTTGAGCTCACGACTGGTACAAGAAGTCACTGCCTACAGCAATAGCCCTACAAAACCAAATATAAACCAAGCAGTAAATATGTCTTCAATTCGAAATGTGACAGCCGATAGACTTGTCACAACCAGCAGGACAGGTAGTTTCAGCTCCAGTCCATGCATGTTTTAGTTAGGGTTAAGTTAGGCTTCTGCATAAACCTATCAGGGAGCATCAACCTGGGCCAGTAGGACTACAGAGCATTTACCAAGAAAAATCATTTGTGGTTCTGCAGAGAGACAAATTATAATACAGAAAACATATTTATGTTAAAATAGTTTGTCTGGTTGAATAAGTTGAATAAGCGGAGGCTTTCAAGTACCTGGATAACACTTGAATTAACTACTTAGACACTCATGTACTGCCCTCATCAGGTCTTTTATTTTATTTATTTCTAATTTTATCTCTGGATATATATTTTTATTTTATTTCTATTTTTTTCCACTTTAGTTATATTGTATATTTTACTTCTACTTTTTTTATTCCTAGTTTATGCCATTTATGCCACTGGACTACTGTAACAACACAATTTCCCTTCAGGGATAAATAAAGTTGTCTGTCTGTCTATCTATCTTATTTCAAAGTAATCTAAAAATATCCCTATTCAGCCTTTCTACAGATTACATTGCATGACTCAAATATACAATTCTTTCCTTGTTCTTGCTCATTCTTGCTAAGCCCAGTATCAAACTTGTAAATTGTGGTAGGCAGCGTGGGTTAATTAAAAGCAGCAGTACACATCATTCCATCTGATTTCCAGCACATGAGCTCAAATATGCAGTGAAATGCAAGAGGGAGGCCACAGGAGACGTCTGTACAGGGACACTTTTTGTTCCCAGTGAAACCAACAAGAACAAGGAAGGTGATTAATTGTCTTTGCGTTAATGATTGCAGCTATTTTTTTCTCCAGAAGTGTCAGGGAGAATGGGGAACAGCTGAGAGAGGCTATGCTTTCAGTTCATGCCACACCCGCATGCAGGCGTGCATGCCCGTCATCTTGTTCGTTCGTTGCTCAAAGACAGAAAATAATGCTGACGGTAAGGTTTGCAGGGCAATCTGTGATGTGGAAATGGAGGCAGAGTGCACGCGGAAAGTCTTAGAATGTGATGTCCAGCTGGCGGGATAACCAGCCCAGATGACAGGGGACACACAGTGCCAGCTGCTAACCCACACATGCACTCTGGCTGGAATTTCAACAATCCCAAGACCTCCTCAATGGAATTCCAAAGAGCTAGAGGAAGATAGATCAATCACAGAGGGAGGGAGGCAGCAAACCACAAAGACTGACACTAGGAGGGACAGGAAAAGGCCGAGGGGAGAGAGAGAGAGAGAGAGAGAGAGAGAGAGAGAGGCCGGTAGCACAGAAGGTTTGAAAATAACTCCAACCGGGGCCTTCGGCTGTTTGCTGCCTCCGACCGCTCTGGCAGTTTGGGAGATATTCTACACTTCCAAAGATGGCAGCTCCTTTCGGTTCCAGCTGCTGGATGCTGCTTTGGGAATCGTGCCGTCATCGGCTCACGCCGCACTTCCGCCGACAGAATCCAGGCCGACTGAGACGGCAAGTCAGCAGGTTGCTCTGCTCCCCTGCATGTCACCAGAGAGCTGGCTTACAGGATGAAGCTGCCTCACCGCTGCCTGCAGGACCCCCAGCATGTTTTCATCCCACCGCCCACATAAAGGCAGAAGCCATTTAAAGGGTCGCTAGTTTGGCTTTTAATTTGCCTTTATTTTATCTTAGCCTAATCACAATCATATCCAAAAGTAAAAGCTTAGAATAAGTTATTTAGTAATAAAGGTGGCGTGCACACAGCTGGAGGCGGCCATGTTGCATCGCCATTTTTACATACGGTCGCCAAAACCTGACAAACCTGACAAGCCTGCGCGTTTTCGCAGCGGGTCCCGGATGTTTCTGGGGGAGGAGGAGGAGGAGCATCCAGACTCTTTGCCCCATGAGGGGGAGGACAAATTAGCACGAAAAGAAAAAGGGTTACTAACGGTGAGGAAAGGAGGGTTTACGTTGCCGTAGCAACCAGGTGGAGGTAAGTTCCCGCTGGTGAGTTCATTCAGTCTGACATGATGTCAGGAACAGGGCAGCAGCTGCTTTATCCTCCGTCTGCTAGTTACTGTCACAGGCGCTAATCGGTTAGCCTGCAGCTCCGTTGCTATGGTTACAGCACAGGACAGGTCCGATAACCCAGCTCTGACTGCCCCTGCCTCTCCTCACGTCGGGTATTCGCCGTAAAGCAGCAGATCCTGTTTGCTAGCTGAGAGTTTAAGTTGCAGCAGATTTATTCCAAAACAAATGGATGATCAGTAGGTGTTCACTCACCTTCTAAATCTCATATCTCAGTCTTTTTTAATGAATAACGATAAATGTCTCATTATTTTTTTGTCAGTTAAATAAATATCCGCTAGATCTCCGAAGTAAAAGAGCGGAATGTTTGAATGCAAACGGGATAAAATACGAAGTCATTACTGCTTTTCAGAGCAGCTCAGAAAGGGGCTAAAGGTAAACAGATACCTTCTTTTCCTCTTCACTTGTGTTTCACTTTTTTAGCCTCATGGTTCCAACACTTCTAAAACAAGTTCCTATTTCTGCTGTTGTGGTGATAATTGGAGCTGATGATAGCAGGTTTATTTAGCAGGTTTAGCACAATCCACAAGTCAGAGTAAGACAAAGTCAGAGCAAAAGTCTAAAATCTTTTGAGTGCAGGGCAATGTTCACAATAAAAATATCTTCAGTCTGCTCTTAATATCAGAGAAAAAGGTCGCTTTCTAGATCTGAGTGAAATAGTGGAGAATAATTTGATCATCTTCCTTTCAAATTAACAGACATCCATCCTGTGGATATCAGGATTTTCCAGTGCATACTACTTTCTAAAAGCTGGCACCGGAAACAAGCATCTTCAAATATTTTCAGACAATTCTAAATTTCGCAATGCAGACAAAGGAAGCTGCAGGTCTAAATTAAAAAATGAAAGGGAAACATGCAGCAGTGGTATGGAGAACATCGGCGTCCGCAGTGCTTCAGTTTATCTGCAGACGTTATCTTTCACTAGCCGGGTATGAGGTCTAACATCTTCCTCACCCTGATTTTCACCTTGGCAGTGCCTCAAACATGAGGCCTGGATTTATTTCTCTTTCACTTTCACCACAGTGCACGTCCTACCAGCAGCATCAGCGCTCCCTGCAAACCCAAGCTCCAAGCAGAAGGAAATATTTCCCGTCAGGATGAGGTGAACTATGCAAAGACATACGTAAGAAGCCAGAGCAGCGAATGGAAGCAGCTCATTTACATAACAGACACAGGGGTTGTTCAAAGGTTGGAAGGCCTTCAGGCTGCAGGAGGCTCCAGAAGGAGGTGCAACATTTACAGCTACGTCTTAAGCCTCAAACCTATTTTTTACTGAAATCTGATTTTTTTTTTTTGTGTAGTCGTTCAAATCATTTCAATGCAACCTTGATCACAGTGAAGTGTTAACAGCACGAAAACAGCACGACAACGTCACTGTGTAGCATTAACATACTTAAACATGGATGCATTATGTGTTTGTGTACAAATATGGAAGTACTTTGCACAGCTAGAACCAACTAAATTATGTCCAGCTGATGAATGCACGAAGAAGACTCTGAAAAAAGTAACGAGTACAGCCATTAAAACTGGCCTTGGTCCTGCCTGCATCAGTCCAGTTTTGGCGACCTGCACCTGAACCCGTTAGGATGATGAACACGATATTATCCACGATGTTTCCTGCCGATGTGTAACCTGACCCACACCCTAAAACAACAGAACTGTAAACAGACCCGTCCCTCCTTCACTGCTTTTCTTTACGCGTTCATGTTTAAAGAATTGTGTTGTTTTTTCATAATTTACTTTTAAAAGGAAAAAGAAACATTAAATATAATTGAAGGTTTATTTTAAGCAGAACTTATGCTAAGCATGTTTTAAGTTGCGTACTTCACTGAACCGCTAAACTACCTCCTAGTCCCTGTTGTTAGGCCACTTAGGGGCTTTCTTCATTTGTTTGGGAGATTAGACAGAATTTCTACCCCAAATATCAATCATGTCCAAAACTTTCCTTTCTTTCCCCTGACAATCAGCGTTTAGCCACCGTGATCAGGGCGCTGCCCTCGTCCCCGTTATGACGTTTGTCTCTCTGATGAGAGTCGGATGAAATGTGATATTACCGCTGAGACCAGATGGGATATAGATCTGATTTAGGACCGCATGTAAAAGTGTCTGGCTTGGATTTTAAAAAACGTCAGTAATTAAAGGGCTCCTGTGTAACTTTAGGCCACTAAGGGTCCCCATTCTCTCTCTTTCTGGCCTCCTCAGAACGTTTGCACCTTCTTACTTCGTTAATCCATGATGAGACTGAAGAGGAGGAAAGCAGAGTGTTTACAGAGAGGGGACCGTAAAGCAAAGTGCAGCAGGTCACATGATCACATGAGAGACGGATCCGCTCCTGCATGTCTGCTTTCTGAAGATGGCCGCCCCCTCAGAGCACCGATACGCTTCAAACACTGTAAACTGACCCAGAAATCCTCCATCATTACTCACATCAGGCTGATGTTTGGGTCAGAAGTTACACCTTTAATATGAGTCACATACCGGCAAAAAAATGGAATAGAGCTGTAGCGGGAACAGATGAGTGGTTTCTTTACACAACAAGTGCACAGTTTATGCATTCTCCATGTAAAAAACTAATATGCCCAAATATGCCTGAACATAATCCAGAATAATCAATAGTTGTTATTGTTGAAGGTTTCTGTCCACAATGTGGCGGCCCAAAAATCGCCACTTCTTTAAAACGATGCAGTGCTCCCGTTACAACAGAGACAAAAACACAGATGCAGGTCTGAACGGGAAGTAAACACGGAGAGCTGTGCAACTATTAACAGCTCAATCGTTTCTGCAATACTAAACAACTTTTACAGAAGCAGAATCGGCTAAATGAGACCTGTTAGTCGTTTTGCATCAAATAAACACAACATCAGAATCATGAACCACAACGTTATTTCACCGCGTCTGTGTCCATGTCACCGTTGGGTTTAACTGGAGACCTTCATTTAAGTAATTATTGTTCCTCTGCACTGCTGCTGCTGTTGGCCACCAGGTTTATAAACCGATCTAATGATGTCAAATACCTAAAAATGGTCAATAATTAGCAGCAGAAATCAGCCCAACAATTAATTCATTTTAATACAATTACTGTTGCAATTGTGTGTGAGCAGGAGTTTCTGCACAGCTCATTAACTGAATCTGTTAGTCATTTTGTATAATTTAATCATAACCTGCGAAGGGGTTGATAATTATGGTTCTTTTAAGTAACACTTGCTTTGAAGTGCATGCTGCAGCACATTCTTAATAAAGACAAGCACATATTTTCACACTTAAATTGGATCCAACAACTGTTTCAGCATCTTTAGCTTAATGTAAAAGTTTGTGTCTGAGATGGACGACTCCTCACGTCCGGCCTGAAGTCACGGCATGGGAGCACCATTTTGTTATTTCCAAACAATTTAAAGCTAAATGTGAGCTGAGGGAATAATCTGTGTATGAATGAACAACGTGCAACGTCAGTGAGTGACAACAGAAAGCCACTTCTGCTGTCAGGAAAGCCCCGACCCCAATCATTCATGTACTAAACAAATAGAAGCGTGCATTATTCACCGCAGGCCGAGCCGGCCTACAACCCGACAGTTCCTCTGTGTGGGTGGACGCTCGGCTGTAGCAGATAAACACTCGGACCATCCAGGCTCTCTCTGCTACCTGCTCACCTCTCCTGCAGCTGCCACTGTGTGTTTTGTGTGTGCATGTTGTGCAATAAACCAGCCTCACTTTGGACTTCTGGGAAAACATGAGGGGAAGAAAAAAAGGTGGCAGAGCTGGGTCACCAGTGGACACCCAGGGGTTTGACACATATCCACTTTCCCCTCACCCCTTTCCTGGACAGAAGCAGCAGCTGACAGAGTTTTAAAAGCCCGGAGAATTTCCTGTTCCTGAACGCACCACCATCTCCTTAAAGCTCACAACTAAGTCTATTCTTAGATTCTTTTTTTCATTCTGTCTCCCGCAAGCAGAGACAGATCCGGACACACAGACTTGAGCACTGACAGCTGCAGGTTGTCACGTCATGTTCCCCTCCTGCACACGCGCGCATACTTGTGGCCCTGCACGCGACATGGTAACCAAGATTTACCTTGCGCACCGTGCACGGGCCACAACTCCAGCAGAGTTTATCATAAAGAGTTGCAGTGTCCTTGTCTATCTCGTGACCTGTGCTCACATCCCTGCCCGCGCGCCGCTAACAGCGTCAGTCTGAGTGAGGACGCGCAGCATCGTCTTACCAGGAACTGTGCAAAGGGGAAGATCTCAAACAGGAAATGCAACTGACCCTTTTCAGCCTTCTAAGTTAAAAATGCACGGGCCGCGCTCGCGCTGCAGCGGTGCATGTTGCAAACCGTGCAGCAGTGATTGCATGAGGCTAGTTGTGCAGAGATCGGCTTCATGTTCTTACCTCCCTTCGGCTGAGACATTTCCCCTCTGCTTTGATGAGGGGGAGGGGAAGCACAAAAGACTTTGCCTTCTTTCTCACTCCCTCCCTCCATCGCCCTCGTACTGGAGCTTCGGCGGCTTGCTTTGCAACAAAGATGCAAAATACAAGCCGCGATCTTCATGCACTTGGAGCCTTTTTGCGTCCGAAGCGTGCGTGTCCGTGCACGGGGCGCCGGTGGGAATGCACGGCCCCGCGCGCGTCGGCAGAACAGGTAATTTTGCTATTGCACTGCAAAGAATTCTCCGCAGCACTTACATGATGGGCCAAGGCTGGCAGCTAAAAGCTCCTAACTTGGATCAGTGTGAGCCCCTGCGAGAGAACGTTCTTCCTGCTTGGAGCGCAAGGGCTTGTGGGAAATGTAGTTGTGGGGGAGGTGCTGCGGCAGGAACGTTTGACTCCAGGTTATTTTTCTATATACATTCAGGAAAAAAAACTGAAATTAATAAATATGGAATTGATTACAAACTGATGCAGCTCCATATTAGCTTTTTGTATAAAATCTAATGCTTAGATTTATTTTTCATCTTCATCCATGGAATCAATAAATCCTACTTTTTTTCCGTTTTTATGTGCAAGATGCTTTTTCTCTTTTCTGAGCATGTTATATTATCTCATCAAATGTTGGCATTTTTACCACTGACAGCAGTGTCAAGCCAGATGTATGTGAGTTTGTGGGGCTGCACATGACAGAAATGATATTTGTGTTTTATATTGTTGTGTGAAAGCTGTTTTATGCTGACATTGTTATGAAATGTAAAGCTTTTGAGTTGCCCTGGCCTGAAAGGTGCTATATAAATAAATACAATTTGAATTTGAAATTCAATATTAAATAAATAAATGCTTGTATGAATCAATCAATATGCCACTACAATTGCTAAGGTATAGTCTGGAAATGAACCCTTACACAAATGCAGCTCAGTTGTAGTTTATAAGCATTTAATGTAAGCAACATGCAGGCCATGAAGCCATAAAAAAGCATAAACCTCAGCTGTTTTGACATTTGTAAGCTGTTTAAAACCAGAACACTGGCTGTGCACTGCTATTCGATGCAAATTTCTGCACTTCCTTCTAACTTTGTCCAATCAGCACAACTTCAAAGCAACACAGTAAAGCTGCTCAACATCTTCTGTCCATCCAAATGAGATTTTTTAATATTATTAAGGTTCAAACCAGTGAACAGGATGGATGATGGCAAAGTCCAAATATCAATTAAGAAGATGTCCAATAACATGTTTAGTTGGTATAATGGAAATATTCATTAACGATTACTGGCAATCAATTGATTTAACATGGAAATGAGAGGCAGAGAAGCTTATGGGTAAATGTGTGCATTGTATTTAATACATTTGTATGAATGTATGTATATGGATATATGTATACGTGCTACTTTCTGTCTAGACAAAAGGCTGGGCGCTAACAAGTGATGCTTGATTAGTAGTAATCAGGAAGCCTTGTACTATCAGCATAACTGGAATAAATTACGAATGAATGAACGAGTGAGTGAGTGAGTGAGTTAGTTAGTGAGTGAGTGAACTAATGAATGAATGAATGAATGAATGAATGAACGAATGAATGAATGAATGAATGTGTATTACTGGGTAAGGCAGCTGTTTCTGAGATAAACGTTCATGTTTTCCTGCATAAAGACTTTACAATGTGTCTGTTATCCGCATGTTGGATAGATGTTCTATGGGCTTCATGCACAGCTCCACTACTTCCTGAACTTAAGGGAGTTCCTTGTTTCCTATCTTTAATTACTGGACGAACTGTTTATTATTTGAGCACTGAGGTCGGGCACACCTGGATTAATCAGTTTGTTCAGTAATGAAAGACAGGAATAAAGGGGCTTTCTTAAGTTCAGGAAGTAGCAGTATGGAGTTGTGCATAGAGCCCATTACTTCTGATTATAAATTAAATTAAAAATGTTTTTTAAAAAGCACAGATTGATCAAACCTTAGTGAACATACAAATACATGTGGTAGCAACATTTAGTCACACAAAACTGTGGCTGTCTTTATTATCAGGTCATTTTAATTCACAAATTCAGGTAACAAAATTAATCTCATTACAGAGCTAAATAATTAATAAAGTATCTACTGTGGTAAGGAATATTTGGGTTTTATAATGACAAGTGACAAAAAAGATTGATTGAAAAATGTAAAAAAAGAGTTTCAAATGGGATGAAGACTAAGCCGCCAGTATGCTCCAATTTTAACAGTTTTAAACATCTAAAAACAAACATATAGCAGTTATGTCAACAACAACATCATGCTGGGTGATGAACAACAGCTGCAACCCCTCGAGAGTAAAAGAGGCTCAGTAGCACCAATACTTTGAAGTAGCACAGACTATAACAGGGACAAACCTCAAGAGTAAATGCCGAGGCTGGAGATGATCTAGTTTTTTTTACTTTCAAAAAAATCCCTTAAAAAACAAAACAAACTCTACAAGAATTCACATTACAGAGGGGGGAAAAGTGTGTCTGTTGGGGACCAATTCCAGAGGCGTATGAATCTAAATTTGCTGCTCAAGTGTGAGCTTTGCCAGCAGCAGGACATGATTTTATTTTTTTTAGGGGGGGGGGGGGTTAAGAAGGAAAAAGCACCATCCTCTGAGAACCAGGTTTCATTATGATTTTACTTCCACAGCAGCGCTCTGATTGGTAGTTACCAGCGAGGATTCAGACCCCCTGATGGGATATGAGGGAGGGCTGGACTGTGTGCAGTTAATTGGGATGGGTTAGTTCTTGGTGGTAATCAGGGTTTGGTACAATGGTTTCACTACAATATGGAGGACAAGGGAGCTGTCGACGAGGTACTCGGACGTCCGGCGGTACAGGTCAGCGTCAGACAGGAAGTCGCCATTTTCCTCAGTGCTCTGGTGGAAGTTGTAGACGTGCTTCACCACCAGCTTCCCCTGCTGCCGAGCCATCACAAGCACCGTCTTCTGGAAGTTCACTCCGGCAAAGTCAGCGCTGGAGGTGGCTGGGGTGATGATGATGCGAGGGCGCCCCCCTTCCACCCGCGTGGGCTGCATGGCGCCTGACTCCGTGTACATGGGCCTCATGCTGAGGGGTAGCCAGCGTGGTGAGAACATGGCGTTCCATGTCACCCGCTTGCTGGCGTCGTGGCTGCTGGGCCCCAGCTGGGTTTGGAAGCTGATGCTGCGGTCATCCCGGGTGGGGTTGTTGATGATCCAGGGTGACCCCCACACTGGGGAGAGGTAGTTCCTGGGTACGAAGAGGCTGCAGTTAACGTCAAAGTATTTGGCCATCTGCAGCGGCGAGGCTGAATGGAACTGATAGGACATGTAGAGCAGGTCGCGCACTGACTCCTGATAGCGAGCAAGGACCGCGGACTGGGTCTGCAGTCGGAAGAGCTCCCGTGGCGGCATCATGGCATAACGCACAGCTCTCAGCGCGTTCTCTGCTGTCAAACCGTCCGGCTCATTCTGGATAATCCAGGCCTCCAGCCCCGCAAAGAGCTCCATCTCACTCTGCAGGATGATGTCTGAGCGCTGCAGCAGGGTCATGAGGAGGTGACTGCTGATGCTCACCCACTCCCCGCTCTGCAGCACCGACGACAGGTTCCAGGCCAGATACTGCAGACAGCTGTCCCTCAGGGTGGCGTCCCCGGCCTGCAGGGCATACTCGTACCAGCCCGCCACGTGGCCCGATGGGGAGTCTCTAGCCAGATTCTGGGTCATGTACTGGGTGACACCCTGTTGCAGACTCAGTACCTGGTACTTAGAGGCCAACTTGTGCAGAGGCGTGGCTTGTTCCAGACGCAGAGACAACTCCCCACAATACAGATACCTGCACAGAGAAGCAGACTTTAGGCAAACAAGTCCGTCTCTTCTGGCAAAGATTCTGGCAACAGACAGAACTCAGAAATAAACTTGCCTTGCCTTGCCCCCAGGTCATTAGAGCGGACCCTGTTTTGACTATCTGGAGCATTTCACCATATCTGAATGTAACCTGGACATAAGACGTCCGCAAGGAAGTAATATGTTTGAAAATAAAACTACAGTTCAAGAGTGGATGAACTTTACTGCAAATATTCTGCAAAGCCAGTCTAATGTGTCAAAGAGGATTGTTGCTCTTTCAGATTTTGGTTATTGATGAGGGGGTTCATCAGGGCTACATTTTAGTTCCCCTTATTATTTACAATATATATAAATTATTTGACTAAATGTGTCCCATATGCTCATTTTTTATTTATATACAGATGACAGCATAATTTATTTCTGTGAGTTTTCTTTGCTGAAGGCAGTACGACGTTTGCAAAATTAAGGAAACCTAAATCCCATTGTCTCACTGTTTGCATGTCTGAGGGAGTTACAGTTGTAAATATGGAGATGTACTTATATGAATGCACATGCAACTTCATAACACATGTAGGATACCATACTGCAGATTCATTACTGGGTCACAAACACATCACTGTACGCTGTAAACTAAGGTTGGTTGGCTGTCTCATCTGCTCGCAGGCTTCATCCCTGGTACAAACCCCATCATATGCAACCCATCTCCCAGGTCTGTCTATCTGCCTTAGTGTCCAGCATTTACACAGAGTTTCAGAGGAAAAGGTTGTTTGTGTTCATGCTATCATGCTGGCATCATAAGAAATGACTGATGTCAAACTATACCTAAAATAAAGGCTGAATTAAAAAGATTAGATCAATTCATCTAATTTAAAATTGATCTTCAATTAGATCAGACTGATTTGGCTCAGTCTGAACTTGTTTTTCTAAACAGATTGGCGTAGTCATCAATCATTCATCCAGGTCCTTTTGGGTACCTCTGTGAACTTGTGATTGACTACTCTAGTTGCTGATTAGCATGCTACAGCAACTCTTAACTGACGTTTGGTAAATATACTCATTTTCTGCACATACTGTGGTTCATATCATGGTTCAGGACCTCACCTTTCATAGTTTTTCTATGTAGTTAATAGACGCAGATGGGAGAGGCAACCAATATTCTTAAAAAAAAAGTTTCCAGCACAAAGCTTTTCCAGGAAGGTAAACACCTACAAATTTCCAGTGAAACGCTGTAGTATCGATTCCAGGCCTGTAAGTGGCACTGCCTTAGCAATACACCAAAAATCGAGCCGACAGCATCGAGCATGTGCAGATGCAAACTACCGGGAATAAAGAAGCAGAAGGAGTGCTCCACATGTGGGAGACAGGTGTAGGTTTTAGAACTTTTTCATCTGATCCACATGTATAGAACAGGCGAATCCCATATGGATCACATCATCCATGTTTTTCCCATATAGTTCATATACGAATCATGTGAACGTGTGATTCAAATACCATATGTCATCCACACTTGAACCACATGTTCTTCACATGTGAATCAAATGAAAATGATCCAAAGTTTAGTTTATTTGTTCCCCATGAGATGAAGACAAAACGTAAGCTTCCTGGGCTCCTCATAATAAGTAACAACCCATGTGTTTCACTTGTTTGCGCCCACATGTGGTTCACATGTTAAATTCATGTGTTTTGTTATTACTGTAAAGCGTCAGTAGCTAAAATACACTCTATTTGCAATTTTTAACCCTCACATGTAGTTGTTCTCATGACCACTTTAAGGTGCACATTCTCTAAAGTGTTATAGCCCCCTAATTTCCGCCTGGCTTTCATCTTTTTCTACTGAATTAGTGGAATTGTGAAAATAATGTTCTATAAATTAAATGTTTCACTGTTTTTATTTTTTCTGTTAATTATACTTTTCTTGTTTGGTTAATGTTGACCAGAACTTAAGGCGAACATTTCAGGACTTAGTCTTTTGCATTTCTGCAGAGTTTGAAGGTACAAGACAAATGAAGCGGGTCTCTCCACCCCGACAGTCCTCGTTGGAAGGTTGGGCCTGCTGTCCTGACCTGGAAGCATACAGAGTTAACCCGGAGGTCCGGGTGTCTTCTCGTAACATACTTCTACTGGTTTTGAATGTTTTAATTTGGGAATTATTTCAAATGTATCATTGTAGCTCTAAATTGCTTCGATGTTTGTCTGTTGTATAGGCAGGACAGTCCAGTCCAAGTAGACTCCAAACCAGGAAGTGTACTTCAGCTCCGTTAACTTCAAATCTCTTAATATTACACATCTCTATGTTCCTTTCAGTGTTTTGCATCTTAAAAGTTTTATTGCTCTGATTTCACTGCTTTCTTGTCAAAGTCCAAACTTCGTTTTATCTTCATTTGCTCAACAACCGCGTTGTTCTCCCATCAGATTAACAGCAACAAACAATAATTGTTCTTGTAGTTTAATTAAAAATTGGCTGATTACATTCGGCATTAGAGATTAAAACTGAGATGACTGAGACCATAAATGGAAATAATCTACAAATTAAGAAACACTGGAAAGTTCCACTATGAGGATTATTTTCTGTTTAGATGCACTTTATCCTTAATGAAGCGGCAGAAACCTTCACTGAGGGAGAAGGCCCGTTTTTGTTGTGGAAATGAAGATTTAATTTATTTTTAAAAAGAGCCATAGATTCAGACAGTGAAAAAGCTCATTAGCATGTGTGATAGAAATTGATTTTAAATTGATTCCTGCTGCAGTGTAGGCTCCTCGGTGTCTTATCGCTGCACCCCAGGAGCTGCTATCGAGTAACCCAGCAGTTCCCTCATCAATCAATTTGTTTCATGTTGCACTCATTATCGACCTTTTGTCTCAGATGTGGGGCTGCAGGTGCAGAGTTCAGGCCTGTAGAGGGCGAGCTAACTCACTCTAACTGGTGCTCTGCTCCCGTCTCACCTGATGAACTTGTCGAACACAGCGGCGCAGTCTGAGGCCTCCCTCAGCACCAGCGTGCTGCCGTTGCGGCTCACCAGGATCTCCTCAAACACGGGGCTCTGCAGGGAGAGCACCAGAGAGTGAGCCTGGATCACCTTCACCTCGTCTGCGTTGGGCGTCTCCACCCGCAGAGCCACGTCGCTCCCGTTGCCCTGAAGCAGCAGAGCCTCCAGACGCTGCACCACAGTCAGGGAGTGGCTGATGGTGTCAGCGCCGCTGCCTTCAACCTGGCCGCCGTCAGCTTTCAACATTCCTGGGGAGAACCATGGAGTCAGTCAGGCCAGTAAATAAAACCCAGCCAGAGCTGCCACATAAACAAACCACGGTGGCATGTGAGCATTTATTAGGGCAGATAATGAGGCAGTTTCATCCAAATCCATGCCATTGATCAGCCTAGCTGCAGGAGCTGTCTAGATAATGAAGGATTGTGGGTCATGTTTAATTAAAGCTTTGTACACCGCCACCCCTCCTCCACCCTGCACTGAGGGATGTGAGCCTTGATTCATGCTGGCAGAACGCTCTTCCTCTTTCTGATTCTCAATAAATGTGTGACACTTCCTTCCCGATGCAGACGGAACGAAGCGTGAACTCATCCAGCCGCCGTGACGGCCCCGTGAATCAGCGGCTGCAGGAATGATGCCAAAATACTGCAGCTAGAAGAATTTCCAAAATAACAGAGAACAAACGGGGTTTGGACAAAGAACTTCAACCACATTTGATGCAGATTTGAAGTTCCAGTGAAAGCGTCTGACAGCTTTGTTTCTTTTGATTTTTCTTTAGAAAAGAATTATTTCAACTCATAAAAAGTGCATTATCTTACATCATTTTATCTCGCAAGCTGGCAGTTTTTCCATAATGCAGCTACCGGATGGAGATCTTATGATCCTGGTAGCTGCTGATTTATTGACATGACGTCCATTAATGCAAATATGCAGAATCCATAAAGCAAAGGAAGTAGAGAACTATCTAATGTATGCTCTCAAAAGAAGTCAGATTACTTTCCTGTCAGTCGAGAAACAAAGATTTTCATTCGGTCTACAGAGGAAATAGAGGGGACTGTCTGTGCAGCAGAGCCTACCTGCAGCCGCCACGTCTAGCTGCAGGCGTGCAGCCAGCAGCAGCATCCCAGCGTAGATGTGAGCAGCCCGTATCTCCATCTTCTCTCCTGCCTGGACCTCTGCTTCCTGCCGGCCTGCCTGTGGAGGATGAGGAGCTCTGCGTGGATCCGGCCCGTCAGCAGCCCCAGCATTGATTGGTGGGTGGACCAGCTGGAGTGACGGTCCCATGCCTGCATGTCAGCTGCTGATGGACGCCATCGATCCGACGAGGAGGAACGCTTGAGTCAGGATTATCGAAGCAAACAGAGTTTTCTGTTTATGAAGCTTAGAGATTCTTTCGTTTCTCATTTACTGAAATGAAACATAAAGTATGAAAAACTAACAAGATTTGGTCTGAGAAGCTTTAATCTTCATCACAGTCTGAACCAGATGAGCTGTTTCCTTTCTCTCATTCCTCTAATTCTTCTCATTTCTGTCATTCCCCTCATTTCTCCAGACTTCTGCCTTTTTGTTTTGGTCCTTCGGACCCGTTGAGTTCCTGGTTCTGGGAGATCCGTCCCATGTGACATAATCTGTTTCTCCCCGTTTCCCTGCCTTAGAAGTGGTCATTGACAACCATGTTTCCATGGAGACCACTGATCTGGATCTCACGCATCCTGCTTCAGGTCTTTCCAGGATTTTCTTATTTTATCTTATTTCTCTAGTAAACATTTGTCCTCCACTTTTACCCTTTTCTCAGATGTTTAAAGGACACTGTTAAAATCTGTATTTTCACCTATCGATGCAACTCAACTGACTGTCTCTCCGTCCGTCCGTCCGACTGTCCTTCCGTCTGTCTGTCTGACCGTCTGACTGACAGCTCAGTGGATAGAAGTCAGCGGTTTGATTCCCCTAAACTACATGTCCAGAGTCCTTGGTTAAGACACTGAACCCTACGCTGCCTTCAGATGTATGGGTGTCTGATTGCTTAGGAATCACCCAGTATGTATCAATGCATGTGCTGTATGAATGTGTGAATTAACATGTATTGTTAAAGCGCTTTGAGTGGTCACATGACTAGAAAAGCGCTATACAAGTACAGTCCATTTACCATTTACAATCTTGGAATTACTTTATATAATTTTAAATGCTTTCAAAGAATCAATTAATTCTAATAATTTCAGTACAAATATTTCAATATTTGACACCCGTAACAGAAACGTAGTGACATTAATGTGGGTTCTTCATTGTACTAAGAATGAAAGTTGTACTACTTTAATGAAAATAAGGATTGAAGCTTTTACGAAATAAGTCACGCTTCTTAAAGCAGAGATGTCTGTCAGCATCATTTTAAACTGTATTTTGCAGCCTGCACATGAAGTTAAGTGTGTCAGTGTGTTCACCCGCTTCTCATGTGCGTGACATGTTGTCACAAGCAATTTATTCACAGCTTCAGGCAACAGAAGCCTTCACCAGGCCGGACGGCGAGTTACACGCTCAATAACGTCTGTGTGTGACTTTGGTTAAACTCCTCCACACATAAACAGTCATGTCTGTTTGTGTCTGTCTGTCAGCGCTGTTGAACCCTGTCAGTGAGATCAGACCTGAGTCTGAGGCCTGGTTTGGTCCCAAAGGAGCAGTTTGTTCTGAGCCAAAGTCATCTTTCAGTGTGCAAAATGTTTGCTTCCTCTTTGCTTTTATACTTTTCAGATTCAGATCAGATAAAAGTGACGTTGAATCCGTCTGGTGCAAATAGATTTATTTACAATAAAGTATTTCCAACACATTGAAAAATATCCATTGCAGTATGATCATGAACATTTAACCCTTTAACAACCCCCCCCCCCCCCCTATGTACTTTTGAAAAATGGTTTTAAAATATTTTTTCGGAACAACAACTGTGTTGTAGATGCAGTCATTGTAGTGACTTCGGAAACCACAAATACTGAGAGGCTGAAGTTGGGCCTTAGATTCGTCAGACATGCAAACAAATCCGCTGAGATCGAAAGCTTGCTTTTCAAGACTTTATTACCAAAAAAAAGGAAAACTCTAAACTTTAACGTAATTCGAAACAAAGGAAAATAATTCACAGCGATCTACTTAAAGGTAGTGTGGTCAACAAAAAATACAGCGACCCACTCACCACTCACCCACTCACATCACAGGTGATTACAGGTAACCACCACCCACACCCATGTGACCAACCTTACCAAAACCACCGTGCTCCCAACCAATGCAAACAATCAATAACAATACAAATATTACATTTAATCAATCCATTTTGGCTCCTACAGTCATTAAAGAGTATGACAGCTTCCCACTCTTACAGTCTCTTTAGAGAATTGATAATCCAAAGTTTCTCAAACTTGACATTGCTGGCTTCATTCTAACATTTCATTTCAATATTTTAAACCCACATAAAAAAAAACACCTAAAAAACTTTTAAGTTACGGCCCTAGGCCTGCCAGGGCCTTATGCAAATTGGACTGTCCCACAGCTCCTCCAGGATTGGTTTCTCCTCCAGCTTCACCATAACAATTTCCTCCATCATCCTGCTCCACCCGCCCGCCTTTTCCCCTCCAGGATTGGCGGACTACTTCTTCCACTTCGTACCGGTTGGCCAGTCCTGATGCTCTCTGCCTATATAAACACCACCTCATGAACAATCATGGCAGCTGTGTGTGATTGCAACGCAGTTTGCCACTTGGTTGTCTGAGCGACAGTTGTGTTTAACTTTGCCTGTAGTTTACAGATCCTTTGGTTTCAGGCCCGGTTCCACGAGGGTGCATAAGCATGCATTGCACCCTCAGTTTCTGTGACTGCATGCTCTGTTGGAAAGAGTGACAAGTGCAATACGCGCACAGGTTAGTACACTGCACTCGTGTGTGTGTGTGTGTGTGTGTGTGTCCGGCGCTCAGTTACCTGCGTCAGCAAGACACTGCTCACTGCTGCACTATTAACACGAAGTAAACAATTAATATTCGGAAGTGGTTCAAGCACAGCCACGCCAGCAAGTCAACACACCGGTACCGGTGGTCGTGAGACAGAGACTCAATCTCAACTTGACCTTTTGTAAAGATAGCTTAGCTGCTGCAGGGGAGCAATCGGTAGCCTCCTCCGGCTGCTCACACCTGCCCGAACCGCTGCCACCGCAGGACCCCCTCCATTCATTCCAAGGTCCAGAGCAGGCGCCCGGCCCACCCGTCGACCAAGGTATGTAGCTAAACAAAGCACGGAGCGCAGAAAACGAGTATTGCGCAGTCCGATGGAAACAGGTGCAGTAGAACACGGCCCAGTCTATGACAGGATTTATTTATTTAGCCTAATTAAGCAATTTATTTGTTTATTTTGGTCGGATCTAATTTTCTTCATAAACCTTACATTTTATGACATTTTCAGTGCAAATTTTGCACTGTCGGCGGTGAAGCAGGCACATCCTTTACGCATATTTAATTATCTTTATCCAGACTTTAAATTGTTAATCTAAAAACAAACACACATTGGGTTTAAGCCCACAGTGCTGTCTGAAAAAAAAAAGTTTTGTACTACCGACCTGCCTTGTCATTATTAGATATTGAGGATATATTATGGGGACCTTTCAGATTTTAATGGAGCTTATTGGCACATTTTAAACAGCCTAATAAGTGATATAAGAAAAAAGGTTGATGGAGACTGTTCTGTTATTGTTTTCTGATTCCAAATGAAGTAAATTTGTTATGGGTCCTTTCAGGTCTTTTCTCCGGAGCGGTATGACGCAAATAAGATTACTGTATGCATCTGTAAAGGAAAAACACATTCGTCGACTAAAGACGAGATCAGACGAATCAGATTCACTATGAAAATCCTTAGTCGAAGACACCCCTAAAGTGAACTAATGAGCAAGATCATTACTGAGGAAATCGTAAATGAAATAGAAGTATGGTACCCATTGTAAGTGGACATCACATGCACTTGAAAGACACTTTAAATATTATTGTTTGACTTGTATCATTTCACTTGAAATTATTGT
>JBBBVT010000023.1:1255789-1268738 GCA_037177035.1 Craterocephalus eyresii | reverse complement strand
AAAGTAATTCAAACGCTTAAAAATGTTCTTCAAATGAGATGCCATAAACTATTAATTTATTATTAGTTTTTTTTTTAACTTTTACAAAACATGTGAAATTAGACAAATTAAAATATGACCACATCATCTTTAGATAGTCACTAACAATTGTTCTACACTTGTCATACTTAGACCGACATCACTTCCATCAAATTATACCTGACTTTCTGGATGTTTTAGATAACTGCCACAAAAAGCAAAAATCAGGGGAGGATGTTAACGTTAGACCTGACTTCCAGGAATAATATAGGACCAAAAACCTCGTTATGGTTTATATTGATGACCATTTACACAGAACAGCCGTTTATTATACCGAAAAAAAGAGAACATTCATTTCTTTTCTTAAAATAATTTAGAAATTATCCAAAAAATTAAAGACAAAATGGACTGATAGTTGGAACAGAAAGCTATAAAGCAGAAAATAAACTCGAACCATCATGATGGATAGTATGAAAAGAAAAAAATCTATTTTTATAGGGTTAGGGTAAATTAAAGTTAAATATTCACTAGTGCGATTCAATAACTACAAACTATATTTAAAATGATTCTTGAATCTTAAGTTTTTTATTTTGTAAATGACAAATTCAATGAAATAGAAAGTTATACAAAATGTATGTGGATTATCTAACTTTAATGCTGAATTATGAGAACAACTAAGTGCAGGTCCTGACTCAATGCTCAAGCATATTTACTAGCTTTAAAACATTTTTTTAAAGTCTAAAACAAAATTAATTTCACTAGAATAATCAGTTTAGTCGGACTATGTGGTGCAAATTTAAACAAATGAGACAAACACTTCTAAGTCAAAGTTAAACCTTCTCCTTTACACGATTCATTGAAGAAACCTGCTCATTAACTCTGAATGTCCCTCCTGCAACTTTTAGTTTAAACCAGAATAAACTAAAACTCAGACTATTTTAAGCAAAGTCTCGACAAGTGACAAAGTAAAAGCCCCTCCATCCTCCACGAGGAAAAACAAAACTTTGCTCTTGTTCCCTACGGACATGATGAGGACACACCTGGATGCATTAGGCCGAACTTTGTCCTCGTGGGGAGAAGTGCAGGCCGTGTGAGGAGGGCGTAGATAAGGTGTGACAACATTAAGAAGGACGTAGTGACGTCACATTTCTACTGATGCAAGATGAATGAGCAGCTTTAACAGCTGATGGAGAGAAAGTACAGAAACATTTCCATCACACGGGAAATAAAGACACGATACTGGCTCAGTCCACCTCGTTTCACCTGAAATAAAACATGACAGAGACACAGTACTAACTCCTCACACATGCTGCTCCTTGTGGAGGACGAAACGCCCTGATGAAAAACAACTTTCTTCTCATTCCTGTGGCCTTGAACAACAACAAATTTCTTGCTTCTCATGGAGAATGGAACAAGCTCAAACAGGCATTTTTATCAGAGTCGAGCCTCAAACCAAGTCTCTGAAACCGATCCTTAGAGTTGTATGATATGAAAACGGTTCAGTACAGTGTTTCCATCAGTCAGAGCTGAAATAATCAACCAGTGCCGCTCTCATATCGGCTCCTTCCTGCTGCTCCTCCTGTAAAACATAAACAGGAGGCTCCTCCTTCTCCACCAGTGAGGACTCCTCCACATACTCATCTCCATTCTCCTCACAAATGTTGTGCAACACACAGCAAGCCAGAGCCATCTTCTTGGTAAGCTCCAGCTGGCAGTCGTTCCTCTTGGAGAGACACCTCCACCTGCCTTTCAGTCTCCTAAAGGTGGTCTGGGCAACGGCCAAAGCCCCGTCCAGTCTGCTGTTATACTTCTGTTGCCTCTGGGTCAGTCGGTCTGCGTCACTGAAGGGCTTCATCAGCCATGGTTGCAGCGGGTACGCCAGGTCTCCTATTATGTAGTGTCCAATTTGTCTTCCAGCAATACTGACATTATGTTGGCTGAAAAACTCTCCACCTTTTACAGTTTCCATGAAGAAATGGGACTGCCTCAGCACTGCTGCATCGTCTACGCTGCCAGGATGGCCAACTGACACATCCCAGAACCGGCCTCTGCCATCAACAATACCCTGCAGGATTATAGAGTGCCATCCATTTCTATTAAAGAAGTCACGCGGGAACTCCTCGGGAGCCAGAATGGGAATATGGCTGCTGTCTAACACTCCCACGCACTGAGGAACCTTCCAGCTGTCGTTGAAAACAGCCGCCATTTCTGTCAGCTTGCTAGTGTCGGGGGTCTCGATGTGTTCAGGAAGCAGCATGTTGATGACGGCGTTGCAGAACTCCTGCACACAATTACAAGCAGTTGAAACCCCGACGCCAAAAAGACGACTCACACTCTTGTAATCGTTGTTGGTTGCGAGTCTCCACAAGGCGACGGCAATCCGCTTGTGCACGGGTATGGATAAACGAAAGTTGGTCATCTTCCTCTCCAGGACGGGGCTGAGCCGGTTACAGATGTAAGTAAAGGATTCCCACGACACCCGGAAATTTCTAACGAATGTGTCATTGTTGAAGTGAGGAACAATGTCGTCCCACCACTGCTGCGTACGGGGATATGCCCACACCCTCCGCTTTAGCATGGCCTTTATGATAGCCTGTAAAGTAAAAAAAAATGTCCATTAAACTCATTACCCTGAGTTATACCTGCGTTACATGCTTATCTATACTCTTTAAAAGCTTTCTCACCATTCGTCTTCGACGTCGTCGTCTTCTCATTGTCATCAGCTGCTGCATGTGGAATTGTTGCATAACGACAAACATCTGGACTAACAGGACGAAAGTTTGCAGACAATCAATCCAATCTGGCAATTCGCCCCCGCCATTATTTCTGCTTTCTGAATTCCTCCCACTTTGGTTCTGGTCCGACTGCTGCGAACGCGGGCCGCTTTTCAAGAAATCACCAAGGTTCAGAGACTCTATGACGGAGCTGAAGTCAGAACCAGAACCGGGTCCGTCTGAGAGCACAAAAGGATCAGAGCTAAATGTTTTTTCTCTGGAGTGAACCGCCATGTGCTGCTTCAGAACCCCCTCCAGGTCAAACCGTTCACTGTGCACTCTCACGTGCGACCTCAGATTATTTTGACAAGCAAACGTTTTCCCACATTGTTCGCAACGCACACATTTCTCTCCTTTCTGGCCCATCTTTCTCCTCTCTCTGAAATGTTTTGGTTCCTCCAAACAGCTGGAAGCCCTTTTTCCCAAATGAGACATCATGTGTCTCTGAAGAGGCTTCTTGGACCTGAAGCAATTATCGCACACAAAGCAGCTGTGAAGTGACCCCTTGGCAGTTTTACCTTTCACACCATGTTCACAGTGTACACTCTGAGATTGTGAATCTACCAAATGTTCATTTCTATCGACACTCTGAGAAGAGACAGAAGCCATTTCATAAGTACCTGTTTCTGCATACTCATTTGGAGCTGGGTTTCCTGCTGGTTCTGGTCCTCCACAGTCCTCTCCAGGTTCTGTTTTAGTCTGAATGGCCAGATTTGTGATTGGATGCTCAGTCTCGCTGTTGTACTCAGTTTTAATTTGCTGAATGAGTGTTGGCTGAGGTTCCTCTTCATCATCTTCAGTCTTTACAGGAGCATTCAGAAAGTCAGTTGTCTTCTGCCCATCAAGCCTCTCTTCCTCCTGACTGATGGAGTCTTCCTCTTCAACCTCCTTTATGTTGAAGAGCTCGGGACCTTTCTGGTCCAGATTGGAGTCCCATTCATCGGGAAACTCTTGTTTTATCTCCATGGGATGTTGTTCATCTGAAAGAAAAAAAGAAGAGGAAAAGGAGCGGATATTTGACTTTTGTATAAATAGAAGCGTTGGTGGTGTCATAACTTAAAGGTGTTATAGAAGATGTTTCTTTTAACAATCTTTGCAATATTAGATGAAAATGGTTTCACTGCCTCATAAGGTCTGATTAATTAAAATCTTTAAACATATAATTGTCATTATACATCAGCTGTGAAAGTAATGGGACTTAAAAACATCAACCAATCATTTTTGCAGTCGGATCGTCAATCACTCTTCGGACCTGCTATAAATACCATGCAGCTCTGTCTATTGTTCACTGCAGGTCGCTTACAATCACTCTGCCAGCAGTTAGCATTTTCTGATGTCAGAGCTAAACGCTGCTAAACGCTGCTAAAGGCAGCAGCGGCGAAAGAGAGGTTTTTTTCGATATTGCTGCGAAGAGGAGGAAAACGTTAGAACATGGGAATAAAACCAGAGTTATTGGTGAATCCTTTCAGCTGATGAGTCATCGTAGACGTGGCCAGGGAGGGAGCTGGGATTCGAAGAAGTTGGTCTCGCACATGAGCTATATTTGAAAACTCACTAATAGTCTCTGCTTTCTGAACAACCACAAACATCTTATTGAACACCTTTAACAGAGAACATATAAATCATGTGGCATGCTGGGACAGAAGCACCAGCCGGTAAGATCCTGGTGTCGTTTTTATTTCATTTATTTATAAAGTAATACTTCTTAATGCTTCTACGGAGCCCCGCTGTATTCACTGACAAAACGGAAAAAGTTCTGTGGTGCATATTTGACTAATTCGGACCCCTTCAAGATTTGAAGGTATAACATTAATGTTAAATTTCTTTTTTGAAAAAACAACAACAAAAAAAACCCAACAACAGCTAAAACCTTGCAGTTTTTGTCTAAACCCTAAATAGGTTCCTGTGCTTTAGCAAGATTCCTGCAGGAGTTGATTTATTTCCTCAGCCAATAATCAGATGTTTTGTTCTGAGTCAAAGCCTGAATGTGAAGAGGCCGCTAGTCTTTCATTTAATCAGTTTTATGGATCCAGCTTTTACTTCATCAGCAACTTCTGCATCCAGTTGTGACTGCTGTGTACTGATGACTTTGCCTTTCTGCAGGTTCCAAATATTGCAGCTGTGTACAGATATTTTATGGCATGCTCATAAAAAGGAGCCTCATCTGCTACTCTTAATATATTATATTCACATCCACATCCTGATTTATATATTTATTTGGCACCTCACTGTGTAGACAGCTGTATTCCCAATACTTCTTTCCCACACATCTCCAGCAAATTCCATGAGTGTGAGAGTAAACAACAACATTCTTATGCTTCTCCACTGTCTGTGCACTAAACAGCTCCAGATAAGCTCCTGTAACAATTTGCAGGAAATAATGAAGATGCCTGGAAGACATCCACCCCACCCCCCCTCTGCAAATCCAAACAAAGACCTGGACGACGACCTGAATGTGATTTACTGCAGGTTAGAGAGAACAAAGTCACACCCCTCACCCACTGCACTCCAACAGCAAGACCCAAAGAACTGAACCAGTTTTGGTCCTTTTTACATACAACATAACACATATTCAGCTATCTCATGCAAAGATGAGATATATAGTCAACTATAAAAAGGCTTTTTATGAATCCAGCGAACCCCAATTTACACATTCACTGTCTATGACTCTGCGAGGTAATACTGCTCATGAGCTTTTCAACTGTGTCTTCATCCTCTCAACCTCCTCCATAAAACTGTAGGGATGTGGGGGCAGGGTGCAGCCAGTGCATGAGTTGCTTTGTAACTTCTTCCTTTGGCACTGCAATGTAACTACACTCTGTGATATCATCCCTGACTTACTTTTCAACATCAACTTTTGCCTGCACAGAATACATTTCCAGTATCCTTCTTCTTCTTCTTTTTTGGCGGGGGTGGATGCATCACTGCACCCATTACCCGTGTATCTTAATATTTAGAAATTTCACAAAGTAATGTATATTACTACTTTACTCTATCTATATAAAAAATCCGTTTAAAATATGTAAATACATTTGCAACAACATAAACCCATTCCAAACTTTTAATCGCCTATTTTGCGACTCGTCGCTAATAAAAATTTAAATATGTGACTCGTTTTTTGATAAATGATTCAGAACATTACCAAAAAGTTGCTGGCATCGTTTTGGTGGAAACATTGTTAAGTTTTATGTGTTTTGCGAGCAGGGAAATCAAAGATCAATGCGTTAATAATAGCAACAAAAGTAAAGCCTACCTTCGTCCTCCATCTTGATACCGTCAACAGAAGAATGCTGGTTTTGAAACACGCAGCCATCCATCTTTACTGTTTTCCTAAACTAGTGATAGCACAGTGGTTTTGTTTATACTCCGGTGGTCCGGACGCTTCGTCTTCCGCGTTTGTGATTTCTTCTTCGTTGGTGGGTGTTAACAATCCATCTTAAAGGCGCACTACCGCCACTTACTGGTATGCCATGTGTTTTGTTTTGTTTAAAAAAAAAACAAAAACCAAACACATTTTATTTCATTAATACATTTTCATAACAACAGGTGTCAGTGAAATTAAAACACGGGCTTACTTAATGAACAAATTCTATTTTAGTTAACACCCCTGTGACATAAGCATAAAAACAAGGACCACTGAATTTTCACCAACTTTTTGGAGAGGGGAGAAGAAAAAGTCAAGCTTTGATATCTTTACCACATTAGAATCGCTGCAGCTTGCCAGTTGTGTACACTGCACAATTCAGACATGGTACCACAAACGGACGTCAGTGAGAAAAGTTTACATGAACAGTCCCGCTGCCTCTCTTCATTTTGTACATGCATATTACAACTGATGTACAGTATTTTTAGAAATTACATTCACTCAGTTTATATGCACATACCTGTACATTTCCAAATATTTACAGAAACTCTGATTACCTGAACAGATTCACCTCATAATATAAACTCTAATTAAATCTACTACATCAGGAAGGACAAGCGCCCTACTCCTCCCCTGGACATCGAAGGAGTAGCTGTGGAGGTGTCTCCAGCTACAGGTACCTGGGTGTGCACATAACTGAGGACCTCACCTGGAGCACCAACACCTCCCAGCTGGCCAGGAGGGCCCACCAACACTTCTACTTCCTCACACAGCTGCGAGCCTGACTAGGGAGCGCTGTCCTGAGGAGCTTCTACCACTGTGCGGCGGAAACCGTCTCTGCACCTGCATCACTGTGTGGCACGGCAACGGCACCGCGTCTGAGAGGAAGGCTCTGCAGAGGGTGGTAAAGGCTGCACAGAGGAATATGGGGAGCAGCCTTCCCACCACCTCGGACCTCTACACAGCACAATGCAGGGGGAGGGCCCTCCGCATCATGAAGGACCACACCCATCCAGCACACGAACTTTTCCAACCCCTCATCTCAGGCAGGCGGCTGAGAAGCATGAGGAGCAGAACCACCAGGCTCAGGAACAGCATCTTCCCTGAAGCTGTCAGACTGCTGAACTCTTGCCATGTCTTGTAACCCCCCCCAACCCTACAAACAGATCTGCACTGCTACACTTTCTCACCCGAAGGGAGTACCTGTTCACCTGTTTCTGCTGCAATTTTATTAGGACCACCAGCAGTGCAATAATACTTTTGAATATCTGACTACCTCATGCACACGTTTTGCACATGCTAACCTGGCCTGTTTACTGTTATTTGTGTAAATATTCCATGTGTATTTAGCTTATTTTTATATTTTACTTGTAATATATCTCTATTTTATTTAGCTTATATACTATTTTAATTTAATTTAATTTCACTATTGTCTTGTTTTTTTGGCCAAACCGGAACCTCAGTTCTATTTTCGTACCATAAACATGTAAATGTGAGCTGGTATGACAATAAAAGTTCCTTGATTCCTTCCCTTGATTCCTTGATAAGAAATATAGGAAATTTGTAAAATGTTGTACACCTGCCTTGCAAATATTTCACATCAAGCAAAAAAATGCAATTTCACATGGAAAAAAATAAGAATTTCTTACTTTTATTTTCTAAAATGCAGTTAATGTATTTTAACCCATTTTCACATATATTTCCATATATTCTATGAGCTAGACTGAAACTTCTGCTGAGCCAGTTTTGGCACACAGCCACAGGCTACATGCATAATACACATGATTTACAGTATTTTTAGAAATAACATTCATGAGACATGTGTTTTCAATGTGGTAGGTATAATTTACTGTGATTATAATATATTAAATGTACTGGACCCATTTCTAATTTACTGCAATAATTACACAATTCAGGTGAATGGTTAAGGTAGCCTACCAGTACTCCCAATAGTCTTGCTTTTAAAATGACATCATCAGATAAATCGGAATCTATTTCAAATTAAGAGAACTTCACATAGGGAGGACAGAGGCATCACTTCTGTGGCAACAACATCCTCTCACATGATGCCTGTCAACTCTAAGACCTCTAAAGTGACACTTTACACTATGTGATATACAAATAAACTTGCCTTGCCTCGTTTCTCCCAAAATCAACAACAAAAAACCCAACAGAAACACCTAAATATACAACTTAGTACACTTAAAGGAGCTGTATCCGATATCACGTCCGGCTAGTTTAGTTAACCACAGCGGCTAGTTTGGTGTGAAGCTCTTTCTCTGCCAGGTTAACTTTCGGAACGTCCAGATTCCGATCAGCCAGGAATAGCGTTCCCCAAGTCCAGGTTTGCTAGATTAAAAATTATAATAACAAGAATATAACAATGTACTTTTAAAAACGTATCTTTCCCTTAATATTTTAGCTTGTAACCCATTCTACTTAGACATATCAACACTCGCGTTTGCAGTAAACACGCATTAAAATGCAAACTGCTGGTTAAAGGGGAACCCGTGTAATCAGTGTCTAACGCTTGTTTCCGCGGAACCGCTGTGTTGTGGGACCAGTGTTAAACTGTCGGCTGCCAATGTTTGTAACACCGGTGTTTGAGTTGTGTGATGGAGTTTCGCTGAAAGACAGGCAGGAACGTGTCGTGACTTTTATATTAACTGCTTGTCTTTACCAACACAGCGATATCTAGAGGGCGCTCTCACTTGGGCAACATGGCAGACAATATTGTAAGTATTTAAGCAGGTTGTATTAAGACTGCTGCGGGGTCGACTCGGCTAACGGTAGCTAGCTGTTTAGCCGAAGTCCGGAGTGATGAGGCAGCAGAATTAGCTCTACGAGCTAGCTATCATTAGCATAGGATGGCTGCGGCCTGTGTAGCTCACCGGCTAAGCTTAGCTGTCCGCATAGGATACGACATTCAAATAAATATACATATTACATTCGAGAAAAATGATATCTAGCGATAAATAAATAATAAAACAGGATTAGTTGATCTGTACGTTATGTTCATTAGCTATTAGCAGGGGGCGAACTGCAATAAATGTTCACTGAAATTGATAAGCTCGCTGTAAATAAGCCAACAGTGACATCCAGAAAAAATATTGCGTGGTTTAATGGCAATGCCTTCAAATTGCGACAGTATAATGCCTTCATTATACACCAAGACTCATAAACCAGCAGTAATATTTCTATTTTGCACTGTCATCATTGTCATAATGTCCTTAATCTGACACCCCACTAAAGAGGGAAAGACAGGGACAAACCGACCTTGTTTTATTAGATGGATATTGCAAATTCATATAGAAATAATGCGCTGATGTCATGTTGTCATAATTAATTAATATCTATGGATGTTGCCTCATGATTTCCAAAAATAAATAAATTAGACAAAGCACTGAATTTAGTATTGTTTCTTCCTCTCACAGATCATCAGGGTGCAGTCCCCGGATGGAATGAAGAAAATTCCTTCAACCAAGAGGGAAACAGCGGCAGCTTTCCTGAAAAAGGTTTCATATATGAAATGCAACACACCCAATGTCTTTTTTTGTTTTGGTTTTTCAAACATGTATTCTAGTTTGTTTCTGCAGCTGTGTAACCACAACTGTTTAAGATACTGTTTAAAACTTGGGTTAGACATTTGGTGATTGTGGAACAATTTGTGTTACCTGAAGACTCCGTCTGTGAGCTCTCTTGCCTTTCAGTATTGACCTTTGGCCTGCAGGGGTACATTTCCATTCAGGGATTGAAGTAGCTGCATAGCTTTGCACAATTGTCATCAGTGTTGCTTGACAGGTAGTGTTTTTTTCCACAACTCAGTTATGACTTCACACAATTCAAGAAACAAACATGCTTGTAATAATTTAGACTTATATGTGACTCTTTTGCTCCCATGTGCTTATAATAATTACCAATGCTTTAAAAGCCTCAGCTCAGATCTGGATTCCAGCAAGGCATCGCAGCTGTACCTCATCAAAAATGTATGCGTTAAGGCTGGATGGTGTTGTCTGCAAATCAATTGAAGGAGCAGCTTTTATTCCCTGCTGATGAGCTGCCGACAATAAAAACCAGACTTAGCAGGAAACTGAGCTCTGCAGTGCAAAGACAGTACAAAAGATGAAAGTGATGTTTTTTTTCCTTCTGTCTGACAGTGTAAGCTTTTTAAGTTCCTGGTAATGCTGGAATTAGATTTTTAAAGTAAGCATATCTCTTTGTTGTTATGCTTAATAACATTTTCTGACAAAATATTAAACGATTACATTTTTTATCATGTTAGACATCATTGGAAAGCTGAGATCCTTGACATTTGAGTACTGCATACCATCCAGGCTACAATCATAACTGTAGAGTCAGTAAATACCTATTTAAAAAAAAATATATTTTTTGGGTCATATTGTACTCGAGCAGCAGATGATCCAACAAAAATGGGCCTGTTCCATCAGCAAGGGGCCAGTAAAGTAGGCGGTCCCCAACAACAAGTCTTTTCTTCATACATTGCCCTTATAGGTGAAAATTCCCGTATATTCGGGTCTTAAATTCCCCATAGCGAGCATCAACACAGGCTGCGTAGATGAGACTGTGGCCAGTAGTTTGCCTTTTGTTTGAGCAGAGGGAGAACTAATATCACACTTTCCCTGGTAGCTTCTGAGTAATGCAAGTTTATGGTTTCTTGACTATGTTTTTACAGAACTTGAAAGAAAGTAAGAAGCACAGCTGTCCAGTCAGTCTCAGGTCTTCTGAGGATTGATGTTTGGAAATATGTTGAATTTTGCATCATAAATGTAAAGACACAACAAGCAATGGAAATTTTAGATTGCATTCATATGACGTTTTATGCATACTTACATGACAGTATAAGTTTATATCTAAGTTCATTGCAATACTGGAATTAGATTTTCAAAGTAAGAATATCTCTTTAGGAAGGGAAGAGGTGCAGTGCTTGCTGGATCAAAAAAGTTTTTTTATAGTGACGGCTCAATTACTCAGCAAAATAACAGGTGCTCTTCGAACTCGTGGCCGAAAATCGGTGTGAAAAAAAATAAAGATGAGTTCAGGCACTCTGAATTTGCAAAAGGTTTATTGGCGCCATGCTTATTTTTTTCATAAGCATACCTTTTTGTTGTTATACTTTTTAACAATTAACCAATGACAGTGCAGATAAATATCTGGATTATCCGGAAAAGTGAAATGGTGAATTGCCATGCAGGACCCTGGATGGTCCGTCGAGGATTGAGATACATGTTCTCAGAATTATTTCCCTAACATCGATGCCAAAAGACAACACATTATATAGCATTAAGCCTGATACTAAGGCTACACAAAGTTAAAATGTGAACAGTGTAAAGGTTATTTATTTATGTAATCTACGACGTGCAGATCAGTCTTACTCTGATCACCACATGACATCCATGTCTCCCACAGGTCGCCAAAGAATTTGGGTTTAATTCAAATGGGTTCTCTGTTTATCTGAACCGCAACAAGACTGGGGAGATTGTCTCACAGAACAAAACCCTGAGCCTGCTCAAGATCAAGTAAGTAGACTAAATATACTGTGTGCCAAAAATACTTATCATAGGAGTTCCGATGTCACAACTTGTCTCTGGCAGTTCTGGCTGGGTTCGCCATACAAAGAAGTTAGGTTTTTTTTAAGTCGGCTAGATCTGTGTGGAAAAAAATACTTTAAAAACAACATCACAACTTTTTTAACTGAGCCAAAAGCTAAAAGATTTCACAGTGTCCAAAAGACTTGGTTGTAATTGTCCACTTTGTATCAGCGCTACTCTGTTTTGTGAGAAGCTAGAAGCTGGTTTGCATAGAGAAAATTGTGAGATAATTATGGCAAAGTAGTACAAATGAAGGTTTAGTGTCATTGAATATTTTTACATGAATGGATCAATTCTGTGTTTTTCAGGGAAAAATACACTTGTTTTTGTTAAGAATGAGAACCATGTAAGAGTAGTGACTGGCCTCAGTTCTTCAAAGGTAAACTAAGTAGGAGTATTAAATTAAGTGACCAGGATTGGCCTTTTTGGTCAGAGTAATAATAAACCAATAAAAAGATCATAATAGATGATGGTATTTATGCATTGACTTTCTGGGAATAATTTGCTATCTGTGCAAAAAAAAAAAAAAGTTTTTTTGTTCTTAAAGAAGCTAGAGGCAAAATTAATTGTTTTTACACTGAAGGAATTAAAACATCTTTTTGTGAAGAACTGGGTGTGTAATTTCATCTGGAGTATAGCGCGACGTTCAACAGCACCTCTTTGTGTTGATCTCCAGCTTTGTGTTTACTAGCCGGCCCTGCCGCGCGTGCATGTACGTCCATGTACGAACTTGCGCCCCCGTCCTTATAAACAGCCGCCACAGGGCGGAGTAACGGCGCAGCGTCAGCACTCAAGATGGCACGCACTCACGCCGGTAGAAGTGGGAAGCATCCGACCGAAGATGACGAGGAGCCAATATTACCTCCAAGAAAACGTTATTTTTCAAGGAAAGGGACAAAACACGGATTAATATTGGTCTGTTGTTTTAATGAAAAGGACTGCAGTTAGCTCTTCTTCTGGTACGTGACTCACAGAGCGGATTCCACCTCGTCCACGTCTCTTTTTTTTTCCTCTTCCACAGACGGTAGCCACTCGCTGCTACCTGCCGCTGCAGACAGGCTGCTGCTGATCTGAGAAGCTGCATCAAAATAAAAATGGCTTGCTTTCAAATTTTTATGTTTTGGATCATAACGATGAATAATTAGAATAAGCTGCGGTTCTTAGCTGAGCTCATGTTGTATTGC
>JBBBVT010000023.1:1236927-1250440 GCA_037177035.1 Craterocephalus eyresii | reverse complement strand
AATCCACCTAAAAATGTTTCACCTTCATTTATGAAGTTCATGACATCTTTAAACTTATGGTCAATTCATATGAGCTCTGTGTGTGCCGCATTTCGGCTGCTTGAGGGTTAATTTGTGTCCTCAGCAGCGCATCATCTCACACCAGGAGCCCCGTGGGCCGCAACAGTTAGCTACTTAGCAACCGTTAGCTAGTTAGCAACCGCTTGCTATTTAGCTAAGCAGCTAACCGTTAGCTACTAACGGTCGCTGCTGCTTTACAGGACGCTGCAAACAATATAATTATCATTATTTAGGCCGTGGAACTCACAGCATAGAAACCGTGATAAATATCCCCAGACTTTGGAAGACTTGGAGCGACTTTATTTGTGTGTTTCTGTTGCTTTAGTAGCGACTGGGTTTCCCTCGGACGCCGCCATCTTTGATATGACGTCATTCACGACGCGCCGAAGCGTAAAATAGGTGTCGACGTAAAATAGGTGTCAATGCGAGCGGCCGACGTGCCAAACTGACATTAGCAGCGCACGGCGGCTACGATGCGTACGCGTCGCCAGCAGCAAGTATATCCCAGCCCTAACCATCTGCAGAGTCTCCACCCGTTCCAGAGTAACATGCAGCCGCTACGCAGATGCAGAAGTTCTCCCTTGAGATTGGTCAGATTGTGATACTAGTTTCCTCATATATGATTACCTTTTAAACTGCATGTAAAAGTCACATAAAACAGAATTTTTCCAGATCTGATGACAGTTTACGTTACTGATCCTGCAGCCAAGCTGCTGATCTTTGGCACAAAATCAACGGAGACACCAGCGATGACTCAAATGGAAAATGATCGGACCGTGCTGCTCATCTGACAGCGGCCCATAAATATAAGTTATCACAGCTCACATTCATGAAAAAAGAACTAAAAACAAAGTTACTTTCTTGCATTCAATTTCAGAATTTCTTCTACAGAATATCCAAAGCAACAAATATGTAGCTATATACGGGACATGTTAATGGCCTTCTAGTTAAAGTCTGCCACCTTAGGATGGAGGATGTCTTCCAGTGATGCATTAAGTCACATGACATGTGCTGTGAAACTGTGAGGCGCTGTGTTTTCCATTTCCTCCTTCACAGCTAATGAGACCACGTCATGAAGAAGTCCATTTGTTTTACACTCACATTTTTTAAATGACTATTTATTCAGCTTGTTGGTGCTCGTAATCACTGCCAGCTCAGTAACTCTGCTACACGTGACATGCGTATATCTGTCATTGCAGGTGGTCCCGATAACCAGGTGCACTTTGAAGGGTATCAAGTGTCCAATCAGTGCATGGCTCTGGTGAGAGACGAGTGCCTGCTGCCCTGCAAAGATGCTCCGGAGCTGGGCTACGTGAAAGAGTCCTGCCCTGAGCAGTACGTCCCAGATGTCTTTTTCAAGGTGAGACTGCGACTCCCAGACCATCATTTTGGAAAATCTTCCACATGTTGACATTTTGCTTTGATCCAACAGGACACAGACAAATTTGGAAATGATGTCACATTTCTAGCTCGGCCTCTTCCTGTGGAATATCTCATCATCGATGTGAGTCAGACGTGCTGCTGTCCAGCTGGGATGATTCATCCAGAGAATAACACACAGTCATTGTACATCCCTTTTTCTCTCTTAGATTACCACAACTTTTCCAAAAGACCCTCAGTACACCTTTACCTCCACACAACGCTTCCCCATCGAAAACCGGGATATCCTCGGAGAGACACAAGTACGTACTTTCCTAAAGTAACGGGTAGAAAACGTGCATCAATACTACATAAAATCATTAGAGGAGTGGTTTTACTCATTTTACCTCAGTGCAGGAAGGATTAAAACACGTCAGCTTCACTATATTTACATTCCAGCTGCTTTGAAAATAAGCTCAGTTTGGGATACATAAACATGAAACAGAGGGACTAAACTACGGGAAGGTGCATTTTGAACTTTCCTGTCTCCTGACTTAACAGACGAACCCAAAACAAATAAAATGTCTTGGAGAGTACAAAGGCCACCAAGTCAAAGTATGACTTGGTCTCTATGCGAATCAGAGCCTTGTGAGATAACTACAGAACTGTCAGATGCATGATCTACATGGCTTTTCCAGAGTAAATTCACCAGGAACAGTAATAAATGGTCATCAACTCCTAAAAGAAGCCACTTACAACACTGATTATTGGCATATCAATATGTGCTGTCCCATACAAATAAGCAAAGATTAACTAAATTTGAATGAAACCAGGGTTGGATATTTTTCCAGACCACCTGCTTTATGTACCTTGTGCTGTCTCCCACATACAGCAATGTTCATCTGCACACAAAGTACATTAGAACAGTTTAAATACGTCCACAGGACAAATAATCCAAATAAAGATTATGTTGATGCACTTCTTCTGAACCAGTGTATGTTCTAGTTTCAATCACTGATAGGGGTGACCCCTCATATTCGACGATTCGTTGATTTGATTCAGAGAACTGTGATTCGACTGACAGTCTCTGTCGAATCGTCGCAAAGTGTCCCATGCGGGGTTTAAATCCCAGAGTCACTGATCATTCAGCCAAACAGATGTGTGAGCAAGCAGCAGGACGTATGGTCACAATGACAGGAGCCTCAGCTGTGGCATCATCACACCTGTGGTAGCCTGTGCCAATGATTGACTAGATCAGTTTGCCAGCCTGACTGCTGCAAACATACCACCAGCCCCGTGTACTGCTGCAGATGGAGACACTGCAGGCACTGCTGGAGTATTATGCACATGGTTAAAGTAAACAACATGTTTTTAGGGGCCGATGACCATAATAATGTACTGGGCCACAATGACTGCCTGATATCCCAAATTAGATTCCCAAGAGCAGCTCTTATAAGCTGAACAGGACCGACCCGTTACCTGCACAGGAGCAGCTCGGCCTCCTCAAAGACCGTAGGAGATGTTTGGATACATCAGGGATCAAATTGCTGTACTATTCAAACAAAGTGTGCAAAAAATTTATGTCCTGGTGCCCTTCACATCCCCTCCACCTCCACACCGTCCGAGAGGAGATTTTCCATGTTCAGCTTTTATGTAAACAAAAGGAGGAGCGCAAAAACACAGGAGCGCAGTCAGATTGGAAGTGCACAAAAGGAGGAGCACACAGTTAGATGCCCGTTATATGGCAGGATTTATTTATTTAATTAATCAATTTTATTTATTTATTTCGGTCCGATCTCACTTTGGAGTTCGCTGCGTCTAAGCAGCGCAGTATATTATCAGCTTGTAGCACTTCATAACTTTTACTTTCCCTTTTACATAGATAATACCATTCATTTCATTGTTGCCCATTTTTTGTTGCTGTGTAATTACTTCATTCAGGGAAGGTTATTCTATTAGAATTAGGCTACTTTAAATGTTTATTTACTTTATATGACATTTGCACCATGCGCGGTGAAGCGAGCACATGCTGTTACGCACGTGTAATTATCTTTTTCCCCGACTTTAAATTGTTAAGCCCAAAACAAACACACATTAGATTTAAACCTCCAGTTCTATATGAAAAATAAAAATCAAATAAAAAATTTTTTGTACTACTGACCTACCAGTATTAAATATTTAGACTATATTATAAGGACCTTCAACATTTTAATGGAGTGCACTTTTAAACAGCTTAATGAATGATTATAAGAAAAAAAGGGTGATGGAGACTGTTCTATTATTATCTGATGCCAAATGAAGAAGTGAATTTGTTATGGGTCGTGTCGGCTCTTTTTTTCTGGAGTGATAAAAGACGCAAATAAGATTACTTTATGCATCAATGAGGGACAAATATTCTGAAATTTGTCGACGAAGGATGAGATCTAACGAATCAGATTCGACAATGAAAATCCTTAGTCGAGGACAGCCCTAGTCACTGATTACTTCAGTTATCCATTACTTCAGTCACAGATTACTTCAGTCACCGATGACTTCAGTCACATGTCCAGACATCCGAGGACATTCATGTTTCTGCTTGGTTATTTGCAGGATTTTCACAGTTTAGCTACGTACCTGTCCCAGTGCTCTTCCACCTCATTCCTGGACATAGTTTCAGATTTCCATCTGCTCCTCTTCCTCGTCACCAATGAAGTCATGCCTCTGAGGGTAAGTTGACACCTGGAGGCCTTCACTCCTGTTTCACCGGTTGTTTTCACTTCGTAACAGAACGTGAGCGTAAACTTGACATTTCTGTCTGCCATGGAACTGGCTGACTCTTGTGGATTTTAACTGGGTTTATCCTGACAAAAAGAAAATCCCATTAGAAATCCCAAAGCTGCTGGTGCTGGTTGATTTAGCATCTTTAAACATTGCTGGTGTTTTCATTTTCAGGACAGCATCGGGCTTCTACTTGATGCAGTGAAGACCTCCAATGAGGACCTGGCGCAGACCTGGAAGAAGTCTGAGCAGTGGGCCACCATCGAACAGCTGTGCAGTAAGTTTAGCGTTTAACCGGACCGAAATCTTCTGAAAGCAAACTGAGTAGTTTATTACCAAATATAACAGTAGTTTAAACCATTATGGTGACTAATGTCTGCAGTGCAAAAGCTGGACACTTTTTGGTCATGTCAAGTTTATTTATAAAGCACATTTAAAACAACCTCAGTTGACCAAAGTGCTGTACAGAACCAAATGAATAAAATCAGTTAGTCAATAAAATAAACAAATATATAATTAAACTACAACAAGAATCAAGCGGCTTTAAAGGATAAATAACCTACGATAAAATAATATCAAAACAGTTAAAAGCACAATAAGAACAACACTAAAAGCCAAATACTGCAGGAGTAAAATCCAGTGAGAAGAGGTGTGTTTTTAATAATGATTTAAAATTATCAATGCTGTGTGCAGGTCTGGTATTGAAAGGCAGACCGTTCCAGAGTTTGGGAGCTGCAGCCAATTCTTTTTAAATACTTTCATTAAGTGTAAACAAAGCTGTCTGCTGTCTGAAGAAAGATCTGTCCACTTCCACTTAAGAAATAAATGGAGACGGAAAAAGAAATCAATATAATCTTTATATTAATTGATTTGAAAAAAATAAACAAAAAAACAAACCAACAGTCCTGGACCAATGAGAGGAGGTAGCTTATTGCAGTGATGGCCTCAAAGGATTGTTCAGTGGATGAGGGACGGAGCCTAGATTAATTTCTCTGGTTTCTTTTGTTTTTTTAAAACTATTTCTATTTAACCACGATTAAAAAAAACAATATAATGATTTTCATAAAAACTTTTATATATTTTTACTTTTGTCAGTTTCATGTCAGCTGTTTTATTTTCCTTTTTAAGGAGGGGTAGGAATAATTTTGCAGACAACTCTATAAAGCAGGTTTTCTTTTTATATCTGAGTTTCTCCAGTGGGGGGAAAACTGTATCCTCCCCCCACTGCCTCTCGCCTTCCAAGAATATGGTAGCCGTCGGTATAAAATGCACTGCAGCGCTATGTCTGCATCACCTGCCTTGTCAAGTGACAAGGTTTGTTTATATACAGTTATATGGACCGTTCTACTGAAATGGTTCAATTTCACAGTTGGAATTTTAACAAAAATTGTATTCTTTTTTATAAACATTTCCACATTACATCTGATGCACTATCTCTAAGGGATAAGACAACGGTCAATTGCAACGGTCAAAGAGCGGCAGTAGCTCAGTGGATAGCTGTCGACTACTAAACAGGAGGTCAGCGGTTCGATTCAGCGGTTTGATTCCACCCCGCTACATGTCGCAGTGTCCTAGGGCAAGACACTGAACCCTACCTTGCCTCCCGATGTGCCTATCAGGGGAATGAATGTGTGTAAATGGTTAGTTTCCTAGCACCCAGTATGTTTCAATAAAGATGCTGTATGAATGGGTGAATGAGATGTCATGTAAAAGCGCTTTGAGTGTTCGCCTAGACTAGAATAGCGCTCTACAAGTACAGTCCATTTACCATTTACCATCTATCTCTAAGGGAAAAGAGAACAGTCAATTCTAATTTTGTTTTCTTTAGACTGTCTTAATTACTTTTACCGCCCAACTTTCGCCACTACCCACGATATTACTTTGATGCAAAATAAATATCATAGTTTTAATTCTGTATTTTTTTCTTTTTATCCCTCCCTTTACAGGCATTTTTTAAAAATCAATTTATAAAATTTTAGAGGGAAATAGATTTGAATTATTTTTTTTTAAATATTTTATTTAGGGTCAGATAAAATCTTCATATCATGTTTCTTTGTAATATTGCAAAATGTGATTATTTTGGGCTCCCATTTTTTTGTTATGAGATTAGACCTACAACTAAACCCCAATCAACATGAAATATTGCTTGATATTTTAAAAAATGTTTATTTTTTAGTGCTGGGCCATTAACAGCGTTAACGTGATGCGTTAATTGAAGAGTCTTATCGTGCAATTAAAAATTAGCGCCGTTCATCTATTTTCAAAGTTGAGTGTGGGAGAGCTGGGTCAACATAGTGAGCAAACTATGAATTTCACTTAAACATTTTATTGCGGATGTATATCAAGCCTAGAAGACTGAGATGTGGGCAAAGACAGACAGCTGCGAGTAGAACGCTGTAAGCAAGCTAACATAGTGTTCTGACAGCTCTGTCTGCTGCAGAATCAGCTGGTGTTTAATGTTGGGGTTTTTATTATTCATCAAACGTTCAAGTCAAGAGTTACATTTTTACTGCCAATGAATACTGATTTGAAATATCAGTTATCACCCTGCATGATTACTAATAATCAGAATTGGTATCAGGACCTGGAAATGACATTGGTTCAAGTCTGTTTTCATTAGTTACTAAAGAGATAAATGTTTGCTGGTATCTAATGTGGTTTAATTTGAAATACATATTTTCTTTACAACAGAGTTTCAATAAACAAATGTATATAAATTTTTTTCAAAATGCATTTAATTTTAAAAAATCCCAGAGGTGGCTACTTTCATTTTATGACTGGCTAGTCTGTGTCTCTGTGGAAAGCCCTGTGAATATGTAATATGCAATTTACGCTGCGGAGCTGGAGCCTCCGTTGACATGGCTGCTGCTTAAAATGAGTCATTTTAATGTAGATTAATCTAGATTAAAAAAATTATTCTATGCCCACCCCCTAGTTGTTTTTTTACAAACTAACCTGTGTTTTGATAGTGACTACAAAACTTTGGTAGGGATTTTTCTTTTGATTGAATGGTGATATTATTGTTAAATCTTTTTTCATTGTCCCCTCACTCTTTTCTCTCTTGGTGATGATTCATTTTTCAGTCGTTCTATGTGCTCCCTTCATCGTTCTGCCCCACTTTTTCCTTTTTTTGGGAGGCATTTTTTTTGCTTCCTTTTTACCTGGGAAAATACATGATGGAGCACAAATTATAAAGATTAATGTTCGAAACATTAATTGTATTATTTGCTGCCTATAAAATAACTGACAACAATAATTTTGCTACCAAAAGAAGTTTGTCCCCTTTAAGGCCCATTTATGCTCCCGGATGGACGTAAAAAGGGGCGTCCGTTACAAACGTCTTCATGCATCGCTGCCTTCATGCTTCCATGCGTAGTTTCTGTTGCTACGGCTAAACTCCGCGATACGTTAGTTTCAGACGCCGGTTGGCGGCACACACTCTGCTGTAAAGTTGTTTCTAACCACCAACACACCCTGAACACTTGTAGAACTTTGTTTGTGCAACTACTAATGTTTTTGTTCTTGCCTTCATTCTTCTTCCTGTTTATCTTCTTCTTCTTCCCTGGTTTGTTTCTGCTCCACTGTGCTCAACACTGACACCGCGGTTTCCGGTGGTATTACTCCGTTATCTCTCGTCTAAATTTGATTTAATAGAACAAAGTATTCTCATTGAATTAAATGTAACCAAAATTAACTTAAAAATAAGACATTTCATTCAAAAGACTAAATCAAGCAGATGTGCAAATAAAACAGCAAAATAATTTGTTTCAAGTAAAAATCATTTTAATCATTGGGATTCTTACATTTTTGTTGAATTCAATTAATAACATACTTTTGTGTCAGTATTAAATGTGAAAGTACACCAAAGGAAAATTATTTTGTTAATTTCAAAGATAAAAAGTAGAAAGATATCAAAATGTACTTAATACCAGTATACAAGAAGATTAATTCACAAATGTCTACACATATTTGATCATGTTGGGGTTAAATTGTTTAGCTGCATTAGTGTCCAGACCTCAAACCAGACCCTCTTCCGTACCAGGAAGCCATCCGGTGGTCAGAAAGAGAATAGGACTTTTACTGATTGTTTTTATTTTGATCGATCATTAGGCTGAAAACAAAAACCTATTAGTTTTTTTCCCTGATTATTTTATTTTGTCTTGTCTGTCAAGTAAAATAAATTTACTATAATGGATTTTTTCCAATTGGAGAAAAAAATGAAACATTTTGTTAAATGTTTTTCCATTAACTGAGCAGGTGTGCATGTAAACATTCAGGTGACCACATCGTCCTGTCTGCACCTCCCTCCTCTGCAGGCACAGTGGGCGGGCAGCCATCCAGCTCTCTGGGGTACGAGGCCATTGGCGGCCCCTCGGTTCCTGCCTCCTCCTCAGCCATGTGGTCCTGCCTTCATTGCACCTTCATGAACCAACCCGGCACAGAGCACTGTGAAATGTGCAGCCTGCCCCGCAGTTAAGACCCTCCGCCCCGCTTCCTCGCCGCCCTGAGCGAACTTACTGCACCAGGACCAGCTGCAAGACTCACCTGCCCTCAGTTTCCTTTCGCCTCACGTTGAAGCCTCTGTTCCTTTCTCCCAGGCTGCTGTCTGTTCAGAGGGATGCGCTCCTTTACACCCGATTCTCTGAGTCAAGTTAAACCAGACTGATTCTTGTTTCTGTTTTTCATCCCTCCCTTCAACAGCTCTTGTGAGAACCGGGTACATTTTAGGTAAAGCACTTTTGTCCGAGGCCCTAATTTCCCGAATAACCTCCCTGATGGCTCCAGTCCTCCTGCTGTCACTCAGGACAACAGCAAAGACACTCAGTGGTGGGATTCTCACACTTGTGCCCCTCTTCACTCTCACAATGTTTTCTGGAAAATCTTGCTGTGTATAAATACCTATTGAGGAATGATACTGTTATTTAATTGAGTTTTTTTTTCCATGAGATTGTAGCGCATCTTAAAACTTTGAATCTTCAGTGTGGACTCAGTCAGGCTTTTTGACTATGACAAGCCAATAACCGTACAATCATCGGTCACAGCTCAGACCTCCCAAATGTTGAGAGCCTCAGAGTGGATCCAAATGGGTGGAGTTTTTATTTTCAGTGTTGATTTTGTCCCAGATTTGAAAAGGCAGCCACCACTGATGGCAGAAGTTACTCGCTGTTGGCAGTTGTCATCTTTTTGGGACGATTTTTGAAGATATTTAATTTTTTTGTGTTAGTGATGGTTTGAACCTGAGCAGGTACAAAATGTAGCTAACTTTATCAGCTGGATGTCCAGAGTTTCTGACAACACCCCAGAAAGCCATCCTCTGATCAGAATCATCGTAATTAGCCACAAGGTGCTTTAGAGAAACAACTGGTGCTCATCACTCTCACCTCCTCTTGGGCCCTCTTATTCTTTGGTTTTCTTGCTCCTGCAGGTGCAAAGGGGCCAGAGCATTCCCACTTATGGGCCCCTGAGGGTTTTCCATCTCTCAGCCTTCGAAGACTTTGTTTATTAGAGTGTGAGTGGTCGTAGGCCACGGCGGGGGAGGGGAGACATTAAGCACTTCTCGGCAAATGTAAAAATGGCAAGCTGGATGTTTAGAAACGCCTTGAAGTGTGTGCGGTGGTTCTATGATTCTACAGAAACTCAGAGCTTCTTCCAGCAGAAGGTGTTGATGTCGTCTCAGTGGTGGGACAGACTGAAATGCTGGTCCCAGATTACACAAAAAGGTCAATTTTTGTACTAATGCAGCTAAAATTTCAAGCTGACCTTTACCTGTTGCAACGGGTAATGCTAGTGAAGGTTGAGCTCCAGCTGCTGGACGTCCAAATATCTGCAGTGGGTAGTTCCTGTGTTGCTCAGACTGGGAAAATAAAAAGTTTTTCGTAATTTGATTGGACAAATCCTTTAACATGCATCAGTGGGCCGCAGTCCATGAAGATCTGGTGTTTGTATTTTAATACTGGGACCAAAACGCATGAAATCATCTAAAGAAAAAGAAGAAGTCTTGACATCTTTAACGTGTTCACATCTGGCAGCAGGTGCTCTGAGCATTTTAAACGTGCAGGAAAACAAACGTCTATTTTTAGCTGTACCTTTAAAGCCATTTTAAAGATGTGACCAAAACTAGTGCCTCTATAGAATTGGAGAAGTGAACACCATTTAAAAAAAACATCTGAGCTGATTCAGAACCAGTTTATTTTTGTCCTTTTCTGCTGAGCTCTGGCCTGTTCCTGCACTGTTATGGTTTTAGTTTGGTTTTCTTCATAGCCGAGCTGCATCACACACAGAAGCTGCAGATGATCGGCCTCTTCGCTCCACAGGACGACTCATGATGCTTTCTGAGATGTGTGCTTCTCTCCAAGTGCGTTTCCACTGATTTGAGAATTAAATTTTAGTTGTAGATTCATTTTCAAAATGAAAGAAGGAGACCTCCCCCACACAACCTTTTTTTTTTATTTTTTAAATTTGTGCCCAGTGATATCGTTCTTGCCCCTTGTGTGGACTGAGGGATTTTTCTGATGTCATGCAAACGGACGGCCCAGACTTATTCCTTTTGTATTGATCCGGCGGCCGTTTGCTGAGCAGGTTGGCTGTTGGACCTGCAGCCCGTCTTCATTTTCCACTCAGCTGACTGAGGATCCTGGAAGTTGTATGCTGTTTGACCTGAATTTGAAATGAAAAAACAATTAAAAGTTTTAAAATAAACATCAAACACTCGTGTTTAAATTTTCTACTTTGCTTGGACTCAAGAAAAAGTGTTCATTTCAAACTAAGGCATGTTTTTGTATGCAATGATGGTGAAAGTATCTGATGAAGTAAAAGTATATCTGATGATAGTCATAATACAGTATTTTCCTATTTTAGTAATATAAATTTGAAAATTTTCAATTTAGTGAAATATGGCTTGTTTTTAACTGAGTTAAAATAAACTATCAGTGAGAGCAGGTATCTGATGAACAGGACACCAGAATACCTGTGGGCAGGTAACGTTTCCTCCCACATTTGGAGCTGAAGTCACGTAAAATCAGCTGATGCAGCGGTGAGGAATTAAAATGTTTATAGAGACATTTATAGAGAGCTCATGTTTTAGCTTCACATGTGTTGGTGTCGCACTAGCATGACGCCGCGCTGGAAGGCCCGCATGCCGGCGGTGGCCCCATAGACATTTATATATATATATATATATATATATTTATGTATATATCTCGATGGGTGGCCCGACTTTCAGTGGAAACGCTTCTCTGAATGGGCCCGACCATTTAGGACCGTACCGACCCGTACCAACCCAACCCGTACTCCTCAGTGGAAACAAGGCTTTAGTTATATTTAGCTCTGCACATGGACAGCAGATGAAGAACAGGCATGTTTCTGCTCCATGTGACCTAAAACATCAAACACATCCATGAATCTCCCTGAGGACTGAGCTCATTCTGCTGCTATATTCCGCCTGATAATCTCTGAAAAATTAAACCCTTTTTTTCCTCCTAAGCGTGGGCCTCAGCTGGATATAGAGCTGTGACTTGAAACATATGTTACACTGGGCCTCTAAGTAAAATCCTGACCCATGAGGCTGTGGTGGGAGTGGAGAGTCCGAGGACCCTCCCTCTGTTCCAGATCAAAAGCAGGTGACTGCTCTGTGCCTGCTGGATTTTTCCACCCCTGCCACTACAAGTAAGTCTCCCTCGCTTGTGTTTATGTCGGAGAGATGCTTCCCAGCTCTGAAGCTTAGGATGAAGGCATGTTTACTCTCAGGATGAACACAGCCAGACTCCTGCTCATCTTGCGTGCAACACTTTGTGCGGCTCACAAACGGAGACCGGAGTGGGACTGCAGGAATGAAGGCAAGACTACTGTTGGTATGATGTACTGGTACTGATGGTATTTCACTGCATTTCTTCTGAGGTAGCTCTTAGAAAGGAAAGTCTGGACCACGTTACATGTTCCCAATATGAGCGATAATGGTTATTTAAACTGTTCTCCGTGTTCATGTTATTTTTTCTAATTCTCTGTTAATTAGTAGCTGGACTAATATTTTAACATTAATAAATCCGATCCTGGAAGAACTACTTAATTTAACATAAATGATTGTTATTATATTATGATTTCTTCTTTCTTTGTCTCCTTCAACCCTGTGCCTGAATGCACAACAGCCTGACCATCATTCAGCTGACCTGCCGAGGACAATACCTGTGAGAGTAATGTGACTTAAAAACATCGACCAATCATTTTTGCAGTTACTGCGTGTTTTATTTGTCAATTGGACTGTCAATTACTCTTTGGACATGCTATAAATACTGTGCACGCTCCCATCTAATGTTCACTGCAGGTGGCTAACAATCACTCTGCCAGCATTATCTGATTGCAGAGCTAGATGCCAGTTAAGGTGAATATGGCAGCAAATTCTTTTTTCAATCTTGCTAAGAAGAGAGTAAAGATGTTAGAATACTTTTCTGACATGATGGCAGAGTCAGCTAGACACTGGTATGGCAGCTGAAACCAAGTTTGTGTACGTCATCATAGGCATGACCAGGGTGTGAGCTGGGATCATAGCAATGGTTGTGATTTGAAGAGGTTGGTTTGCATATGCACTTTATTCAAAACCTCAATAAAAGTATCTGCTTTCTGGACAGCCACAAACATATTCTGGTACACCTTTAAAATGAAAAAGACTGGTGTTTTATCATTCCAGCACGTCTAATCTAGATGCTCTCTTCTTCCAACACACCTGATCTGAACCCAATGATGACCCATTGATTTGAATCAGGTGTTGAAGAACATTTATTTCTAATGGATGCATTAACTGACCCATGTTTACTGGGTTATTAAAGCTCTGCCTGAATTGGCATTTAAATGGCCTCATAAGTTATTTTAAAAGTTATTTTTTGTACAAATTTGGCTTATTAACATGAAAAGAATTCTAAATAATATAGACTATGAGCTGTACCTGTGCTGTTATGTTTATCATTGACCCCATATAATTATTTATTCCTATTGCTTACACAAAACCAAAGAAGCAATTTGTCTTAATTGTCCTTTTTAACCTTCTGTTTTCTCAGTAAAAGCTCTCCTGTCAAAGGAAATTCCCTGTGAAATATATTAAGAAAAGAAAAGAGAAGTCCGTGTTTGGTTCTGTTTGTGAAGATTTCCTCTAAAAAAAAAATAGAAAAAATAGAAAGAGAACATTTTATACAAGAAGTGCACACAACAAATAATCTAAATAAAAATACTTATGATGCTTGAGGTGGATGAATACAGTTTTTTGTAGGCTTATTATGCTGTTTTCTTCAAAACATAAAGAAAAATCCTTAAATAAAATAACACACAAGTCTGACATATGGACACA
>JBBBVT010000023.1:1209354-1224051 GCA_037177035.1 Craterocephalus eyresii | reverse complement strand
ACAGCTGGGATAGGCTCCAGCACACCCGCGACCCACTTGGATTAAGCGGTTCAGAAAATGGATGGATGGATGGATTATAGAATCATGAGAATCACAATTTAAACGGAATCGGAAAGAATATCGCCCTAGCCCTACTAGAGGGAGTTTGGAGAAGATGGTATACTTTGCCTTTAATGCCCTATTCCTGCAGCGCTCATCGTTTCTCATGTGGTTTTCTTCCTCTACATGGTTGAAGTTCCTGAGATGGCGCCTCTGGAGGAGCAACATGGCGCAGACCTCCACGCTGTTAGCCTGAACAAACTGGCTCGCGTTCAGCCGTTTGATGCAGAAGGGAGGCTGAAGACGACGGGTCCTCCGCAGGTCATCTGGTATAAAATCAGCATGAATGTCTTAAGAATGTCCGGTGAGATGAACAAGCTGCATCACAGCAGCCTGGTTCTGTCTTCGTGGGAAAAACGGGCGGCTTCCTTAGCATCAGCAAGGTATCCTGCCCCGCCGCCTGTTCAGGTGACCCTCAACCAGATCTGTGAGAACATCTGGAATCCTCTGCTGGCGGAGTTCTGCCAGCTGGGCGTCAGCATCGCGGAGGCCAACATCACGTTCATGCAGCTGGACCGGATGCTGGGGGAGTGTGGCGACCCGGGCGACGGGAAGCTGGTGGAGAAGGAGCTGAAGCTGATGTCAGAGGCTGTTTCTGCAGCGGGGGCCCCCACAGCTCAGGCGGACTGGGTGGGGCGGAGGTTGGCTCAGATCCAGGCGTACCGGCAGCTCCACGAGGCGGCGGCTGCAGCCAGCACAGTGCTGAGGGTCGCCGAGAAGATGAAGCTCTCTGGGAACTTTCAGGAAATTGCAACCCTCAGCCAAATGGTAATCGCCTCGTCTGATATTTCTGTTTTGTTACGGCTACAGGGATTAATTTTCACATTTTTAAACCAAGAGTCCTTTTCCTTGCAATTTTTTATACTCTGTTGATTAGGTCTGGGACGATATTTTTTCCTCCCAATTCGATTCCTTGACGATGTTTTGAGTGCTGATTCGATTTAAATCGCAATTCTTCAGATTTTTGTGGAGAAAAAAATTTTTTTTTTTTCTTAATTTCAATTAGGAAAAACCAACACAGCTCCCAGACCTGCCAACATTTTACTACTATAATACCTGACAAGACATGCAAAAAAGATAAATAAAAATAATAATTAAAATGAAATTAGAAAATTATTTTGAAAAATGTTTGTTTTTATTTGAAAGAAGATACATTTTTTAACAAAAAAAGAAGAATCGATTTTAAAATTGTAAAATGAAAAAAAAATTCGATTCAGTTTTCCCATTTCTAGTGCTGATGAATTTTATACCGTCTGGTGACCTTCATGGTCACAATGTCCACTAACAAAAAAGTTTGATAAAATCATCAACATTTATTATCTTTTATTAATATTTCTATTTCATCTTATTTGTTTATTTGACTTTTTAATGTTTAGAATAAAGAGAAAGAGCGAGAGGGATTTGAAACCGTTAAATGCCAGTTTGATTATTTGAATTACTGCATTTTTTATTACAAAAAAACTGAATATTTTCCATACGATAAACACGTGGGGATGGATCCGTAGTGGTGATCAGAGTCTTGGACATGTCAAAGATTAGCGGCAGAATTATTTGATTGCATTTGTATTTTTATGGAGGGTCAGACATTCCCTCATATGAGGCATTTTTGGCCATCCAGTATGCAGTCTTAGCAGTTTTGCCAGAAGTATCATCACCAAAGCCCTACCCCCTAAAATTTATTATGTGTAAATTTATACATGTTTTGTGGCTATTTTAATGAATAATAATTCAGATAATTAAGATTTAAGGAGTTAAAATCTATAAAATGATTGAATGTTTGATTGTTTTAAACAGGTTTAAAAAAACATTTTCGTGCATGTAAAGTTTTGTCTCGAAAGTCCCCAGAGAGAAGATCTGACACTACATTCAAAATATGAATGCAATCCGATCAGTTTTACAGCTCATCACTAACATGTTGAGCAAAGACCCATCGCCCTGATGTTTATTATGTGGAAAATCATTCAAATTTAGTTTTTTTTAAATTAAAGATAATGTGATTATTCCAAAAAATTGATATGGCATTCAAAGGAAAAAATATGTTTGATTAGTTTGTAACGTTTTTATAAATTAAATAAATTACTTTTCTTCATTTTCTCCAATTTAGCCCCTGAAAAAACATAACAAAAAAAAATCTACAAGTTTGCATTAATTTTTACAATATAACCTCTTAAAATCAATCAATCAATGTATTACTACTATTTGTAACAACAATAGCATTCATAATTAATCACAAATGATGACTCTTATGTTTTTGCTGACTCTTTGACAGAATGAAGGCGGCTTTCAGCACAGGGTCCTGGCGTCTCTGACTGATGACCTGTTTCGTGCCAGACAGCAGCTGTACACCGTCACCAAGCAGCACACGGCTTGTCTGGAGGAGTTTCTAAAGAGCCAAAGTCTGGTCAGATGGGTCAAAGAGAACCTCAGAAGTAAGAAAACAATCTTAACGTCATTTAAATCATTTTCTAGACCATCAGCTCACTTTTCTGCCTCCTGAACAGATATGAGCGATGTGAAGGTTTATGTCGACCTGGCTTCCATATCTGCTGGTGAGAACGACACGGAGATCGATCAGGTGGCTTGTTTCCATGACGCTGTGATGGGTTATGCCCCGCTGCTCTACTCCCTCTCCCCTCAAGCTGGGTTTGAGGAATTTATGAGGTGCGCTCAGCAGGTGTGGGACACCCAGAACAGAGATGAGAAACTCCCTGACAAACTGGTACATAAGTCCATTATTCCATCATAAGAAGACGTTGCATCCTCTGTCGAGGCTACCTGATGGTAACACGGCCGGGTTTGTTTTTCAGAGAGAGTCGACTCGATTGTTGAGCTGGCTGAAGGCTCTGAAGGAGACCCACGGCTCTGTGGAGCAGTCCTCGCTCTCATTGGCTACTTCTATCAATGCTTCTGGAGTTTACCACATTGGATGGTCTGATGGGAACACAGAGAGGGTAACGAAATGATCTTCATTATGGGATTTAACACTTGGCTACATATTCAGGTTAATTTAGGAAGTGTGGTTTGATTTCTTCTGTTTTCAGAGATGTCTGCAGAACATGGTCCAGGTGAGAGTGAAGAAGGGCAGAGAGGAGAAGACCTACAGCCTGGAAGACCTGCTGGAGCTGCAGAACAAACTCATGCTGATGTCGTCTAAGGGGGAACATGGCAAAGAACAAGTCAACAGGTTTACAGAGGTCAGGGACCCTTAATGCATAAATGGAAACGTGGAATGATATTGTTTGTTTTTTTATGTAAGGCTTAAACATTGAGAGGTTGCTGACATTTTGAATTCATTGAAATGTGGACACCATTTTCATGTATCCTGGGTGCAGTCGCTGATATCTTTTTCTTAGGTATAATTTACAGACAGGCATCCACAGGCAGCTCTGTGTTAAGCCCCCTATCCCCGAGCAGAGTAGTGGGAAGCCTCAGCTTCATCATCTGCCTCACTGATTCCAACAGGCTTATGCTATGGAGAGAAATTTGTTTCTTTATTATTCAGTCAAACGGAATTGATTTGAAACCAAAAATACATTTCGATAGAAAAAGAACAGAAGAATTTTTTTTGTAGAGATAGAAACAAAATAGGTTGCAACAAAAAAATATACAATTGAGAGAGCATATTCTCCAACTTCATCAAAACTAATATTTTCAATCAAAACTAAAATTTTATTCAATCAAAACTAATGTTTGTAAGTAAAAAATTACCATCATTTTGAATGAAAATAAGTCATTTTTTATTTCAAGTTAAAATTATTTGGTTACAAGTCATAAAGTTTTGTTTGCAAATCAGTCCTTTTTGCTTTCAAATCCTAAAATTTTGATTGCGAATCTAACAGCATTTGATTGGCAGGGCCTGCACTGTTGAATGAGAGCAGCGTTTCTATTGGTTGGTTTCACCTGGCTCCGGCGCCAGCTACGCCTTCAGTATTTCATTCATTTCTCCCTCGACTCTCAGCCTCAGTTTTGTCGTGCTGCTCAGCTGATGGTCGCGAACAGTCATAAACATCCAGTTTCTGTCTATGGTGCAGTTGATCCAGGCTGCCGTTGCACTGATCTGATTGCAACCAAAACTTTAGGATTTGCAAGCAAAAAGGACTGATTTGCAAAGAAAAACTTTATGACTTGTAACCAAATGTTTTTAACGTGAACGAGAAGAGGACTTGTTTTTATGCAAAAATATGGTCATTTTTTACTTACAAACATTAATTTAGATTCAATAAAACATTGATTTTGATTGAAAATATTAGTTTTGATTGAAGTTGGAGAATATGCTCTCTCAAATGTGTATTTTTTAATTGCAACGTTTTTTGTTTCTATCCCTACAAAAAAAAGAAAAGATTCTCACTTCTTTTCTTTTGCTCTCAAAATTATTTTTTGGTTTCAAATCTATTATATTTGATTGAATAATAAAGAAACAAAATTCTCTCCATATTATTCTGATTTTCAGCTTTTTCTAAAATGATTCACAAAAAACTGTCCAGGGTCCATTTTAATGTTTACATGTTGAAATTTAACATATAACTACTTGCTCGAAATTTTGTTTTAAATTAAATAATTTCTTTTTTAACAAAGATGAGACTCATTACATTTATTATCATTGTGTAATTTCTTTGAATTTGGATTTTTCAGGGTTTTTTTTTTTTACAGCGTAAGTATACATATATACAAAAAAACCTGTCCTTCCTGGAGCTTAAATTTTCCATTTATCTTCCTTTATTTCCAATAAAAATCCAGGTGGTTTTTATATTTGGTTTTTGGTTTTTTAGTCCCTGCAGCCTTATCGTACATCAAAGTTAGGGCTGGTCTTTGTGGGGCAATGTATGAACTAAAAACAAAAGAATATCATTATCCTCTTTTCTTCTATTGGATCTAAAACTGAAATGCTAAAATATTCGTCAAAAATCATCTCACAAAGTTAGCTGATGGTTATCTCTCCCTCTCACTTACCTCCATTTTGCACAAAATCTTTCCCTCGCTCTGTGTATTTTAGCGTAATGTGCTGTGTGTTGCATCATACACTACCGGAAAGCTCTTGTTATATATCTTCATATCTGGAAATTGCAAAAATCAGGGAAAGGCAACAACACTTTGACAACGCAACGGCTTGTATGTTTGTTTTTTTTTTCACTTCCCAGCACTGAACAAAAACAATGGAGAAAAACAAAAGCCTGTTTTCAAAGGGCACTAACCTAAGAATGCTGATATATACATACAGGAACATAAAGATCATATGTTGCAAGGTGAATATGTATAAGGGTCTACTCAGAAACTATTTGAAGTTCACCAATGGTTCAAGAGTTACGGTACAGAGAACTCACACAGGTTGGTCATAAGAGGGTTAGCTGGTATGTATTTGCTGCTGTATAAGTTTGACATGGCATACTCTATGCGTGTAATATTTCCCTGCATTTCTGACCAAACTCTCCACATTTCTTCACTCTTGTCGTTGCTTTCTGCAGGTTTTTGAAGGTGTTCAGAGAGTGGGAGCCATCCTGCTGCAGATGCAAACCTCTGGCAACATGCTCTTCAGAGAATGGCACGCCGAGGTCCGCTGCAGCCCGCAGCAGCAGCCGAGCGTCGTCACCACCTTCTCGTCCCTGAACAGTAAACAGATGATGTACCGCGGGGAGGTCACGCAGCAGCTCCAGACGCTCGCTCAGTCCATGGACGACTGCCAGAGCGGATGGCGCTCCTTCATCGGCGACATGCGCTCACGGTTCAGCTTGTTGAACCACTTCACCTCGGAGCAGATGGTGTACCTCTGCCGCTGGATTCACAAAGTGTGTCAGCGGCAGGCGTCCGTCCCACAGCAGCTGTGGCACTTGCTGTTCCCCGTGAAGCCTCAGTGCACGCTCACCGATGTCAGGGTGGCCTACGGCAATGCAGCAAGCATGAGCTCTCTGCAGCAGGAGTCTGATGATGAAGATGAGTATCCTGAGCCGTCTTTGGACCTGGCTCCACCGCGACACACTGAGGAGGTTTGTGACTTGATGGAGTTTTCAGAGGATGAAGAAGATGATCAGAATTATGGAGCCGATGCCATAGATGACAGTTTGGAGAACCTCTGGAACCGATTTAAGAGAAACATGTCGGAGTACCTGAGCGAGTCGCTGGACATCTTGACTCTGGCCAACTTCCTGTCATGTCTGTCTGAGATGAACCAGTTGCACTTGGTCAGGAATCTTCCCCCGGCTCTGCAGGAAGGAAAGCCCAATCTCGTGCTTTGCCCCAATGCAGAAGTCTTCACCACCACTCTGTGCTTCTACACGGAGAGTCCAGAGCAGCCTCTGCCATCCGATGACGAGGTGCTGGTCTGCAGAGAGGAAACCACCAAAGAAGAGGTGGAGATCTTCCTGCGCAGAGCTCTCAGCCAAGCATCCAAACCCAGCGGGCAGAAAATCTATTCCCTGGTCGATCCCGGGGTGCTGGGATATGACGTCAGCGAAGCTTCGGTGGAGCTCTTTGAGCGTCTCGAGCGAAGCGCCAGCCCACGCTACCGTTTGGTCATCGTAAGTCCGGTGGTCCACCAGCACAGATGTGTGCCGTCGTACTTCAGCAACAACAAGGTTCAGGCTGGTGTGAGTCTGACAGAAGAGACCGCCCGCAGTTACCTTCATCACCACTTCACACAGAGCAAATCGCCGCAAAACCCCGTCGCTCTGGTTTCACCCAACCAGCTTTCAGTCTGGGTGGTGTCGTCTGGCCGCCCTGCAGTTGGTGAGGATCGCCGTTACTGACATCCCATTGTGACAGTTTGTTTCCCCAGATGTTTTCAGGACACACTTCCCACCATGCTCAGACATGTTTTCATCAAATGGTGCATCTTCTTGTGAAATACTTTTTCCTGCCTGTCATGCTAAATTATCTGTCAACAGAACAGAGGCTAATCCCTTAAAGCAGCACAGCGCAAGTTGTAGCTTTATTCCAGAAGTCTGCCCCCTCTGGCGACATGTGGAAATGACAACAACATTGCGTATGTGCATGGGCCGCTTCAGTCAGTCCGAGCCCGGAGTTAGATGCACAATAAATAAATAAAGCACAGCATAGCTAGCATACAGGTAGCTGAATGCTAGGAAAGGCCACGAGCATTTATTAGCTTGTATGCTAACGGCACGGATAGTGTTACATACTAAATATTGCGTATCCTGGTTTCCGTCATACATCACATCTAGCTTTTTAGTAAGTACAAGCAGCTGAGGGTCACGTTTTATTCCCAGAGCAGATCGGAGGTCCTCCATTTATCCAAAGCTGTTTCCATGGTGACTCTGCTTTTACTCCTGCGGCGCTCAGACTCCAGTTTGGCCTTTTTTTAAAATTTTCTTTGTCTTATATGTTGGTGTGTGACAGGCTGCTGAGGCCGCCAGTCTGTTGTTATCCACTTATAGTGGTCAGTGTGTCTCCATAATGCTCTGATGGCGGCAAAGTAAGAAGTACGATACTATCAGCTGCGGGTTAACAAGCACACGCAGCGCGTCAACCCACATGCAGCCCTGAGGATGCGAGCCCGAATCCCTCTCACCGAGCAGCAGAAACAGGACAGCTGAGGTGGACAGAAAACGGCTCATCCTGCACATCCGGCTGCTGGGAGACGATGTTGGGCAAATAAAATAATAGGATTTAGCATTTCAACTTACGCAATGCATCTTTAAGTTAGGAGTTTATTTTATGCTTGAATAATTCATAAGATGCCGAACAGACTAAAAAATCCAAAACCCCACATGGTCTGGTACAAGACCTGGACTGAAAGTAAGAAAAAAAAATCAAAAGATTTCCAAAGAAATCCTTCAGAAACCCTGGAGAAGTGTTGCTAAAGACCACTAAAGAAATAAGGGCTGGCTTGAGACCAGGGGTGTCCAAAATTGGTCCTTGAGGACTGTTGGGCTGTAGATTTCCAATGTAATCCTGCTTGAACACACCTGACTCACATTAAATGGATCCATCAGCCTATGAAGTTCTGCACAATAACTCACTCATTTGATTCAGGTGTGCTGGAGCAGGGAAACATGGAAAACCTGCGGGATTGTGGTCCTCAAGGACAGGACTTACACACAGGACTTATCGAAAGTTTTATTTGCTATATTGGAATAGATTTCATGCCTGAACCTGAAATCCTGTCCGTTCGTAGGTAAATCCCTCTACGTGGCTCGTTTGTTTGAGAAGTTCCAGCAGAAATCTCCTGGAGCCAGACATATCAGGATCCGACTCATCGAGTCGTGTGTTGACGTTGAGTCATTGATTAAGAATCTGTCAGAAAAGCTGTCACCACTGAGAGAGCAGGACCCTGTTCTTCTTCACATCGACACAGCCGGGGTAAGTAAGCACTCAGACCCGCAGAGGGTTCGCTCTGTTACCCGCCGTCCATGAGAACGGAGCTTCTTCTGCACTCCAGGTTCGCTCGGGGCTGGAGGAGCTCCTCTTCCATCTGTTGGTTCTCGGCTGTCTGAGCAACAGCCATGGGATCCTGTGGAGGAGGAATCCAGCTCACCTGGTCACCGTAGAAGTCCTGAAAACAAACACTTCCACTAAAACCCACACAAAAGAGGTACACGTCCTTTATATCTGCTTAGAACAGATGCTGACACTCAGAGAACTGCTTTATTATGTGTATTACTTCAGCCTTTTAGTGCCAGACGTCCCGGGTTGGACATTGCAAATAAATTTTATACAGGTTAAAGGATTCTGTGTAACTTTGGCCCCGAACATCAGCCTAATGTGAGTAAGGATGGATGATTTCTGGGGTCAAGATGAGCCTTAGCTCCGAAGCGGCTGTCCTCTTCAGAAACCAGACATTGTAACTTCATGGTAGCGGATCCGTCTCTCATGGGATCATGTGACCTGCATCGATTTACTTTTCCACGTCTTCTAGTAGCGTTTATTCAGAACAACAGCAGTAAGTCCTGATGAGCTGCAGAACGTTGCAGGATACGTCTGTGACTGGCTACAGACCAAAGCTAACGTGTTGAAACTAACCAGCTAAAGATCAAAGCTAACGTGTTGAAGCTAATCGGCTACAGACCAAAGCTAACTTTTGAAGCTTATCGGCTACAGACCAAAGCTAACATGTTGAAGTTAATTGGCTACAGACTAAAGCTAACGCGTTGAAGCTAACCGGCTACAGACCAAAGCTAACATGACTCTAAACCTTTCTGCAGCAGTAACGCACGTTTTCATGTAATAAATCATTTCCTGTCATTCATGTAAATATCAAAGTAGTAACAGAACGATTAGTAAGTGGCTGCTTTAGTTTGATGCTTTCAGACACTGTAATGTCCCATGAGGTACAGGCTAATGCTAACATTTCCATAGCAACCAGGAGATAAATGGATCATATATAACTAGAAGCATCAGTCACATCCCTCCACTAGTAGGACCCGATCCTTCAATGGTGGAAAATTCCTGAATCCAAATGATTCCCTATCAGCAGGTCAGAGTGTCTGCAGCACGATTCCACAGCAGGATGGAAACGGCTTCATTGTACCACAGAGCTGTGTGGGAAGTTACAGGTTCAGCTCCCCCTAGTGGGCAAAAGTTACACAGTATCACTTTAAACATTATTGCAAAGTGAAGATTTGATCGGCGTATGCCATCACAGGCTACAATCATAGCTGTAGAGTCAGTAAAGATTTATTTCAGACCAGTTTCACATAAAATTGTATCTTTGAAGCCATAGTGTGCTCCAGCTGCAGATGATACTGCATTAAAAAAGATCCTGTTACATCAGCCCAGGGCCCAGTAAAAGTAGACCAGTCAGATAGTTGGGCTAGTCTTATATCCATGAAAGACCCTTTTAGGAATAAATTGCAGATAATTTCTAATTCTACTTTTCTTAGACTTGATTGATTCTAGACATGAAATGTTAAGAGATCTGTTGTGTCTGAGTTTGATTGAGCACCTTCTAAATTCTTTATATAAACTTTTTTACTATGTGTGACATTTTAGGCTTTTATAGCGTCAAATCAAGGGATTCTTTCCCTTTTAATGTAGAACTTTTATTCCTTCTTCCTCAGATGCGGCTTGGACTTCTTGACATTTTGCCCACTATTCATTGTAGACCTCCAAAGGAGGTGAAGCAGCTGTTGACCAGTCGAAGGCTCCCCACAAAAAGCTTTGAGCCGCTTATGGATGAGCAGGAGTTTTGTAGTGAGGGGATTCAAAGACCGTACCAGTACTTACAGCTCTACAACCAGAAACAGAATTTGGATCGCTTCAATTACAAGAAAGGATCCAGAAGTGGGGAGGCTAATGACTGTCTCCATCACTTTCTGTTATACTGTGGCATGGACGATCCATCTTGGGGGGAGCTGAAGAACTTCTCCTGGTTCCTTAATGTCCAACTAAAAGACTGCGAGAACTCTGTTTTCTGTGATCCGGATTTTCTTGCTGACCAGCTTCCGGGCTTCAAGGGCTTCATTGTGAAGTTCATGATTCTCATGGCAAGAGATTTCGCCTCGCCCTCCCTGAACACGTCTGACGAAAGTCCCATCCTGCGCGTTGAAAGTAGTCTGGAAGACGACCCTCTCACCCTTCTGACGCTTCGCAAGCGCTGGGAAAACGAGTCTCATCCGTACATTTTCTTCAACGCGGACCATTCGTCGATGTCATTCCTCGGCTTTAACGTGCAGTTATGTCGGAGGCGGAGAACGCTCAATGCTGTGGATCCTCGCAGCCATGAAGTTCTGATCCAGAACGTGATGTCCCACGAACTTTTCCAAGGTTTGGAACGCCAAATGATTTCTCTCACTGAGGACTTTGATCAACTGCCCCGGCCGGACAAAATCAAGAGGATTTCATGTGTTGTCGGAGCGAGGAGAGGGATCACGGACAGGAGATTTGATCCAGATCCAACGTACGAGCTCACCGCTGACAACGTGATGAAGATGCTGGCCATTCACATGAGATTCCGGTGTGGGATTCCGGTTGTCATCATGGGGGAAACTGGCTGTGGAAAGACCAGACTGGTCCGTTTCCTTTGCATGCTGCAGAGGGAGGAAAGACCAGTGGAAAACATGGTTCTCGTCAAGGTCCACGGTGGAACCACGGCAGATATGATCTACAGGAAGGTGCGAGAGGCCGAGGCCCTTGCTCAGATTAACCAGCAGATGCACAAGCTTGACACCATTTTGTTCTTTGACGAAGCCAACACCACAGAGGCCATTTTCGCCATCAAAGAAATCCTTTGTGACAAAACAGTGAAAGGGGAGCCTCTGAAGGCCAAAACAGGCCTAAAAATAATAGCCGCGTGCAATCCTTACAGGAAACATTCCCGTGAGATGGTGGAACGTCTGGAACGTGCAGGACTGGGATACAGAGTAAAGGCCCATGAAACAGAGGACCGCTTAGGCAAAGTTCCTCTCAGGCAGCTGGTGTACAGAGTTCACCCTCTACCTCCAAGCATGGTGTCGTTGGTTTGGGACTTCGGGCAGCTGAGTGACCTAACAGAGCTCTCATACATCAAACAGATTGTACAGAAGAAGGTTGCTGATCATCGTTTGTCAGCAGCCTGCACGGACATCATTTCAAATGTGCTGGCAGCCTCGCAGAAATACATGAGAAGTCGGAAAAACGAGTGCAGCTTTGTGAGTCTCAGAGATGTGGAGAGGTCTATGAAAGTCCTGGTTTGGTTTTACCAGCACAGCGAGGACCTTTTCAGAAACAGCAGTTACCTCGACGAGGACACCAAGACACTCAAGTGCTTGATTCTTGCTGTGGGAGTCTGCTACTACCCATCTCTAGTAGCCAAAGACAAGTACCTGCTGAGCATTTGTAAGTACTTTCCACTCAACTCTGCAGAAGCATTGCAAGAAGAGATTTCATCCTGTCAAGACTTCTTCCTTCAGAACATTCAGACACGGGAGACCATCGCTAAAAACATTGCACTGAAAGAGAACGTCTTTCTCATGGTGGTGTGCATCGAACTCCGGATCCCGCTCTTCCTGGTCGGCAAGCCGGGAAGCTCCAAGTCACTGGCTAAAACCGTTGTGGCTGACGCCATGCAGGGCCAGAACTCCCACTGCGAACTGTTCAGGACACTCAAGCAAGTTCATATGGTCTCCTTCCAGTGCAGCCCTCACTCCAGTCCCGAGGGCATCATCGGGACTTTCAGGAACTGTGCTCGCTTCCAGAAAGACAAAAACATGGACGAGTACGTGTCAGTGGTGGTACTGGATGAGATCGGACTGGCTGAGGACTCTCCCCAGATGCCTCTGAAGACTCTCCACCCTCTCTTGGAAGACGGTTGCATCGACAACGACAGACCGGATCCGCACATGAAGGTCGGGTTCGTTGGCATCTCCAACTGGGCTCTGGACCCGGCTAAGATGAACAGAGGAATATTCGTATCCAGATGGGACCCGAGTGAGGATGAACTGGTGGAGACGGCTAAAGGGATCTGCTCATCCTCCAAACCGATTCTTCTGAAAATCAAACACCTCTTCCCATCTTTGGCAAAGGCCTTTTTGAGCATCTGCAGCGAAACCTCGAAGAATCAGTTCTTCGGCCTGAGGGATTATTACAGCCTGGTCAAAATGCTCTTTGCTGCTGTAAAATCCACACAACAAGAGCCGAACGGAGAGCAGCTAGTCGAGGCCATCTTGCGGAACTTCAGCGGACAGCCTGAGGGTTTCGACCCTGTTGTATTTTTTCAAGAACTTCTCCAAGACCTCGCAGAAATTCCCAGACCAAACACCTTGCAGATGGTGAAGAAGAATCTTGATCATGGCTCCAGCGAGGAGAGCCGTTACCTCCTTCTGCTGACCACCAACAATGCTGCCCTCCATATCCTGCAGCAGCAGGTCTTTGCAGACAGAGACTGTCCGCCTCCGGAAATCATCTTCGGCTCGGGATTCCCGAAGGACCAGGAATACGCCCAGATCTGCCGCAACGTGAATCGCGTGAAAACCTGCATGGAAACCGGCCGCACCGTGATCCTCCTCAACATGCAGAACCTTTATGAAAGCTTGTACGACGCCCTGAACCAGTACTACGTTTATCTCAGCAAGCAGCAGTACGTGGATCTGGGCCTCGGCTCCCACAGAGTGAAATGCCGCGTGCACACGAAGTTCAGGCTGGTGGTGGTGGAAGACCAGAAGAAGGTGTACGAGCACTTCCCGGTGCCGCTCATCAACCGGCTGGAAAAGCACCGCGTGGATCGCAGCACGGACCTGGAATCATGGCAGCACAGGGTCCTGGATAAACTCAGAGACTGGGTGAAGGAATTCTCAGGTGAAGCAAACAAGGATTTCAGGTTTTCTGACATTTTTATTGGTTTCCACGGCGATGCTTGCGCCAGCGCCCTTTTGCAGGCGCTGGACAGGAGAGCGCAAAGAGTTGCACAGCAACACGAAGACGAAGCAAAAATGGTCGAGTCAGCGCTGACGGCGGGGATGGAGGACAATACGTTTGTTGACGCGTTGGAAACACAGCAGGACAACGCTGACGACGACTCCGGTGGAGGTCGCCATGCCAACGATGCGATGCTGGAAAGTGAAGTGATAATGGAGACGGAAGATGAGGTTGGATCCATCAGAGAGGATGAGGAAGAGGAGGTCTTCGATTTAGCCAAAAGTCTGTTGCTGAACTCCGCAACGCCCGATGCCGTCGTCAGGCTCAAGTATTCAGATCTGTCCAATCAGGAGAGAGGGAAACTGCAGACGCTGTACTTCCAGCAGCAGCATCACCACTCACTCCGAGATTTTCTGGGAGATTTCCTCATCAAGAATCGAGGGTCCACCAAGTTTCTGGAGGTAAAACACAGCTAAAAATCCAGCATCTCTTCGCCGTCTGCACACGCTGCTGACCGAACGCTCTGCGTGTTTTTTCACAGATTACCACGTTCTCCAGCTTGTTGACCAGAGCAGATGTGAGAGTCGTAGCCCACACTCTCGGGCTGCATACGGATCGGATCCTGCTGCTGTCGCTCCACCAGTTTGACACAGAGGTTTCTTTCTGCAACAAAATCCGGTATGAACAGCAGATGAGCTGGTTTATTTATAACTTATTGTCTTTATCTCCTTTTTTGTTGTTGCTTCAGTCTTCTACCTAACAGAAGCCAAAATTGAAATATGCAGGGATTAGATGCTGCGGACTGGGGCTCAGTGCCATGCATGTGTTTCAGCTGTCATTTCATTAAAACAGTTTTAATGGAGTTTTTTTTGATGTTCTAACATTTCCTTTACCTACTGATACGTCCTACCTATGCTGTCTGTGCATTTCTACACTGGGTTGCCCGTATATTCATGCTAAACCTTTATGCATTGACAGTTTGTTGGCTAATTCCAGTCAGATCCTCTGGTTTAGAAATAAGGCACACCCTAAACCACAAAGCCCAGTTACATAATAAATTCCTCTATAAGGCCTGAAGGCTTGTTGTTGTTGCAGTTTGGTAGCTGGTCATAAGTTCAGCCCTGAGCAGTTTCTTCTTTGACATTTGAGGCTTTTAATGAGTACAACTTTGTTAAAAAACTGCCCATTAATAATTCAATTCAATTCAATTCAACTTTATTTGTCTGATTGTCAGTGAAGCGCCAATTCATTACAAAGTTATCTCAAGGCGCTTCACTGACAATCAGTTTAAGTAATCTGACTGTCATACATTCA
>JBBBVT010000023.1:1176050-1189854 GCA_037177035.1 Craterocephalus eyresii | reverse complement strand
GTCTGTCTGCCTGTCTAACCTGTTTCCATCCTGTTGCAGTGACCACAGCGTTCCTTTAGAGAGAATCTCAGAGACCCAGCTGACGCTGTGCCACCCCGATCACGAGCTGCTGCCGCTGGTTTTAGCGAACTGCAGCTACACCTTGCAGAAAGGCGGGGAGACGGGCAGCAGCTACGACCTGCCGGGGATCCAGAACCAGCTGGCTCGCCGCTTCCTGGCCGGAAAGCCTCTCATCAAGGCGGTAAAAATCCAACCCAATGGCACTGCGTTTACATGATGATGTTTAATTCAGAATTAATAATTCGGCTTTCATATCTTCTCCTTCGGGTTTACATGGAAATATTAAATCTGAATGAAGTTTTCCATGGAAAACATGTTTTAGGAGCATGCTCAGAACGAGAGGGATGAAATTAAAGCAGAATGAAGGTTGACATGATAGAGGATGAGAGAGGAATTACCTGATTCAGAATTAAAGGTGGAATAAACCAGAATTAAGTTCCATTAAGAGTTAACATTTGCATCAGGAATTAAGGGTTTACATGCTCATTTTTCATCCGTTTAAAGCAGAATTAACTTTCATTCTGAATTACAGAGGAATTAAAACTCATGTAAACGTGGCTCAGCTGCATGCAGGTGTCGCATAGCAGCGAGCATCAGGCTGACCTGCACTTCTTCTTACACAGGACACCTCCAGGTACCTGAACCGCCACCTGCAGGACTTCTCTGTGGTTCTGGCTGAAGTCAGAGGGAAGATCCACCAGGTAAAAGCTGCTTCCACTTCTCTGTGACCTTCAGCGTTTTCCATTGCGAGCGCTGTCATCTGGAACTGACTAATGCCAGCTGAAGAATGCTCACACTGGTTTCCCCTGTTGGGTTTTTGTGAGGCTGCACTGTTAGAGGTCACATTCCTTCCATCTGCTCTCTGGCCTGCCACAGCCTCTGTGTTCGTGTTGCAGGAAGCGCTGAAGGGCTCGCTGAGCAGCGCCATGAGAGCCGTGCTTCGCTCCTACACGGACGTCTGCGATGCCGTGTTCGTGGTGGAGATCGGCCTCCGCTTTCTGGGGAAGACGGGCGGGGATCCGCAGGCTCAGCTCTGGTCTTACCTCCATGATTCTCTGCAGCTGGGCCAACAGATTTCCAGCACCGTAGCCAAGGTTTGAACCCCAGAGCTGCAGTTTGTCCATTACAGCAACCACACATCATTTTAGCATTTTATAAGCTGCATCTTTCCTTTTGGGGGGATTTTGGGATAAAAGGAAAGACTCTGGTTAATCTTATGCATTGCAAGTAAACTGAGACCCGCAGCTTTCAAGCAGAACTCCACTCTATTTCTGTGGTCCACATCAGAGTGCCATTGATGTTCACACCGCGCCAAAAATATCACAATGAATTTCCAGGAAACGGAGCAAACAGCAGCAATGTGAACTTCAACAGTAAAATACCGTAAATACCATTATTTTAAATTTTAAAAGGGATGATTTGTTTTACTCAAGCCCCTTAATGTTTAATTAAAGACATGAGCATGTATTATAACAAATAAAATGCCTAGATCGTAGCAAGAAATTTGTAAAAAAGGTGAGATTGGTATTATTATTGTTATTATTATTACATAATTATACAATATAAATACATTCAATACAATGAGAAATATTACACTTATCAGTTTCTTATTTTAAAATGACATTTTAGTGTAAATTGTAAAATGTATTATGACAGCCTTTTTTTGTGAAATGAAATCAAATTTCTCTTTTAAAACAAGACAAAATTTCATGTATTTTAACAGTTGTGCAGTTTGTGTGAAAATCCAGTGTTTCCCTCTTTGGATCAGACTCTGTGATCAAAATTAATTTTACAAATGAAAATGAAATTAATCTGGGCCTTCTGCAGGTTTCGAGTCCCATTAAGATCCAAATAACTAGTTCAAGATGAGGACCTGGCTTCAGAGCAGGAGCGGGAGATTAAATATAGATTCTCTTTCCTTCATGGAGTTTCCAGGCAGCCCTGCAGGCTAGAAGAAAGTTCTGTACATCGGCTGACTGTTAAACTTGCGGGTTTCTTTTCATTAATTTTCACCGTGAGCACGGCTGAACGCTGATCATCAAAATAAGACACACTTTCAGTGTTTCCAAGGCCTGAAAGTTACAAAACAAAACAAAAGAGAAGGAGATGTTGATCCTGCAGCGTTTGAGTTTTCAGACTAAACAATGCTGAGTGACGTTTGTACCGTACACAACAAAATAACCGCTCATTTCTCTGCTTTTCCCCCAGCAGCAAGGCTTTCTCGTCGTCGTCTCTTAAAAGTTTAAAGTTCCCAAGATCTCTGAAGGTCGCTCCTGCTCTTTTTATACTCGTTTTTTGTCCAATCTTTGCACCTGTTAATTTCCAAAGGAGTTTCTTATTGTTTATTAAACCACTTCAGATCAAACTATGAGTCATTCAAGCATAAAAAGGCTTATGCAAGGGGATGAACTAGTTTGTTGACACATAATAAAGAATTTAATAAAAAGAACTACCTGATGAAAGTCTTTACCAGCTGTCTTTCATAAAAACACAGTATTTGTTCCCATTTCTTTATATGAAAAACAGGTCTGGCTGAGTTTTACAGCAACGAGTGGATTCCATAAGAGATGTAAACTGAAAACTTGGCATATGTCACCATGGTGTGGAGGACAAAAGAAGAAGAGACGGAGGAAAAAAAAACATCTCCAGCAGATAAACAGGATCTGAGGGGGATGTTCTGAAGAAACAAATCCAACAAAAACCTGAACAGAAAAAAGGCAGAAACAGCCAAAGAAGAGCTTTGGAAAGTTCTTCAAGGAACCTGAAGAACTGTTCCTGATGACTAGAAACCTCCTCTAAGACAGTTCAGACTGTGTAGAAGAGTAAAGCTTCTCAGATAAAATATTTCACTGTCAAGCTCCTTAGAACTGCACAAAATATTTATCTCTTATATACTTTCCATTTTTGTTTGCGTCTTCATAAATCACTGCACCCATTTCATGTTTTCCTGCAAATATATAAAGAAATGAGGGATGGTTTAAGCTTTCTGCACAGCACTGTCGACTTTGTTCACCTTTAAAGAATACAAATATTTTAGAATTGTTGTAAAAGAATAATTAACAGAAATGATGTGTTTACATCTAAGATCGGTAAGTTTCCATTAGTAAAACAAAAAGAAACAAAAAATCTTTTCAGCTTTACAGCTTGCCTTAGAAATGTTTGAGTTAACGTGAGTGTGCGACAGGAGCTGTAATGTACAACTTCAGCGATGAAAACACATTTTTATGATTTTTCTGTCCTTTTTAACGAAGGCTGTCTGTTTGTCTTCAGGGTCTTGGAGAGAGCAAACTGGAGCACAGCATCTTCACCTGGCAGCTCCTGACATGCTGGAAGTCCGAGCTAATGCTGAGCAGGAAGCAAGTATGTATGCAGAAAATCCAAAAATCCCGAGAATTTACAGAATGGGATGGAAGAATGCGCACACTTATATAACCATTAAGACCATTTAAAGCCTTAAAATTCCATGGAAACGACTGCAGCGACCACAGACGTTGATTTGTGACAGTGCTTTTACTTGTGACCCCTAGTATCTGCCTCTGACCCCAGACCACACCACAAAGACTGCACTTTTACTGGCTGTAATCTGTTGAAAGTGTGCCATGTGACACTGCGGGCGGCCAGAGTTCGACCCCAGTAAAACCTGAGGAATCCCTTTTACATTGATGATGCAGAAAAAAAACTAAAAAACTAAATTTATGTCCACGTTTCAGGACCCGTTTCAGAAGCTGTCCTCGGAGTTCCAGCTGAAGCTGTCGGAGGAGGATCGGAGAGGTCTGAAAGCTTTTCTCGCCGTCACCGATGTTGACACCTTCGCTTTGGAGCTGCATGAAATCCTGCTGCTGAAGACGAGCGACGCCGTCCCAGACCAGAGTTACCAGCCTCACTGGGAGTAAGAACACGCCATCTGCTTTCACTTCCCCCTTAAAACAACTGGTTTACCACTGATGGGTTAGATGTTGGTTGGGGGTAATCCACCAAATGGTGTGTTTACTCCCCCCTCACACAATTTGCTTTAAAAAGTGTTCCCAATGTCCGTTCAGAGATGACCACCCTAGTCCAAAGGAATCCAGTGATTCCTGGCAGCTTTTATCCGAAGTGTGGAGGTCTCAGCTGGGGTTCCCCGTCCCTCTGGGATTTGGAGCCTTTTGACTTCCAGGTTGAGAGCATGACCCCTCCAGGCAACCATCTGTCAGGGGAAAGCGGCTTAAGTTGTTGCCCCGCGCCACAAGTCTTTCTTATTGAAGAAGCAGCTGGACACGGGCTCAGTAGGAATGCTTGAGGGGAAAACAATAGATGCAGTGCTAACAGTTGTTTTCTCCATGTCTTCCCTACCTGCTGTGTGCAGCATCAGGTCCACCATAGAGGTCCATTTGGAGCAGAAGGACCTTCCACCTCTACTTGGGCTGGAGGTTTTACCGGAGGAGATCATGCTGGGGCAAGGAGCTGATGTGTGGAGGGCTGCTGTGGAGTTCAAAAGAAGATGAAATACTTTGTTTAGTCATCCAAACGATTGAAGAGAATGTGAAGATGTGTTAAAATTAATGAACTGATATGTTTTTATTAATCAATCTATGTTTTTATTATGTCATAAATAAATTAAGAAACAAAGTCGTGTTTTCTGTGCTTTCCACTCACTTTGTTATTGGGGGAAAATGTCAGTTTGCCATCACGCCTCCTTCTGCAAAGTCAACCAAACCGTTACTGGAGAGACGCCCCTTGATGGACACTTCCTCCCAGCCTATCTGGGAGCAGCATTAGGAAACGAATACACGATTCCGCCAATCAGAAGCGCGGAGGGGTGGAGCCAGTCCGTGTTGTTGCCACAGAGATGATGTTACGCGTTTTGTGGTTCACGGTGTTTGCAGGGAGTCCACGGAGCACTTTCGCTGCTTATCAAGAGGATTGTGCTGGGGGATAAAAACACCACCGTTTAAGCAGACTGGAGATTATCAGATATGGTGCTTTTCTGCTCGTGAAGTAAGTGGTTTGTGCTCATTTTGGTTTCTGTTTTTCCCCGCCGAGCTGAGTCGGAGGAACGTTAAAAATAACAGTTAGCTTGCGACGCTCCGGTCAGACTTCATCTAAAACTGTCTTCATTTCCCTGCAACTCATAACAAATTTTACATATTAAACGATGTAAATATAAAACTGTCCTGGCAACATAGCCGAGCTTAGGCTTGTAGTATTGTTTTAATGACAGCTTCTTTAAAAATCGACGTTATCAATTTCTATATAACGTTGACAGGTGTAGTGCTAAATTCTGTGCTCCACACATTGCGACCTAAATTTTCTGATATTATTGCTTAATTGTGCTTTTGTTTAGTTGTTTTGAAAGCAGTTTCCAAGCATGGTGGTAACTTTATCATAAACTGTGATGTTTGTGTAATTTATCACCAGCTTTTGAGAGAAAAATAATCCCCAAATCTCTCGGCTTACCAAAAGCATGAACATCTAAGTTTTTGTTTTCATCTCAGCTTATGAATAACAGCAACCATCTTACATGTAAACCAGTGTATTATATAACAGTCAAAAGTCCAAAATCCAAAGATAATAGGGTTATAAAACCTTACTGTGCACAGATTATTCTGTATTTAACTATAGTGATTTATAGATAATATGGTAAACATTAAAAACTACATATTTTCCAACACATCTCTAGAATATTGTGGTTTTGTTGTTTGTTACCACAGGAGACAGTCACCTGGCAAGTGTGTCTCATTGAGTCTGTTTTTCAGCTTTTCCTGACAGGATGCATACGACTCGCAGCCCCTCGTCCATCCCGACCGGCGACCCAGGCCGGAGCCCGGACCTCAGCCTGTCCGGCTCGCAGCTTTCCATGTCCAGAAGAGCCAGCAGCGCCTCGCCGGGGAAGCACTTCTCCCGCTCCGTGTCGGTGTCTGTAGCTGGGGACAGCAGAGCGAAACGCAACACGCTGGCGAGTGACTCACATCTGCTGATCATTTATAAGCTACAACATAATCAGATCAAGATGCAGGAATGAGGAAGCCGGTGCTGTCTGCCTCCTTTATTTCAGAATTTTCACAACTAACTCGTCTTTCCCGTACGCAGGGCGATGCCAGCCTCGGCAGCTCCCGCTCCATCAAGAACCTGAGGCGCTCCAACAGCACCACGCAGGTCAACCAGCAGGTCCAGCTCAGCTCAAGGTGCCACTCACACATAGCTGCGTCTCTCCCAGAGTCATTATCTCATCCTATTTTCTGGGTCAAACCAGTTTTTTTCATTTCTTATCGCTGACATTGACACACACAAGTGTGTGCAGGACTGTATGTGCTGATTCATGCTCCCTGCAGAGCCCCGGGCAGAGCCAGGCTGCACAGATCTGTTGGATCTGAAAGTAGACTCTGAAATATGAAGGACGTGTTTCTGTAATCATTTGTATCATAGAGGATCCGCGTGTGAGAGTGTTGAGGTCACACCAGAGATACCAGCAGCTCTTTAAAGCAGAGCGCCTCTGTGGGGCGAGCAGCAGCTGGGCGGCTCGGACAATGAGATGGCGCGCCGCCTCCTGCACGACGAACAGTGCAGGGAAGCTGTTACTGGAGTCAGGGGGCTTTGTCCTGTGTTAGAGGGGGAGGGCCAAGACCTCGGGGTCAGGTTACCCCCTCCACCAGGAGCCAGTGAAAGGAGAAGTGTGTGTTGTATTGTCCGGCAGCTGCCGCCATGGCCCCCTCCTTTCAGCCTCTGAGGATGAGAGCTGAGGGGTTTTACATTTAAAGACAGTCTAAGTACCCCCCAACACCCCGACAAAGCCTCTGGGGACTTTTTTGGACTCGTATTGGGTCACTCACCACCCCTGTCCTCTGTTTTCTCCCCCTCCCTTCATCGACCACTTATAAAGTAAAAAAAACTAGAGGAATGTCGTGCCTGAATGGTGTTGTCAGATAGCTTTTCACTGGGCCAGCTGGCTTCACCCCCCCTTCCCCGAAGACCTGCACACTCATTTATAGCCTCACACAGACAGAGAGACCCTGCACAGATAGCAGACGGCAGGTCACCCTGCATCTGTGCTCCATGATGGAGGGGTCTGCAGCGCCGTAACGCACTTTTCCATCACGGAGTTCCCCCATCGGACAGTCAGCTGCTGCACGCTGGATTCCACAAAGAGGGAAGGGGATGAGCCTCGGTCTGCAGCTGCCAGGGCAGCAGTTAGTCAGGGTCCGCCCCGTTCCACCGAGCGTCCATGTCAGCTCGTTTACTCTAAACAGTAGGGAAGCTTCTCACGTTGGTTGGGGCTAATACCAGGATAATCCGGGCCTCGGTCTGACCGATAACGGACAAAAACTAGGGATGCAAATGATTAATCAAATAATGGTTGATAAGAAATTACTCGATAAAAGTAAATTTATTGCAATTAATCACATTTTGAGCATGTAATTCCTCTCCAGCCCACATGAGGGCGTGTTTGAAACGCAACAAGCTGTCCTCTGTCCGTAGACATGATAGTTAAATTTATCATATTAAAATAGATTTATTATACTAATACTAATATCTTAGTTTGCATTGTTCCATGTGTGAATGTGTTCCTGCAGGTCAGAATGAATCTTCTGTTAAGGAAAATGATTCACATTTTTGTAGAAAGGAACCAGTTGATTCAGAGGGAATCCAGTTTCTCAGAAAAATTGCAGCTTATCAATGATCGATCGATAAGATGAAACAACCACCGATTAATGAATTACTTGCATCACTAATTAGAGTTTTCACACAGGTCTGTCGCAGTTAGTCCGTTAAATGCGAGGTAAGAACAAATGAGCGTAGGAAGTTTTCCTGCTGAAATCATTTTCATTTGTTCTCGTTCTGTGTCTGCGACACACAGCTGTGTTCATACATGTGCAGTGTGTTCATAACCTCGGTCGGTTTGTGTCTGCAGTCAGGAGCGCAGCGAGGACCACCTGGCTCTGTTTGACAGCAGCTCAGACGGACGCAAGAAACTCGCCGGCCTCAGCAAGAGCTCGCCAGACAGAACCACGTGGAACATTCTGGTAGTTTCCACCCTTTCAGCTCTGACCTGTATCCATGTCAGCAGCCTGTCTTTCCAGTGTTAAAATCCCTGTTGCTCAGGGTGCAGCGAGTTCATCTTTTGGCTTTTTTAGGACGATCAGCCCAGAGTTTTCCCCTCGCACTCCAGCTCCCGCAGCACCGGCAGCACAGATTCGCCCACTGGCCTGAAGAAAAAAGAGCCTGGTGTCGCTCTAGCTGCCACCTTCACCGCCAACAACAGGTAGGCAGCGTGTTTCTCCCTCACACAGTGAACAGCCCAGGTGTCTCTGAGGTGGAGTCGTGTTTCATAGCTGCTGATCCTGGCATCTGATACCACCGCCTTCAGGAATTCCACCCACACACTCACTTTTCTTTCCTTGGAAATAGCCAGAAACACCTCAGGAGGAGCTGTGTGCGCTGAACATTGTGGCTGTTTATGTCTGACAGGAGCAACAAAGGGGCTGTGGGCAACTCCGTCACCACCATCTTACACAACAACTACTCCGAGAAGCCGCTCACGCCCAAGAGCTCCAACCAGAAGCCGTCCTTCAAGTAGGTCCAGGAATGTTCTGGAGAATCAGCATCTCAGCCGAGGAGAGGTTCCCTAAAACGTTTCCGATGTGTGTTTCAGTAACATCCTGAAGGCCACGGCCAACGACGAGGAGAACGGCTCCGTCACCAGGTCCCAGAAGAACTTCTCCTCGTCTCCGGCCTCCAACAACAGATCTCCGGCTTCGGCGCGGCGCGGCAGCCCGGTTCCCCCGCGCAGGACGGAGGTGACCGAGGAGGAGGCGGAAAGGTCAGGCGTGCTGAACGCTGCTGTTTCTGTCTGCTGCCGAGCTGCTCTGTAATGACTCAGCGCTGCGACTGTGTGGCTGAAGGTTCATCCAGCAGGTGAACCAGGCCGCGGCGGTCATCCAGCGCTGGTACAGGCGCCATGCCCAGCGGAGACACGCCAGCCAGGCGCTGCTCAGGCAGATGCTGGCCAACAAAAGAAAGGTAGGTATTTATCGTTCCTCCTTTTCAGCGCCTGGTTTCTCTCTGTGGGACTGGAGCTGGTTTCCGTCTGCAGGAGTGGGACGAGAGGACGCAGGAGGACGGGCTCCTGGAGCAGCAGCAGAGGAAACACGAAGAGCGGAAACGCATCCGTGAGGAGAAAGCTCGCCTTGCCCGCCTCGCTGCCATCCAGGTGCTCCCTCCTGATCATGCTTGCTCTTTCCACATGTTTGCATCCTGCTTCTGTAGAGATAAGAGAGAGAATGTTACGCTGCAGGAACTTTGTACCAAGGCATCTTCTTCTCTTGTTAATCGTCCAAGTTTTGTAATTATGTGTAAAGAGGCTGTTAATGGTGCGAAAATTGAATAGAAAAATCGAATATCAGGATTTTTTATTTCACAATTTGAAAAATCGATTTTTTTCTTTTTGTTAAATAATGCAAAGAAAATTCCCATCTTTTTTTATTTCATTTTTATAATTATTTTTAATCATCTATTTTAATTGTCTTGTCGGGTTTAATAGCAGCAAAACGTTGGTGTGGCTGCTGTTGTTTTTTCCTACATTCAATTAAGAAAAAAAACTAGCAAAAAGTTTTATTGCTAAATATTTAGTTTTTCTTCACAAAAATCTGCAATATCTAAGAATAAAGAAAATTGCAATTTTAATCGAATTGGCACCCAAAAAATCGTAACCCTAACCCCTCAAACCCACTTCATGCTGAATCGCTGCGCTGTGCCCCCACAGCCATGAAAGTCACAGGGAGCGTCCCACAGGGAGCGTCCCACAGGGAGCGTCCCACAGGGAGCGTCCCACAGGGAGCGTCCCACAGGGAGCGTCCCACAGGCAGCGTCCCACAGGGAGCGTCCCACCGGGGGCGCTGCGCTTTCTGCTGCCGCTCCTCACTGCTCCTCACCGCTGCGTGGGTGTGAGGGGTAAAGTCCTGACTACATCATTGTCCCTCATCTTGCAGAGTGGTGTAAACGAGGCCGTAGCTTCATATGTGTGATGCAGTTTTTAGTCCCATCAGTCCCACGTCTTAAAGCCCCTTTTTTACTGAGGTTCCCCCAAATGTTTACATTCATCTTGCTTCCTGCCTCTTCTCTGAGATCTCCAGCGAGTAAAAGTTGGTCCGATGCTGACCTGTCCGAGTTCTGCTCTTTGCTCTCTCAGCCACGGCGCTCGTTCATAGCGGCCTGTGTTGATGCTCACCGTGTGACACGGTGTGTAAAAGCAATAAGCTGGGGTGGAAAAATGTTGTACAAGTGCAGTTTCTGATTCTCAGGATGCTGGAGGACAAAGATGGCTCCAGGATTGTACATGAAAAATGTTGCCGTGCCATCAAAACCAGTCACAGGCGCACAGTTTAGAAGTTAGAACGTATGAAGCGCTTCTTTAACCTCACTCGGTACTTCTGTACTTCTCCGTGTGGAAACTCTACATTCTGACAGTTTACATCGTTGCTTTTGTCTCCCTCTGGTGGTGTGCTGTAGGAGCTGCAGCAGAAGCGAGCTGAGCGAGCTGCAGACGTGCAGCATGCAGCCGAGCCGGAGCTGGAGACGGTGTGGCAGACGGGTGGGATGGGTCGGAAAGGACATCCCAAGACTTGTGCATCCAATAACAGCCCAGCCTCGCCCGGCAACAACAGCGCAGTGTCGCTCACCGCCACCAAAACCGAGAACACAGGTTAGACATCGTGTCCCAGCCACGTGACGCTGCGCCTGCATCTTCACATGTGCGTGCAGGATAGTAAACCTGCATCGTTACGTTTCCACAGACTCCAACCTCAGCATTGTGGCTGATCTAAGTGAGATGAGCTTCAGAGCCATTTCTCCGGCTTTTTCCAGCCACAGAGGCTCTCAGTGTTCCCAGGTGTGTTACCGCTCACATCTCAGGCTTCAGGACTCAGCTCTGAAGCCTCCGCAGGCTGTAGTAAAGTTAAAAACCCTAACTTTGCATTGTTGCTGAGGAACAGGAGGACAGGGCTGAGGGGGACGTTCCTCAGGGGCAGCATCAGGAGAACGACAGGAAACCGGTCCGTTTACACAAATCCCGTCTGATTCGGGCCGCTGCACCTCACGCCGATGTTTCTGATGTAAGTACTATTTGTTTTCCCTATGCGGGTCTTAAAGAAATAATTCACCCTCAGAATGATGTGTCTTTATCTTCTACTCCCCCTCATGCTGATTAACACACTGGACCACTTTCTAATTATTTACAATGCAGCCGGAGATGTAGGCAGGTTTTCGTACCAGTGATGTTGAACGGCGCTCGAGCAAAAAGGTCCATAAATGTCCACAAAAACTTGGCAATATTCCTCCATACTGCCTGTCCAATGTAATCCATGAGTGGGCAGCGTCCATCATTTACTGAAAACGATATCATTTTGTACATTTTAGGCACATGATTCTGAGGGTGAAGCTTTCTTTAACCTGGGTTCCCCAGATTATATTCCTGAGTCCTGATGTTGTGTCTCCCTCTGGTGGTGGCTTACAGGAGCTGCAGCGGAGAAGAGCGCAGCCGGTCGGCGAGGCGCAGCTCACCGCTGAGGTGGAGCTGGAGAACCGGAGGCAGGCCGGTGTAGTGGGACGTAGGAAGCCGCTCAAAATTTCCATGAGCACCAAAAGTCCTGCATCACCTAGCAACAACGGCCCGATGTCACCGGCAGACTCCAAAACCAAGAACAAAGGTCTGTCCTGAACACGCCACCTGTCATATGAATCCAGACCGTCTGCATATGAAGTCATGCTTTTAACATGGGGGGTTCTTCTGCAGACTCCAGTTTAAATGTCGTAGCTGGCGGTGACCTCCACTTCAGAGCCATTTCCCCGGCTTTGTCCAATCGCAGAGGATCCCAGTGCTCGCAGGTGAATACCTGCAAATGTTTGCATTTCCTGTTAAATGTTCCGTTTAACACGTTTTCATTTGTTACTGTGCTGCAGGAGATCCTGAAGAGATCGGTTAGCATGGAGGACCAGCGTCAGGCAGCGCCGTGCAGCAGCGCCCAGTCTAAGAGCACCCTGAACGAGCTGCTGGACACGCTGAAGCAGCTAGAGGAGCCGGAGAGGCTGTCCGAGCCCAAGAGCTACCGCAAGGAGAAATACGCCTGGATAGATCAGGTTGGTGCTCCATATGTAGTGCTTAAGCCTCCCTATCCCTTCTTTATGATTTTTCTGGTGATTTCTGGATATTGCAGTGCAGATTTTTGTGGTTTTAGTTTTCTGTTTTAACCCCAGAGCAGCTCAAGAAGTTTTTATTGTATTTCCAAAAGGAAACATTGATACAAAGTTCTTTGACATGAAACACATGACTGGAATATAAACGGTGACGACTCCATGTCCTGTCCAGGGACACTCGGTAGATAAGAAGTCCTGATCTTTCTGAGTTTATGTGGGAATGTCTAAGAGTTAGTGTAGGGCTGGGATGAGATGCTTTCCTCCTGATTCGGTTCTTTTAACTTTTTTTTTTAAATTGGTTTTTGTTTTTTTGGGGTACAGATTGAATTTGAATTGCGATTTCTTCAATATCACAGATTTTTGTGTTTGATGTTTGCTTTTTTAACATGTGAAAAAGTTGAATCAAGAACCATATTTCCCCAAATTAGTGCATAACACCTGTAATGGTGCGTGCAGACCAAAGAGGCGAGAGCGTCTGGTTTACATGTAAAGTCTATGTAAACGCTCGCAAAGGCGGGGCGAGCAGCGCGTTTTCAAGTGTTTTCAAGTGCTGCTGACACTCGAAGCAAAGCGTCGACCAATCAGAGCGACTCAGCGTATGCAGCAGGGAAATACATCTCATCACTTAACAAAAGACAGAAATGGAGGACAGGTTATTCGTGGCCGTGTGCCAACCCTGTCATTTATAACCACGGCAGGAACAAAAAGGAGCATCTGGAGCAAATAAATCAAGCCCAGCATTACATCCGCCATCGTAGAGAGACAAAAAAATGAAAACATCCGGGTCCTGCTGACGCGCGTCGAGAGCATTCAGAGTGTCAAGAGCGTTTTTGATCCAAAATGTCAAACTTCTGATTTACGAGCGGAAAGAGCGTCTCGCCGCTTTTGGTCTGACCGCGCAATAAGCTAGTTTTCAAGATTTTTTCAGCAGGATTATATCTGAATCAGCACAGAATGTGGGGAAAAAACAGAGCATATGTACAAAACCACTATTAATAATATTGCAGGATTTTTTTTTTTCAAATTTAAAAGCTAAAACAAGTAAGAAAATAAATTATTTTATTTTTTGAAAATCTTAATTAGAAAAACAAAAAAGTGAAGCGAGACCCTCATTCTGGTCTGAAAAAAAGAAAAAGAAAACAACATTGACAAAGAAAATTAAAAAGAAAACATTTAAATGATGGAACAAAAAGCCCTGACTGTAACCTGCGTCTCGTTACAGGATGGAGACTCGAACTCTCTGACCACCGACAACCTGGAGCGCCACGGCCAGCTGAGCCGCCACCCTGCGCTGCCTGACGGGGGCGCTCTGCTCTCAGAGGCCAAACTGCAGAGCATCATGAGCTTCCTGGACGAGATGGAGAAGTCTGAGCAGGAGAGGCCGCGATCAGTCACCTCGGGGTCCCACAGAGAGGTCAGGGCTCGTCCGTCTGTGGCCCCATGCGGGTCTGTGGCCCCATGCGGGTCTGTGGCCCCATGCGGGTCTGTGGCCCCATGCTGGTCTGTGGCCCCATGCGGGTCTGTGGCCCCATGCTGGTCTGTGGCCCCATGCGGGTCTGTGGCCCCATGCTGGTCT
>JBBBVT010000023.1:1083670-1101352 GCA_037177035.1 Craterocephalus eyresii | reverse complement strand
AAGCTCAAGAATGCACGGTGACTGTGGAAAAAATAAGATGTAACTTGGTACTCAAGTACATTTTTCACTGTGTACTCAAGTAAATATTTTGATCATTACTTTTACTTGAGTAACTTTTGTTTACATGTAACAGTACTCTTATTTGAGTACAGCTTTTGGCTACTCTACCCACCTCTGCCTGTATGCATACATGAAAACACACATCATCATTTACAAATATTAAGAGCTGAGTTATAAAACTAGATATAAAGGTAAAACTAGAATTATTGCCTTATAGATGAAAATGAAATTAAATTAAATGATTATTATTGCCCCCCTTCTATGCAGTCCTCCGTTTTCTTCGTCCTCCTTCTGCCCCCCAGTGAGGAGTTATGGAGTATAATGGCAAGATCTAATATATTTAGCTCATTGTTCTACACTCAGGATATGTTGTTGTGGGAGAATGACTGCAAACATCAGCTCATGATGGCAGGAAATGTTTCATATGAGAAAAAGCCGCTGTGTTCAAACTCAGTAAACACAGTAAGACATGGCTCTGCTGAGGAGCTACACGTCCAAACAGAGCTTAACTTGCTCAGATGGCCGAGTTCTCTCTAAATCTTCTGGCTTGCACAGATAAAACCGGGGATCTTGTGTTCCTTCGTGCAGTCTTGCATGTTTACATGGCTGGACAGGACAAGGTGGCCTCAGGGACCGGCACAGTGCAGACTGCCCCCCAGTGGTCGGACATGTTAACACTCAGCTGTTTGGTTTCTCTTCACTGTGGCCAGGGGGACGTGAAGGGTTACCTCCGAAGCTGCAGGTCGAACGAAACCATCATCCCAGAGCCTTTGGTTCTCCAGCGCATGGCCTGTGACATCGTGTCAGGACTCTTGCACCTGCACAAACACAACTTCACGCACAGGTAGGCACACACTGAAGCTGCCTCACGTCAGAGTCACAACTGCAGGTCCAGCTGATGTGGGTTGCTTCCTGGAACAATATCCTGGTGCTGCCCGAGTGCTGCTTATAGACTCCAGCATCAGTGATTTTGTTGCAGGCGGCGACTTTCCTTCTGCTCCGGGGTTCATCCGTACATCTTCAGAAATATGATTGTTTATAAAAAGTGAAGTCATGAAGCAGCTGTTAATCTCCACCCTCTGTCATCAGCGACCTGGCTTTGAGGAACTGCTTGCTGACCGCCGACGTCTCAGTGAAGATCGGAGATTACGGTCTGGCACAGACCAAATACAAGGTTAGATCCGTTCACTGGATAAACAAGCACAATGATGACTTTTGTTTGGTTGAAGCTGAAATCATTCAGACTTAGGCCTCGTTCCACTGAAGGTTTTTATCTGGATCTGACTTCAGAAGTGTCAGAATTTAGGTTTTTGTTTTGCTGCCTGTTAATCATCCACCACACTCTTTTACCAGGAGGATTACTATGTGACATTGGATCAGATGTACGTGCCGCTGCGCTGGATCGCTCCGGAGCTGGTGGATGAGGTTCATGGAAACCTGCTGGTGGCTGATCAGACCCAACAGAGCAACATCTGGTAGGATCAACACGCATGCTCACACTTTTAGGCTCTTTTTAGTCTGAGCGCTTCTTTACAAAAAGCTTAAATATGGTTTGGGAACGCTGAAAGACTTACAACCCTGAATCCCAAAGTCTGACCTAGTGACTCATACAAAAACACAAAAATGAAAGATTTTATGTAGTTACAGTCAATATTGTTTTTTACCCTTTAGCTGTGTTTGGGATGTTACTCTAATCATAATTACTAGTTACTTCTTCCTAAAAGTAACTGATTTAGTAACAGTTACAGAGTTATAAAAATTACTAATTACTCAAAAAAGTAATTATTCAGTTACTTTAAAAAAAAAAAGTTCATATATGTGGCCTTTAACTAATTAACCTGAATAAAGGGTAACATCTGACTGATGAATAAAACGGGAATTTCATAGAGTAAATTTGTAAAAAGTATAGTAATCTCAGGCAATGGATGTTGCAACATTGTCTCCCCTTCTCCTCGTGTTAGTGCGCTGTGAGTGTGTGTGCTTGTGTGTGTTCGGCTGCACAAACGGAATTTACTCCTCTGAAACTTTTCTTTTCTTCATCATCATCATCACCAGTGGGAAAAACAGGCTGCGGTAAAACATGCGATGCGCTTTATTTTCAGCCAGCACTGCTCACAACAGAACACAGCTTCTTCGACTCCAGTTTATTTTCTAGTTTCACCCGTATCCCTCTGCCTCCTCTCCAGCAGCAGCACGATTTAATCCCAACACACTGACAGTAAACGTCACTAACGGTAACAGAGTAATTAGTTATATTACCTGTTACTGAAAAAAGTTTTTAGGAGGCTTACATATCTGTCTACGTAGCTCTCAGCCATAGACCCAAGGATTCATTGCAAACAGACCGGCTGTCCTCCACAAAGATAACATCATGCAGTTCATTGATCAAATGCTGATTGTCTGCAAGTTAACTCAATCTGGAAGGTAAAACACGTGATTGATAATGCATCAGAAATGTCACAATGGGGAGAACAAAAAGCATTGTCTATACTTTCAGACACGTTGTGTTATAATGTGTATTTTCTCCAATTGTCCAATGAACTAATTTAATCCAAATACTAATAAAAGGGAAAATAAAACAAAGATTAACTGAACTTTGGTGTTCTTTCAACACCATGACAAACTGGCAAACCCCTGACACTCTTCAGTTAAGTTAAACACCCACAATTCTCTTCACTATCATGTCAAATGTCCAAACATTTACTGCATGGACAGCCATCGCTGTCCTTGCGAAACATTAATGGCTAGAAATGAATATCTGTTATTACTATAGGTCCAGTGTTACTTCTCAGACCAATACCAAGATTTAAAAAAATGACAAACATCTGCAGATACCGATATTGAAGCCGATATATCGTGCATCCCTAATATGAACCTTTTTATTGTGGAGTAATTCTTCATGTACTTTGGGTATATCTTTTAAGGTGTTTTTTTCCCAGAAAATATATTCAAGGTTTAACAGGTTAAAACAGACAAAAAAATCTGTGTAAATCTATGATCCAACTAAATCATAGCATTTATATTATTTTCCCACACAACAGTGGACACAAATAGATTATTTAAGCATCATAATGAGGATTTACTCGCCTACATGCAGAACCTGTAGACAACACACCCTCAGACCTGGATTACAGGTTGTTACATCTCTGCCAAACACTGAGGAGCGTATTCATTCACTACAACAGCACATTTATTAATTGAGAGATGCATAGCTCCGATTTAGATAGCCTACTGTATTTTCACTGATGACCCCTGAATGCAGCACGGTGAGTGGTAAAACATATTAGAAAAATAAGAGTTACGAAACTCAACAAATGTTCTGTTCCCTTACCTCCATCTTCCTGCTCCTTTTCTTCAACTTTTAACACAAGTCACATCCCTATCTTTTTCTTCTCTTACAGCTTGTCTTGTGCTGATATAAACATTTGCTTCTGTATTATATATCTTTTGGACTCTTATTCAAAGTCTTGATGCTTCCTGATTTCAGCGCGTTTTCTGTTTAAACCTAGTTTGTTAATGTTTCTGTACCTTCTGTAAAAAGGAAGCAGCAAAGTCCGGAACTTTCTACGCTGAAAATCTGGTCAATCAAATCCATCAATTACGTTTCCAGCTGACAAATACACCCTCTAAACAAGGCGAGCAAGCAGAATTTTCTAAGTAGAGTGCACAGATTTGTGGAAGGGGAGTGTTTTACCGGTCACCGTGTTGCATTCATGGGCCGTCAGTAAATATACACTCCCGCGATCAGAGCAATGTGCTCTCTCGGTTAATAGATGCGCTGTTGTTGTGAATGAAAACACTCCCCATGTATGGCAGAGATGTAACACTGTAGGTTTAGGCCTGAGTGTTTATTACACCGAACAGGCCAGAAGTCTGTAAAGGGTGAGGCAAATGACCGAGTCAGCTCGCGTTGGTGATCATATTGACTGACCATTATTAACAACACTATGGTATGTTTTAGGTCTCTGGGGGTGACTATCTGGGAGCTGTTTGAACTGGGGAACCAACCCTACAGACACTACTCTGACCGGCAGGTTCTGACGTACGCTGTGCGGGAGCAACAGCTGCGACTACCCAAACCACTGCTCAAAGCGCCGCTGGCCGAGCGCTGGTGAGTCACATTCTCACTCAGGACAATATAACTGCAACAAAACACTCAGGTTTGATTGGTTTTTGATACCCTCAGGTATGAGGTGATGCAGTTCTGCTGGCTCCAGCCCGATCAGAGACCCAACGCAGAGGAGGTCCACTTGTTGCTCAGCTACCTGTGTGCCAAGGGGGCCAGCGAGGCAGAGGAGGACTTTGAGAGACGCTGGAACTCCATGCGTCCCAACACCGGATTCAACAGCCACCGTGGCCCCTCCGTTACATCCCGGGAGCACCCCTCATCCACCCCCTCCTCGTTCCCTCTACTGGAGCAGTTTTCAGCAGGTGACGGCTACCACTCAGAGTCTGGAGATGACATACTTACGGTCACAGAGACCGCCCACGGCCTGAACTTTGAGTACAAATGGGAGCAAGCCAGAGCAGACCAGCCATATCGAAACCCCGACTCCTCGAGTGCTTTGGTTCAGGCCAGCCATCACTGTCAGGAAGCGTTTTACCCGCCGGGGGGCATTGTTGGAGGCTGCCCCATGGAAAGCCTCAGCCATGGGGTTTCTCCTTCTTACTATCAACCAAAACACTTACACCCCCCAAACGTGCTGCCTGTCCTCAGTGCCCTCAGCCCCTCGGTAAGCAGTGAATATTACATCCACATCGAGGAGCCGGTGGACTGCAACATTGACCCGGACTACACCTTGTGTTCATACAGCCCGGACTATCAGGGCAGCAGTGGGAGCTTCCTGACTGGGAGCGCAGACTCGGGTGAGTGCATGGCCTGCCCATCCCAGGCTAAGAACATGGGTCCCTACTGGTCTGCGGACATCCATAAATCTGACATGTACGACTCTAATGACTCAAGTCCAGCTATCTCCCTGACAATGGAGCCGCTTTTAAGACAAGTATCAAACGATAGCCCCCTACAACCCTGGGAGTCTAGTCACTATGTGTCCTATAAGGACCAAGACGGGGGTTATTACTATGAGCACTCACCACCTTTAGCAATGGATCACTATCTGTCTGGAAGGGAGCTCTCCAGTGAGCATCTTCAGGAAAGCTGGGGGTCGAGAAGCCTGCGTCAGGCTTTGGGTGAACTGGACAACCCATTGGGCATATCCCCAGCTGTAAACACTCCACCACAACAGGCTTATAGAGATCCATACCTGGACACCAGTCAGACCTCCATCCTGGGGACGAACATGACTGGGGGCTACTATGACATGATGGGGTCTCTGAGGAAGACCATGCCCAGCCACACCAGGCACAACAGCCACTCCGTCAGCATCAACATGGAGACAGAGGGGGCGCTGTTCATTGGACACAGAGACAGCGATTCAGATGAGGATGAGGACATATTCATCGAGAGACACACCTGCAACACCTGGCCTTCAAAGCACCGCCACAGCAGTGGAAGCCACCACAGACGGGTGAGCCACATCTGCAGACAGGACAGCTACGCTGACTTCCACTACACAATGCCCAGTACAGACATAGAAGACTCCTGGCCGGATGGGCACAGCCTGGCCTTCCACTCTCTGCCCAAACCCATCGACTATCTGGAGTCACACCAGGCCAAAGACAACAGTGCCTGCCTCAGTCTGAGCAAACATCACCCTATGGTGCCCTCAGACAACTGCAATGCCTACATCTACCTGTGCCATGACGGTGAGACTCAGGTGCCAGTGACCGGAGAGTGCTGTCACTCTCACTTTGTTGACCCACTCACTGGCTTACTAGTGAGAAACAACAGCTATTGTCACAGCTACAGTCACAGCAACTACATCAGAGATAAGGCTTTTGATATAACAAGCCATGAAGAGATGATTAATCTATCTCCAGCCCCAGGGGGTCCCATTGTGCCCAAACCAGCCCTGAAAAAGGCCCAGCACTTTGAGGAACAGTATGTTGATCTAACAGCTGATGAATCCCTGTTTAAAGAGAAAAGGGAGGAAACAATCAAGGAAAATCTAATCATGCAGAAACCCCCAGAGCCCAGAGTAGAGGAGGTGACCCTGACCATGACTAAAGCCACTCCGCCTCCTGTGGACAACATGCACGTGATGGTGGCCACCACAGATTCACAGTCGGAGCTCAGTCACACCGCCGATAGCGGCGTGGACCGCGGCGGCTCCACCTTGAGCCTGGCCGAAACCCTCGACTGCAGCGACGAAGACGACGACATCACAGACGACATCACTGATGTTACTTCAGGCATCTTTGTGGATGAGTCCATCGAACTGAATGCTTCCCCTGCCTTCAAGCCACTAGACAAGCAGGTGGGAACTCCTGATTCCATGGATCTCCCATCTGCAGCTGGATCCTGCGAAGGCCTCAGCCCCGCATCCTCCCACCCTTCCAGCTCACCTAAAGCCATGGACAGCGGTTATGATACAGAAAACAATGAGAGCCCCGAGTTTGTCCCCAAAGAATCTCACGAAACTCGGTCACAACCTCAGGGAAAGACGACCCTTGATGCGAGTCTGGAGGAAGAGGAAGAGGAGGAGGAGGAGGAGGATAAAGAAGCCCCCAGTGAGGCTGAAGATCTGGCTTTAGAGGCCTCACAGATAGCAGACCCCATCCTTCTACCTCTGAGTGAGAAGACCCCATACAGAGACTCCGCCTACTTTTCAGATTATGAGAATGAAAGGCAAAGTCGGGATGAGGAGGAAGAACAAAAATATGGAGGGGAGCACCACATTGGAGAAAAAAAGGCAGAGAAAAGGAAGAATGAAGAGGAGGAAGGACTAAAAGATGTCGTGAGCAAGGACTTAAAACTTGAAGAGGAGGATGCCCCACAAGTAACGTCAGAGATGGAGGAGGGCTGTGAGGAGGCGCCGGACTTTCCTTTGGAGCCCTCTGACTCTGCTTCAGTCGAGGGGGTGCTGGAGGAGTGGCCGTCCCAGGAGGAGAGCTCATCCTTGGGAGACTGGGCAGCTGAGGTGGTGGGGGCCATGGAGGAAGCTCTTGGTGCCCTCAATGGAGATTGTACCTCCAGTTTAACGGTGAGTGAAGAGGAAAAAGAGGACATAAAGGACCCTGTTAAAGTTTCAGAGACAGAAGAAGAGAAAAAAATAAAACCAATCGTGGAAATCCTGCACACCTTACCCAAAGACGAGGTGGCCTTGCAGCACACAGCAAACACCAGAAGATTCTCTTCCTCATCACCGCCGCCTCCATCCACCTCTTCTCCCCCAGTGCCTGCAGCAGAGGGCCGAGCGTCCTCAGGCGACGGCAAGGAGGCCGATAAGGAGGACAGCGATGACAGCGACGAGTCGGACGAGGACCTGCGAGCCTACGGTGAGCAGAGGCAGAGTGCAGGGGAGGAGAGCGAGGATGAGTTCCACCCGGTACCCATCGTGATGAGCGACGACAGTGAGGCCCACAAACTACGGAGCCTCCTAAAGATGCCAGTCTTGCTGACGGCTGAGAACCTGGAGGAGCTGGAGCAGAAGAAGAAGACTGTGTCTTTCTTTGATGACGTCACCGTCTATCTGTTTGATCAAGTAAGTGGCTAAGATGGAATATTCTACGTAGAAAGCATTGCACTTCTTAATGGAAGAGACATGTATGTTATTATTGTAGCTTCATGTGGACATCGTCTCTAAGAGTTTTGGTCTTATGTTTCATTTTTACTCAACTTCATTTAAAGAGATGCTGTTTAACTTTTGGCCTCTAGGAGGCTGAACCAGACATACATAATAAAGGCTAGATGCTTCATGACAGTTTTGGACGGCATCACTGGCAGCCATCTTACCACAGGCAAGCTCGAATCTGAGAAAAGTGATTTTTCTTATTTATAGTTAAATAAATCACATTATTATCAATAGTAATGGCCAAATATAACTTTTGGAAGACCAAATTGTTCAGAAAAATTACTTTGTGAGAAGAATTGATCTTTTAAAACGTCCAGAACACATTACCACAGCGCCATCTGCTGACCATAAAATGTAACTCCAAACTCAATTAACAGGAATGTTTTCATGCATTTCTGATCTTTTTGTCTGCAGTAACTTCTTATGTTCAAATCTGTTTTATTTTAAACATATTAAAAACATTGATTTAACATAAATTCCTTGCCCTTGTGTATATAAATTTCCCCTGGCAGTTCATTTTCATACGAAGGTTCATGGTTATATTATTCATAAGTATCCAGGGTCCACACCACATGTCCGACATTTATAACAAATCAAACGGTTTGAAAATCATAATAAAATTGAGCAAGTTATGGGGTTCATAGCTTTTATTATGGATATCTGTGGGCTAAACCTCTAACTTCCTATTATGTCTATTACATCTTTGAATGACTGTTTGTCTTCTTTATCTAACATCATCACCATCAGGAGAGCCCTACTAAGGAGCTGGCTGACCACGGCTTCCCTTTAGGAGCCAAGAGCCAGAGTTCGGGGAGAAACTCCCACGAGAGACTCAGCGCCTCTGATGACTCTTCAGACGGGAACATCTCAGAGGAGAGTGAGTCCATTTTTCATTTTAAATATTAAAATGCAGATAAGTGTGATTCATAGATTTGTATTTTCCACAACTACAGTGCAAAACATGATACATATTACTCATCATCTCCCTCAGGTGCAGGGTTCGAGTGGGAGGATGACTTTCCCCTGCTGCCTCTGCCGACCTCCTCATCAGCAACGGACTCCCCTCCACCTCGTTCCGTCGCCAAGACCCCGGAGCCCAAACCAGCCGTGCAGTTTTCCCGTTTCACCGTCGCCCCGTCCAGCGTGTCCCGGTTCTCCATCACTCACATCTCTGACTCAGATATGGACTCAGCAGGAGGTTGGTCACCTCAGTAACCTGCAACAATCTCAGCTCAGTTCTGGTGAAAAAATCCAGGCCTGAGGTGCACTCTGATAAAAAATATCTCCTTAAAGCTGACAGAATCACTCTAAAGTCGTATTACTCAGCCTCTGAAGGCCAGTTAACCTGAAATGAAATAAAACCTGTGGTTAATTATTGATTTAGCTCTTATCTGTACTGGAATGAAGAAAATCCTAAGTTGTAAATCTTGTAAATGGTGAACCAGAAAAATGTGATCGCTGCAAGTAGAATCTTACAAAGATATAATGGAGATATTAGAAATGATGGCTCAAAAAGATGTTAAAGGAAAAGGCAGAAAAAATGCATTATACTGAACACAAACCGAGCCTAAATTCACAAAAAGTTTGTCAAAACCGTTACTGGCTCTAGGAGGGTTAAAATGTCAGCATCTGTCAGCAGCATTCAGTTGTAAAATGACATATTGGCTACAGTGACATGTTTTTTGATTCAGAATAACTTTCCGAGTTAAATAATTCATCACAGATTATATTAATATATTATTATATTAATATATTAATTCCTAATAAAGGTTTACATTGAAAACATGTTTTCTTAATTCTAATTTAAATCCAGGGGTTGGGAAGGGCTCTGATTGGCTGGATGGAGGAAGTGACGTACCGTACGTACGTCTACTGGAAGTTCAAAACTCTCCTTCCTGCTTCGTTTCTTTCCATCAACAACATGAGAAAACGTGGTAATAAAAAGCATTTTGGCTCGATGTGGATTCTAGTTGTGAAGCAGCAGCTAGCCGCTAGCATGCTACGTCACTTTCACTTGAACAGACTCGCTTTGAGCCCGTTAGCTTCTGACGGGAAGCGCTGTTTGTGGTCGTCATGGCAACAGTAAAGGAGCATGCTCAGAACAAGCGGGATGAACTTGAAGTAGAATGAAGGTTTCCATGATAGAGGATGAGAGAGGAATTATCTGATTCAGGATTAAAAGGAAAAAGGAAAAAACCAGCCTCTTTATTCAGAATTAACTTTCATTCAGGAATTAAGTGTTTACCTGCCCATTTTTCACCTGTTCAAAGCTGAATGAAAGAGGAATTAAAACTCTGATATAAACGTGGCCTGTGTCCTGCTAAGTTTTTTTCAAATCTCCAAACACCGAACAGTAAAAGTCATCGACGTTCCTTCATTCCTTTTGTCTTGTGTCTGTTGCAGGAAGCAGTGAAGACGGAGAAAAAGAATAAGAAGCTGCAGATGTTTTACGCCTCCGTCCAACCACACCCGGGTCCATTCTAGCATGGCTTTTGCTACATTTTAACGTCAGGTTTTTGAAACACAAGACAGTGCCTCTTACCACGACAAAGGACCGGCCTACACCGTAAACAATCCTGAAAAGAGAATTATTCATATACGACATTTACTAAAATATCTACTAGAAGTAGAAACCAGGGAAGACTTGTATGTTGGACTTGAAATATTTTTCGATTAAAGAGATAAAATGGAAGAACAGACCCTTGAAAAAGCATCACATTTTCCACTTCTGCCACTTTTTCATTCATAATTGGGAGCACTGGTAAGAGTATGGAGCCATCACGACCCAAAAATGGGACGTTTCAGCTGTTGCTGATGTCAGCTTTTGGCTTTTCAACAGATGAGAAAAAGAAATCAGCACTTTGAACTTGACCGTACAGCTCCACGGACTTTGTACTTTTTAGGAAACGTTTTACTTGTATTAATGAATATCATGAATCCTGAAAGGTATCACAAGTAATATAATGTTAATATTTGGTTGCAGAGAGGAAGGACACGAGAGAGAGAAGCGGAACTTCTCATGGCTGTCTGGTTATGGAGTATTTTCTTCTTTTTTTTAAAGAGACAGAGTTAAACCTTGACAACCCAATAACTTGTGACTTTTTCCTTCATTTAATGCTGCTGTACTGTTTATTATTATTCTCTCTACCAAACAGATCATTATTACAATAAAAAAGGGGGTTCATTGTTAGATTCAGACATGACATTGTGAGTATTTAAATGAAGGTAATCATTTCATTTTCCCCCTTCATTAAAGTTTTAACTGTTTTTTCAAAGCAACCAGACCTGCTTTGTTCGTGCAGTAAAGGTGAGGGTGAGGAAAAGCAGGCGGGATGGAAACATTTCCTCAAGGTTTCAGATAATATTGCACATTTTTGGCCTCGGCTGAGGAAGAGTTAAAGAAAAATAGTTTCTGGCTTATAAAAGGAACTTCATCACATTGATGCCAAGCTCTTTGAAATCCAACAGAGCAGAAAAACTCGCTGCTTTGCAACAAGATCCACAGCTGCAACACAAGATAATTTCCATCAGTTTTTTTTTAGAAATCCTCGCCTGAACAAGCCAACTTGTGGAGAAGCATCACAACAGTGTGCTTAAAACAGAATGTTGTATTTGTTTGTACAAAAGTTTGAACAGAAAAGCAGAACTTGGCCACTTTTTGTCACACTTATCTGCCAATGTGTAGAGACAGGTTCACGCGTTCTGCTCGTCCATAAGTGTTGCCGTCCCTCCCTTCTCTGCAGCCAGGGGGCGCCCTCTGGCCGAGCTGAAGCCCAGCACAGAGGGAGGCGGAGGGGCCAAACACAAGTCAGGTGTATTTGCTTCATTTTCAAAACTTCAAGTTGCCAAGTTCTGCTTTAAATATGCTGTGTTCGTTTTCTGCTCATTTCAGCCCCTTCGGCTCAGAGCTAACTCAGTGTTTAGGAAATGATGTCGCCGTGTTTAGGCAGCATTTTACTAAAGCAGTTCTCCATGAATGACACAAAAAACGTCGACTTAAAAGAGGAGATGGGAAGAATTAAAAAAAAACAATTTTAATCTGAACTGGTAACTCAAACTGGAATTTTCAGGAAGAAGTTTGAACTCATGTTTGCATCCAATCAAGGCCCTGTTTACACAACATTTCCTTTTCTTATTTGTAAAAAAAAAGATTTTACCCAACAGTGAAATGAAAACTACCTCTATTGCCCTTTTATTTTGGCATTATAGAGTTGTAATGATAACACAATATCTAAAAAGGCTTTCATGATGAAGCATTAAATCCCTCAAATTCAGTTGTTTGACATTATTTCACAGCTTTCTCTTCACTTCAGTTTTGTCTGAGTTGCTGTTTTTATTTTTCAGCCACATCAGGAACGGTTAAAACTAAGCTGCTCTGAGCCGAATTAGCCTTTGTATAATCTACTGAACACGATACCTGGTGGGTTTTTTGCAGCTCTTTTTTATGCAAGTCAGCAGATATTGTTTATTTTCAGAAACCTGCTCTCACTTGATTGTTTTTCACTAAATGCACAACAAGAGCACGGACAGCAGGGCTGAGTCCTGCCCCATTTAACCACTGTCACTGCATCACTGCACACGCTCCACATTGTCGATCAGCCCTTGGGGGCCTATGACTGGCTCAGGGTCCCACGCATCTTTCTGCCTGGTTTGCAAAATTTGGAAAAAAAAAAAAACTTTTCCTCAATCGGATATTTGTGTAAAATGTTTTTTCTTTTAAAAATTCCATAGTTTTCAAACTAATTACAGGAAAGATCAATAGTGTCAGTATGTAGAAAATCAACCCTTCAAACCTCTACAGGCAATACTGGGAAAATGAGAATATCCTGAATAAGTGCTGCATTTCTGAAACTTCAAAGATGAAATGTACACAAATAGGCAAATAGTAGCAAATCAATATATTTCAGCTTTTATTGGTGTAGATTTTGCTGATCAGGATTTGCAGCTTCAGAAAACCTTAAAATTAAAAAACTTGGAACAAATATGCCAGGCCTCTGAAAGTAAAATCTTGCACGTCGCTGGTTCTTTATCGTGTGTCAGCCTGTCATTAGGAGCCATGGTGGAAGCTCTAGAGCCGCAGGTTGCAGACCCCTTTGTACATGTGGATGCATTATCTGCTGCAGGCACCTCTGCAGCTACGCTAGCGGCACAGATGTTGGATTCAATGTAGGATTTGCTCTAAGAGGCCAAACAAAAAGATTCAGCAGCAGGAACAGAGGTCCGCCATTGTTGTTGTGTAAATAGGGTCAAAACTCTGTTACTGTGGAAACGAGGGGCCAAAACCTAAAAAGCTAAAACTCTTTTACTGCCTCAGCATTGTTGTGCAAACAAAGCCCAAAGTCAGCCAATGGGAAAACACATTTATCCTTTAGTGGACTTTCCTTTCCTTTTCTTTTTTTGTTTACTTTTGGGAGCCACTCAGTTTCCTCTGTGTGGTCTGAAGCCGTCATCCCATCAGAGGGAAACTACCCTCCTGACCCGCTGGATGCTGGATGGAGCAGATCCACATGACTTTGTCCCTGAAAACGATCCTTTTAATGAGGTTTATCCAGAAAGCATAATTCTGTTCTTACTCCGCTGGTTTCTGGGTTAAACTGACAGCTGAAGACAGGAGGCTGATGTCATGTCTTTGTTTCTCTCTGTGTAAATGTTCACAATTTGTAAATCTGTGGAGCTGTGAAAAAGCAGGATGTCCCTTTTAAAATCAACATGACGTGTCTTCTTAGTGTTTGTTTGCCCTCCGAGGCTTTAATATTCTGTGACGGTTTAGCATAGCAGCATCTAGATGGCTGTTCGTAATATTTTTGTATCAACAGAAATACTTTAAAGAGTACTGACGTACTATACCTGTGAGGGAGGAGAGGCTGGAGGTTAAAAAAAGATAAAATCTTATGTTAATTGTTGCCAAAGAGATGTGTTGTGTTCCAGGGTCGAGTACAGTTGCAGTTGTTTTTACCCCCGAACAGAAACGGAGAGGAGGAACACGACGGATGGAAGAAATGTGCAGAATGTTTTGGGATGCTGTCAGAAATATGTGCCCCCCCCCCAACCACCATTCTGACCTGCTCACATCATGACTTTCTGTACCTTCTATCAGATATGAATAAACTCTGGTTTGCACATCTTACAACAACCTTGGGCCCGTTTTTGTCCTCCAATGAAATAAAAAACACTTCAGCATAACTGCTTCTACAATTAAAATGAAAATACTTTAAAAAAACTATGAGATGATGCATCAGAATACAATTTATATAATGAACAGAACATATTTTATAATCCTGCTATCCCAGGAGGCCCCTGGAAAGGAAAATGTTCTGTTATCCGTTACACAGCAGAAAAAGAAAACATCCAGCAATTTTGGGTTAAATACTTGATTTATTCTCAAAATTGAATTGTAAATTTGACAATTTGTTATGAAATCACATAATTATGCAGCTATTATTTTCTTTGATGTAGCCTGTGTGTTACATTGACATGGGTTTTTAGCAGCCCCTGAAATTTCATAAAAATGCCAGCAAAGTACAATTTAATATCAGTAATTATAAAGAAATAATCATCAAAAAAATCACATCAGTCTGGAACTAAAAGTGTTAAACTAAGTGCTTTCGTTGCAGGTGAAAGTACATTTATCTTTATTATTGCTTACATGTTAAGTATGTACAATTATTTTTATATTTACCATCATGTTTACTGTCTTTCACATTTCAGCCAGTTCTAACCTCCTCTGGGAGACTAATCCCCAAATTCAACTCTTTTTAAAAATAAAATTTAAATAATCCACATTTTGCAAATTATTTTAATGGCATTTGATTTGTCTGAATAAAGTTTGATTGCTGGAAATCTGATTATATTTACATTTCTGATATTTCCTACATTTAAATTTTTTAATAAACCAAATAAAAACTGCAATCTTTATTTATGTAAATTAGAAAGTTTCTTGGAAACGTCCTTGATCAGCTTATTAATTATAAATAAGTTTGTATAGTTTAGAAAAATCAAGAAATACGACCAAATTTTCATTCTTCAGATATTAAGTCTATCAAAGACAAAGAGCAAAACCGCCAAGCCTAAAATGCAACGGTTTTGCTGCCATCTAGTGGCCACTACCGTCCTGCAGTGCACCTTTAAAATGCACACATGAAACATTCAATCATACCCGAGCCAAAAAATACAACAAAAAGACGTATAGAATTAGAATTTTATTGATTTTTCAGTCCTCAGTTAGAGGTCAAACATTTGAACTTCTCTGTGAAATGAATGAATGGGAATCTTTGGTGGTGATAAGAGACTTTGATATGAGAACAATCAGAAGCACAACTGATTGGATTTTATATGCAAGTTTTCAGAACTGATAAACTTTGTATATATAGGACGGAAATATAATGATTTATTGTATCTTTGTTACTACCTTGTTTCTGTGGAAAATGCTGTGCTTGTTATAAATTGTCAGCCGACTGTATATTTGTTTTATTATGTTTATTTTTGTTTTTGGGAGCAGGCCCTGAAAAGTTTTTTTTACTTCTGCCAGCTCCTTTTTTTCAGACCACAAAGGTAATCAGGCAAGCAATTCAAATTGTAGAAAGAGGGGAAAAGGGACAAAGAAGGGGACTTGATGATTTTGCTTGCTTGTTTTCTTGCTCTTCTTGATTTGTCATGTCTTTTATTTTATCTTTTAGAAGAGAATCTTTTTTTTATGACTTTGTTCGGAAAATAAATAAAAATTAAAAAAGATAATCCCTCTATTGACCTTTGTGACCAAAAAACCCCCCACCGACTTCCATTAGAACTACATATTTCAATCTCACCACCATTACATTTTAACACCATTTATTCTTTAATATCATTTGGAATAAAAGTCATGTGACATTTTAATCAGATTCCACTTTTCTCCCATTGTTGTCAGACAGAAAAAATTCTGACATTTTCCGTACCATCACAGAGCTGTCTGATCATCCTTCTACTTTTATCATGTGGAAAGCAGTGACGTTTTTCTATTGAATTTTAATTAACAATGGGATCAGATCATCTAACTGACATTTAAAAGGGTTAGAAGTTTAAAAGAATAAATCTTTGGTAGTTTTAAGCAGGTTCGAAGTGTAGTGATAATTTCTTTTTATTTTTTGTGTGTTTTGTTTCTTTTTACTAATATGTTGGTAAGATTTAGTTTTACCGTATGCACATTTGAATGATATTACATTTGAATATGTTTATGTGTACAAATTTAAATATTTGAAAACTAAAGAAAAAAATAAAATCATATTTTAAAAAAAGGAAGTTTAGTGATTTATTATTAAAAACAAAAACAACAAAAATGGGTACTGCATGGGTACTTTCAGAAACTAAGGTGACCAAAGGGTTCAATCTGGAGGTCACAAAACTTTCATCCCCACAGCCGCTGCATGTCCTGCACAATTTCTGCATGACCCTGCTAACAAACCGTCTTCAGAGGCCGCAAGAGCTCCTGGTGGCGATCGAAGAAATGCTCTTTTCTCAGACCCTGAATAAATACAATCAAAGAAAAAAAAAAGAGATTCTTCTTTTGAGCTCTGAACCCATGTCAATGTAACACAACAGATCAGAATTATATAAACATAAAAACATGAAATCAAGTCTTTTTTTGGCCTGCTGTGTTATTAATGTTGCATGAATCAGAGAATCTGCTGTAGTTATTCGTATTGATGCAAGGCAAGCCTGCCAGGATGTGATTAACTGAACATCCACAACTACAAACTGTGTGCTTATGTTTCAGTGTCATTTGCTCTCTGTGCACACGGCGTCTACGTGCTCCACAACCAAATAGTGTCGTTTCCCCGGGAGAAGGCAGATTTAAACCGGTGAGGCTAGAAGGTGGAACACTGTGAGCCTTTTATCAACAGGCAAGAGGAGGAAGTTTTACTTTCTAAGCCAGTCGTGAGTCAGCGATAATGATCACAAAATTAAGGTATTGATCTTAAATCTATTTTTCTTGCATGTTTTAAAAGACCCCATGTCACACCAACGGCTCAGAAATATCATTATCATCTCTTCTAGGACGGATTTACAGCAATGGTGACTTCATTAACCCGTCATGTGTTCATTCTCAGATGGTGAAGCTGGTTCAGAGGGAATTATTACACATGAAACTGCCGCTGGACTGGAGCTCAGAGGTCCTCCGAGGTGGTTGAGGCTTTCTCCAAAGAGTCATAGTGAGCTTCATCCAGATGCAGTCCCTCCACTTCCTCCTCCTCCTCCTCATCAGAGAGGGGCGGCTTGGCCGGAGCCTCCACAGCCGGCCTGCTGGGTAGATTTCTGCAGGCGGGAAGAGGAGGAGAGGAAATGAAGTTTAGTTTGTCTTCTCAGGAGAAATGTTTACGTGTACTTATGGGAAAATGAGAATATGCTGGAAAAGCTGTTTAACTCAGGCAATTCAACATAAACTTAAACATTTCATGTTCTAAGATTTTACTTTCAGATCGCTTCAGAAAACCTCAAATTACAAAATAAAAATTACAATGATGCTTGAAATCAATAGAAAGTGGATTTTAAATACAAAATGTCAGAATAAATGTACTAAGTAAAACCTTAGTACATAAAATGTGTTGGTTTCCCCTTTTATGTTGAGTTGACCGAATAAAACTTTTCCAGCATATTTAAATGTTCCCAGTTGTTCCTGTAAAAACCAAAGCATGCATGAGATGGAAGATGGGCCGAAAACACCACAGCTGCAAAGGAAACAAAGCCCGATGTCATGCAGGAACTGGGCGAAGTTTAAAAGCTGACAGCAGTGATGAGCAAGTCCAAGTCCACAAGCAGTGCAAAGTCATGGTGGGGGGGGGGGGGGGGGGGGGGGGGGGGGGGGGGGGGGGGGGGGGTGTGAGGTGGGGGGGGGGGTTGGGGGGGGGGGGGGGGGGGGGGGGGGGGGGGAAAGGAGGAGAGGCAGGAGAGGAAA